>OV656868.1:9638565-10165457 GCA_927399465.1 Sarcophaga caerulescens | reverse complement strand
CTGTGAAAAGCTAGGTTGTAATACTGACTAAAGGGTTGTTGTAATCACCAATCAAGTAAGCAAGTAAGGAGGGTGGTTAGGGTGGTTAGGAGTAGATATTAAAGTGACTTTTTATTTTACGAATATTACTTAAGAAGTTAGTAAATTGACAGCATCCTTCTCCTCCTTCTTGTCTATGGTTCATGCAGTTGTTGATGGTAAATTCCTTTTTCGTAAGAGCCAGAGATTTCGTAATGTAATGAAATTGCCTTTCAAATAGCAGCAGATTATTAACATACTAACTACATACATACATAAAATAATTTGTAAATACAATGCTTCAGTCAGGATTACGACCTAGATTCTCACACAACTTATGCTGTGTGTGTTAATTTTATACGTGAGTGGTGGGATCTACAACTTTTAAAGTCGATTCCAAACGACAGATTTTTTGAGAAACTTTCCATGACAATTTTATTTTTTATTTACTCTCAGAAGTTTTGTCAGACATCTGCTTAGAAGAAGTCGTCGAAGAAATATTTTTCCTTATTTCGTTCTCTTCGAGATATCTGACCTGGGGTTTGAACTGTGGCCTCATGTTTAATAAGGCAATACACTGCCCACCAGACTACGGCGACTTCAAACTAACTACGCTAATATTTAATAAAAAATGGAGAATCATAACTGCCTATATTTAATCATTTCATTACAAACCTGAGCCCCACATTGAGGACCTCTTCACATTTTAGTATTAAAACGTTCTCTCTTTGGTGTTGATATTCTCTTTTCGTTTAAATTGTTTTTTTGTTTCAATTATTTGAACTGTTTAAACTTCTTTAATTGTTATTAGATGCTCTTTAAATATTTATAACGAATAATTGAAATGTAAATGTTAAAAGCCCATCAGAAAACATAAAACAAAAACAATTTCATACGGTATGCAGCATATTAAAATACCATCAAAAATAATTAAAGTTTTAATAACTCAAATTAAACATTAAATTTCGGTAATTAAATTATTTTCTCTGTCATAATAAATTTGTTAAAAAAGAAGAAAAAACCATTCTGTTTTTAAATGCTATTTTGTGACTCAAATACCTTTGGCGTCACAACGTGCATCTATGCGTGTTCAAGTGAGCTTTGATAAGCAAAGTTACCGCTTCAACCTAACCTAACCTGTGACTCAAAGATTGTCTTTAAGAATGGAAGGTTACACTGGTTAAAATAATGTCGGAGTCAGGTAAAGAATTCCAAAAATTATTGGTAAACTCGCAATTGCTCCTCAATTGGCTGTCTGTAAAGAGAATTTTTGAAAATGTTCTTTACGAAGTGCTTTATATCAGCGGCGCCAATCCTGCTTGTAACCAGCGGTTTGTAATCTGCTATTAAACCATCTTGAAATTCGACCACAAAGAAGAGTGTTATATTTACATAGGTGATGCCATTTTATTTAATCTTTTTAAGGAAAAAGCCTCCTTTTTATCGGAAACTTTCAATATATTAAGCTACTGAGCATTGCTCACTAATAGAACCGCATGGCTTCAACAATATAGAGCAAAGGCGTAGACTGAAGGATCTGCAAGATCTGAATTTTCGGATGGCATAATCTCTCGTTTAAATGATTTGTATTAGCCGACAAGAATGCCTATGTTAAGTGTTAAAGACTGCTTTTTGTGGGGTGTCATATAGTGAAGGGTTTATGTCAATACAGCTAAGACTCTTTTAGGCATCGAGCAGGTATGTGAGATTTGAAGTTAGGTACTCAAAGATAGGAGATGTGACGACAACGGCTAAAGGTAGTGAAGTGAATGTATTACTCTACGGCCTATTAGATGGTGGGAGACCATGACCTGTCGAAGAAAGATAGTGGGTAGGCGTGGCTCTAGGCCTATTTCCTGTTTGTGTCTGGCGACAAGGAAATTTTAAAGAATATTTGAAAGAAATATTATCGATCTAAGAACATGAAAGGCTTGTGTCTTCAGTTGTGTGATAATGGTTTAAAAGTGGAGATTATCTGTAGGTTTTGGTATGAGAGCGGAACGGTACTGTCCTATAGGTTTCCTGCTATTAGTTCATCAACGTTGCTAGTCTGCGCTAGTCTTTGAACTGGAGGCTGGTTTCAGTTATCAAGGAGACTCTTACAAGACTCTGGGAAAGGCAATGGACACTATTGTGTTTGGATGTAGGGGACAATAAGGTTTTAGATGAGCTGACTAGAGATGGCATTTAAAAATATGAAGATCTGGTGGAGCATTAATTATCTCATGCAACATTTCTTCGGTCCGATCGCTGGAATGATCGTTAAAACAGATTGCGTTATGTGGGACCGGTTTCAACCATTATAGAACGGAAAGGAGATCTTAAATAGGGAATTTATTCAAATTTTGATAGGCTTTTTAATTAGGGATAACCAGACATTCATACAAATTCTGTTTAAAGGATTCATAAACATGTGATGCAGCCTCCAACTGTCCAGCATATTCTGTCTCTTTACCCTGGCATACAGCGGTGAAGACTTAAAACTTTTGATTGAAATTTCTTCAATGATCATGGAAAGTTTCATTTCTGGCGTTAGTTGTCTAGCGCGATGACTCTGTAGCTCTTCTCTTCTGTCTTCTCTTTTGTTTTACTTCTGAAGCTTGTCTCTCCTTAAGATTTTCTTTTCTATTGCTTTCCTTACAGCTTTTCACGTCATTTTTATTTTCTTTCTTGGCTTAACTGGAACTTTGGAGGTACCCACAATGAACTTTTTCTAGTGACTGGGTGGAGATGCCATCGTGAACTAAACTAGCCAAGAGTGGGAAGATCAGACTACAGTCTTTGAAAATTAGTTATCAGTGTACGCCATCACTAGCGCTAGGAAGACACTTGGTTTTTAATTAAAAAAATAATTTAAAAAATGGCAGTCAAAGAACAACGGAAGCCAACTTTGCGTCATTCTGTTTTGTCAGTAGACCTGTCATCATGCATGTTGGCCACTCGATGAAAAATGAAAAAATTTTTTCTGAAAATCTAATTTTTCTTCCTTAATTTCAGTTGCCATTTGATACAGATTTATTGCACAGAGTCAATAATCATTTCGAAAATTTATTTATTCTGCACGAAAAAAAAAAATCAACAACACCATAACCGGGGGAAATTTCCAATTCAATCACGTTAATAATAGTGTCCAGCTTTTCGTTGCCACCATTAACTGACATTTAAGTGGCCATAATACATTGGCTAATAAAGAAATAACACAGGAGAGCGAGAGAGAGAGTGAGAATAGAAAAAAAGAAAAGAATAACAAATCATTTAAATAAACCTTGGCACCAGCCAACATACATACGCACACACAATGATATAATCTTTCGTTGCAATTTAACCAGTTATCCACTCTATTTGCTTGAACTCGAACTTCTTTAGTAAACAGCATGACAGCCGGTCTGTCGGTTGGTCTGTCTGTCTATGTGTCTGTGTATTTGACTCGTTTAAATCACGTTTATCTTTTCATGGCTCAATGTTCATCTGCTGGCCTGGGTAAGGAGTTCCGTTTGATAAAATCTATGGCCAGCAATCAAACAGAATAGAATGAATTGTAAACAAATGCAACAAATTTAAACCATGTCTGAAAACGATGGAATAAATTGAGCAAACGGTACACTATCTGTGTGAGGACTGACTGTGAGAGCATAGGAAACGTGGTTAACGAATTTGTTTCCTTTTACATTAAATGGATACATTTTTGATTTGGTTTCTTATTCTTTTACCCACACTCTCTAACTCTCTTTCTATCTCTTTCGTTCTCTATCTCTACCATTTCGTAACGAATAATTTATTTCTCTCGAGTATAGAATGATTTACATGCACAGTTAAACATCAAATGTGAGGAAAACTTTATACAAATTTGTACGAACAGCAAACAAAAAAAAAGAACCAGAAAATGGAATGGCAAAAAACCAGCTAAGCAATGTTAGCATTGACAAATGAACAGGTCAGGTCAGTTATGGTCAAGTTAATAAAATTTGAATTAAAGTGTTCGCATCATCATGAAATGGATGATAATGGAGTTGTATATTCCCGTTTAATTTTTAATTCAATAAATACGTACGTATACTTAATAATTAATTTTTAATATGAATTAAATATTAATCATACGCACAAGGTATACGTAGGCATGATAATTGAATTTAAATTATACTGAATAGGGTGTAAAAAACAAAAAAACAGGAGTGTTAATAGATCACACTTCTTCAAGATGATGAGAATTGTTAGGTACCGTGCGATGATTAATGACTTTTTAGCTTTAAATTGGATAAATTTCTCTCGATAAGCATGTGGTTCTCTTTTGTGGTTCGTCTTTATTTTAAGATCCATTTCAGGGTGGACTGTGCTATATTTATTAGGGATTCTAATATTAAATTTACTCATAGGCTGCCTGACCACTGCAGTGTCTTCCAGGCGGGGGTCATGGTTATTTTGAATGTTATTTTTTTGATTTACTCTGTCACAAAATGTATAAATCGATTTACGCTTGATCAACATTGGGATTTATTGGGAATTTATTTCCAGAACAAAGACAATTGCTCGGAAATTGCACGAAAATGTCGTACAAAATTTGGTCGCAGAGAAGGACCAACAGCGCCTGGTATACGCAAGTTTATTGCTAAAGTTCGTGATACTGGTTTCATTGTTGATGCGCCAAGACGTGAACATGCTCATACACTGCGTACACCCGAAAATATCCAAGAGAATCCATCAACATATCTCGTTGTCTGAGCTGAGGTTGTGAAACAGTCTTATCTTTAACCTGACGTGTTCGGGCCTGGTTCTTGTCATAAAAAGACAGAGATTTTTGGTCTCTACTTTTCGACGTCCTTATCTGAGTTCTCTTATACAAAGATTGCTGCAATGGCACTCAAATTGATGGTTTTTGTTTGTGTTTTCCCATTAAAAACACGAACGTATGAAATCATTTGTTTTACAAAAACAGAAGATTATTTTACACTCGAGTTGGTTCTGCCCAGGGAATGTTTGATTTTGCTTGTGGCATCACAATGGACCTAAATGCTGGCCTATGAAATCGTTTGTCTTACAAATACAGGAGTTCGTTTTGTAGAGTGAATGTTTAGTCCTCGAATTGGACGAATAGAGCATATTTTACCTCATGTGTCAGTGCCCTGTTCTGGTTATAAAAAGGCGGAGGACCTTTGTCTCTAAAGGATTCTGCTAGCTTCCCTAACTATAGTTTCAAGAAGACTGTGTGTGCTACATGCATCACCATCCAAGAGCGGTGAATTTAATGATCAGTTAATCTCATGTTTTGAAACACTCCCTTGGCATTCACGATTATAAGATTTGTTTCCATTAGACTAGCTTTTGGGGGAATACGTGCAGTCTTTCCGGATACAAAAACTAGCCAGTCACAGTTCCAGCGCTAGCAGGCAAGCAAGCAGGCTGACAATATACCGATCGAAATGTTGGAGAATATAAATTATAATTGGAGCACACAGTTGGACCGAATACGATGTAGACGCGGACAATTTATTTATCGTTCAAATAAATTTTTCAGTTAATTTTGAAGAATCAAGAAATGGAGAATGCCCAAATTGAAGGAGTTCCAGGAACAAAAAGTAAAAATACTTACAAGAGCGTATTATTTTAAACTATAAGTACATTTGCTGTGTCCTTAGTCCTTAGTGTACTTACATATATACCTCATACATGTATTCCAAATCAATATTAATCATACATAACATGTGCATACTGTTGGCCATGACAATATTTTCTAATTTCTCTTAAAGAAACATAAGCAATCTTTGAAAATAATTAGAAAATTAGAAAGCCCTTAAGGACTGAATCTGGCAGGCATGCAGTTCTATACAAAAGAAATCAATTTAAAGAAAATTATGTAAATACAGCCGTAGAAGGATAATAAAAATTAAACATTTCGATTGAGTCATTAAATGAGGCCAGGCAAGGCAAGGCAAATCAATTAAAATTTATTTTCATTTGACACAACAGACAGACAGACGGATTATTTCTTAAATTAAATTGATAGGAAATAATAATTTTTGCTTTGATAATTTATTTCTCTCGCTTTCTCTTGCTCTCTCTCTGGCACTCTTTCTCTTGGTGTGCCTAAAAGTAGACTTCATTTTATTGATAACCCAAAAGCAGTTGTTTTAAAACAAATTAACAACGATTGAGAGCAAGTATTGCAAACTTTCTTAGTGTGTGTGTGTTTTTAAGTCTGTATGTGAGTGCGTGCTTAAGAAAAGCTACAAACAAAAATTATTTTTATTAAGTGTCGGGCATATAATGTTTATTTTAAAACAAATTTGTGGTTTGAAAATGTTCTGTTAATTGTTATGGCATTACATTGGCCTAAAGGCCAATAATATTTAGCCATAAAATGTTTTTGTTTTCATAGAACAATGTTTGAAAGAGTAAAATAACAACAAAACTAGAAATTAATAAATTACGTTAAGGGTGGTTAAGTGGCAGGAGTATTTGTTTTGTTAAGTTTTGTAAGCAATTGAGACTAAAAGAGTCTTAACAATACACAGCTGCTAATGCATTAAATTAAAGGGGTTTTCCTAATGATGGTACGAAACAAGTTCATAAAATTTGTGTCTATTAATCTTATGAATAATAAAAGGGAAGGTTTTATTTACAAGGTTCTACGTTCGGAGTTTGGGAATACCTCACAGCAATTTCTGCAGCAGCTGTAATGATGTGTAAAAGAAGACACCACAGGATATGTTCTCTTAATTGGCTGGCTTTTGAAAACCTGTGATGAAGGTTTCTTGGGCAATCAGCATCGATTAACAGTTCGTTTCTAGCGAACACAGCTTCATAGAGCTATCGGGTTGACTAAGAGATGCCAAGCAAGAAGAGGTATTATCAGTATTACAACCTGGCTTGCTACGACCCAAAATTCGCAAACTGCCATACTCCAGCTTGCAGCCTTTTTTTTACCATAAATTGAATCAAGTTCTTCTGATGGAATGCAACACTTCTCTTCCATTGTCTAAATTTGTTTACTTGCAGTTGATTGTTGTTCTCTGATCATTGTTAATATTGGAATAAATTGTTCTAAGGCTTGCAAAAAGCATCTCCTTCATCTTTTTATTACTGGTATACATAATATTGTATTGGCCGTAGTTTAGTAGCTAGTGTGTTGGCTTATTAGATGTGAGTCTACAGCTCAGACCCTTTTATTTATTTCTTAGAGAATATTTCATGCAAATATAGTCCGCGGCTATATTGTATTCGAGCCACCTGTATGCTCCAATTATGACGTATTTTTTTCCGACATTTGGGGCAGTATACCTTTTGCTATAATTATGGTTGTTAGCGCTGGAACTGTGACTGGCTTGTCCTTGTACACAGAAAAGTATCCTCACAAAAGCTACTCTAATGGAGACAAATTGCATGATCGTGACTGCCAAAGGCTGTTATGAGACTAACTGCTCGTAAAATGTATCGCTAAATAGGTGGTGAGGCATGTGGCACAGTATTCTACTAACATTGTAGTTAGATAAGCTGGCAGACCTCCTTTAAGGCAGAGATTCCACTTAAGCCAGCATTTAGTACTCAATTAGATTGCAGCAATCTTTATGTAGGAGATCTGAGTCGAGGATATCAAAAGCCTCCCTTTTTTATGACTAGAACAGGCCACTGACAAATGAGGTGAAAGACAGTATATTCCTCCTCCTCATCGCCGCAATCAAAATTTAACTCGAATGTGAATTATTACCTGGACAAAACCAACTCCTCTGTTTTTGTAAGACGAACGATTTCACACGTTCATCTATTTATATGGAAAACACAAACAATGACAATTAAATTGAGTGCAATTGCAGGAATCTTTATATAAGAGAGCTCAGCCCAGGATATCAGAAAGTAGAGACTAAAAACCTCCGTTTTTTGTATGACATGAGCAGGGCATTCATACATGACCTGCATGATAACCTATTCCTTTTCCTCAAAACCGCAGCTCCTGCAGAAGACATTTGGCGAAATGCAGTCTTTCGGCAAATCTTAACATTTGTTTTTTCCTTGGCCTATAATAAATCGAATGTTTTATGTATGAAATGTTCCGATTTGATCAATCATTTCCAAGTTCTTCTTGCCACTGAATCAATTTTTTTCTCATTCCGGCTTGGAGTCAGCATAATTAATTATTTCTCATGAATTTCGTAAGAAATATTTCCAAATCTACGAAATGGAAATAATTTTGTATTCCAGTTTATTTTGTTTTTTGGTTTTTCCGTCGAAAATTAATTTCATTTCCTTCAACCGCATTTTGTGTGTTTCAGTTACAGATGTTCTTACACTTTACGCTGGTTTTATGGCTTAAATTGTAGCTGCAAAGTTTTGTAATCAATTTGAGATTTTATGGAGGTTTTCTTTTTGTTTCTCTTGTACTCGTAGAAAATTTTTTAAAATCTAAAAATAATTTTTTTTTTAATATTTAAGTAGAGCATCAATGTTTTTTTCCCCGGGGAGGGAAAACACAAGTTTAAAGGACATTAATGATTTAGTTTTTGTGTCACACACCCAATGACAAATTTTTCTTTTTAAGTTTCCACCTCCATGAAGCAAGCAAAGAACAAAAAAAAAAACAAATTTTAAACAAATTTCTTATCAAATAGTCCATAAGAGATCGAAACAAGAAAAGCAAATAAAATTTTAAAATAAAAAAGAAATTTTAAATGAAAACAAATTAATCACTTGACCACAAATTTCAGGCAGGGGGAGGAAAAGTTAGAAGACTAAGGGCCATTATTACAACTTGACGTTAACTAAAGGGAGGATTTTAACGGGCAGATAAATTGTTTTTCATTATTATGAGTACCCAATAAGATAGAAGTGAGCGTTAAGCTAAAGGGAAGATCATCCTACCTTTAACATTTAAAGGTCACTTTATGTTTGAACTTGCCATATCATATACTATTTTCGATAAGGCAACTTCAAAATTAAACAAAATGAGCATATACAACAAAAAAACGAAGTCCGCTGTTGCCATTGCGTTAAAAAAAACTTGTTTAATTGAGCAGTTTTATCCACTTTGCTCCGGCACTGCCATATTTTAATTTTATTTTATCTGTAAATCGTAATAACGAAAATCAGTTAAAGGTAACTTTACAGTTCTCTTTAGCTAAAGGTACCTTTAACTAAACCCAAGTTTAAAGGCAAGTTGTAATAATGGCCCTAATTCTTACTTCTGCAAGCGTATAGGCAATAATTAATCAAATATAACTCATACGCCACGTTATCACGCTAGCAGACGTATAACAGATGTTCGAAATGAGTTTCAATAGAAATTTTTCTGTGCCTTTGCTTATACAAACTTTCGTTTTAAAAATCGTATGCTTTTGTGGCAGTATTTATTTCAGATACCTATTATGCATCTTCCAACCAAAATATTCGCCTTGGAAGGATAACATTCACGACAAACATCACTGAAATCACAGCCAGGTTGCGATTAGGTCGGAATATATTGGGTGGGCCATTCATCGGTTTAAATTTAAACCATCGGTTATTATTGTTTGATAAACTAAAAGCTATGCAACAACCTATGGAGTTCATTAATTGAAGTAACGACAGATGGCAACCTTTAAGCACCTCCCTAGCTGAAATAACTCTATAATATTGTGCACATACATACATACATAATTGTTCATTACAACCCTTCAGTTAGGAGTACCACCTAGTTTCTCACACCACCTATGTTATGTGTGGTTTATACGTAAGTGGCGTGACCTACAGCTTTAAGTTGATTCCAAACGACATATTTTTGAGAAACTTTTTCATGGCAACTTTATTTACACTCAGAGTTTTTGCTAGAAATCTGCATCACGTCCAATAAACCAACACTCTACCTATTAGACTACGTAGACAGGGATGTCGTTGAAAATTGCATTGCTGATTAGCTGGCCAGGGCCTGTGCGAAGCTCGCAATCTCCGAAATGTTGCAGGTCATAGCTATTTCATTTGTCACAAATAAATTGAATATTATCCACTTATTTTACAGGACAGCAATAGGGAACGTGCACTATTGCTAGGTTCTGTTGGATACGTATCCTTAAATCACATGGCCTTCCAGCCTACAATAGCGACTGACCACTGTTTTTTTGGTAGGTATTATGAAAGATTTTGCATTCTGTCAAATGACTTCTGCAGGAGCTAAGGTTCTGACATAGTCTTTTCTTTAACCTGACTTGTCCGATCCTGGCTCTTGTCATAAAAAGGTGGAAGTTTTTGGCCTCTACTTTTTGACGTCCTCAACTGAGCTCTTTTATATAAAGATTGCTGCAATAGCTCTCAAATTGAGGGTTTTTGTTTGTGTTTTCCATATAAGTAGACGAACGTGTGAAGTCGTGCGTTGTACAAAAACGGGGGTTGATTTTGTCCAGAATGATTGGTCTTCGAGTTGAATTTTGAATGTAGTTCCGCATTTCATCTCAAGTGTCAGTTTCCTGTTCTGGTCGTAAAAAAACGGAGGTTTTTGATATTCTCGACTGAGATCTCTTATATAAAGATGGCAGCAATAGCACTCAAAGTATGATTGCTCAATGCTGGCCTATGTGAGTCCTCTGCCATCAAAGGGGTCTGCCAGCTTAGCTAACTTCACGGAATGTTTGATCTTCTAGTTGAATTTTGAGTATTGTTCCGCATTTCATCTCAAGTGTCAGTATCCTGTTCTGGTCATAAAAAGATGGAGGTTTTTGATATCCTCGACTGAGATCTCTTATATAAAGATGGCAGAAGTAGCACTCAAAGTATGATTGCTAAATGCTGGCTTATGTGAGTCCTCTGTCTCCAAAGGAACCTGTCAGCTTACCTAACTTTAGTTTCAAGTAGACTGTGTGTGCCACAAGCATCACTATACTAACTTTTATTAGGATACGTGTAGTCTTTCGGGTACAAAGACAAGCTAGTTACAGTTCCAGCGATAGCAGGCAAGTTTATAGCAGCAGATATACCGACCGAAATGTTGGAGAAAAAATGTCATAAGTGAAGAACACAGGTGGCCTGAATACGATGTAGTCGCGTACAATATTTGCATGAAATAATCTCTAAAAAATAAATGAAGAGATTTGAGCCGTGGTATCACGTCTAATAGGACAACATACTAGCAGGCTACGGCGATTTCTGACGGTTATATCAGGTTGATTATATTCTTTAAAAATTTTAAATGAGAAGTTGAAAAAAGGGCATGCAATTGAAGCATTTGGTTCTTGTCCAAGCTAAAGTCCAACAGGTGTTACAATCTGCCATCTAAATATATAATGCCTTAGAAAATTAACTGCACCAGATTATGTTATAAAATAGCCCCCCCCCCCAGTTAGACAATGTTTAAAATAAAAGTGTTCTTTACTTTTAAGTCCTCTTAAATTTATGGGAAAAAAAAGAAAATATTTTTAAAAATTATTACACCCCTGAGACTTCTTAAATACTGATATATGGCACACATACCCTGTAATAATCTATTGTAAAATAAAGAGAGAAAGTTTTCTGGGAACAATTTCAAAATAAAACTCTTAACATTTCTGAGTTTTATTTTGGTTTTTTTCAACAGATAAAATATAAATAAGAAAACTTTCTTTTGGAATAAAAAAATAAAGAAAACTTTAATAAAAAAGAATTTCTGTACAATGGTATGGATAAAGAGCAAGTAAAACTATTTCGAATTGGCATATTAGTAGAGTCTACAAGTCACTACAAATGTACAAATAAATCTTGTATTTTCTTTGAACATGTGGCTTTTACACCTGAATGTATGCAGTTTTTTTTTGTCTGTAGCAAAAATATTTTTTAAGGCCTTAGGCTTAAACACAAAAAAAGAAGTAAAATAAAAGTCTAGTAAAAGGGGTAAAAATATTTCAATCATTGTTTAATTAAAATTTTTAAAAAAGAATTTTTTTTGTGCTTTCTCTGGTTACAAACGAACTACAACCAAACAAAAAAAAATATTTTATTGGGGAATTTGTTAAATTTGTTAACTGCCAAACTGGCAAAAATAATTGCATTTTTATGCTGTAACAACAGATTTGCGAATAGCAAAGAGAGCCCGGGATTAAAGGGTATTATAGGACTTTGCCAGAAAGAAAGAGATAGGGACAGAGAGAGCGAGGGGGGTGGTGGTTGAATTGGAATCTGATAAGCCAACTTAAGCTGCATGGCTTAAATAAGAGAATTTATAACATAACTTTTATTTGCTTTTTTTTTATTTTAGTTAGCTTGTAAATATTGCATACTTTTAGGCGGAAAGGGTATACCTTGCAGAGAATATACGCATAATTGCTCATTGTAGTCGACTTCGAACGGCAGATTTTTGTGAAACTTTTCACGGCAATTTTGTTTACTGTCACAGCTTTTGGCAGAAATCTGCTGAGAGAAAGTTGCCGAAGAAACATTTTTCCAAATTTTGTTGTGTTGGAGATATGTATATGACTTGGGGTTTGAACCGTGGCCTCACATCTAATAAGTCAACACACAACCTACTAGGCGACAGCGACTTTGGACACGAAGCAAAATGTCAAAGCTAATATTGACACAAGGAAAGAAAGAAAGCTGATGCTGTGCTTCTGGTAGTATTAGAAGGGAATTGTTCATTCTCAGGAGAGAAATGCAATCGCCGTGGCCACACGTTTAATAAGCCAGGACACTACCTATTAGACCACGGTGATGCTTTTTTAATCCAGCTATTCTCTGAAGTCGCCGTAGTATAATAGGTAGTTTGTCGGCTAATTAAACGAAAACTTGTGGGTTCAAAACTTAGCTTAAATATCTCGAAAAAATTTATTTATTTTTTTGGCCATCTCTCTCTACTCAGTCGAAGAAGTTCTAGGAGTATCTAAATGCCATTAAAGATATGTTGAAATATGTCTATCAGAGTTGGCATTAAACAGCATGTCCCTCAACTCATGGATAAAATTAACATACACAACACGGGTGGTACGATAAGATAGGTTGTAATCCTAACTAAAGGCTTGTAACGGGCAATTAATACTACTAGTGGTACTAAATTTTAGATAAATTTACACGCAATTATCTACTGAATTTTCTGCAACTGGAGGCCTATTTAATGCGTTAAAAGTGTTCAGCGTTAAAAAAAAAAATTCCCTGCAATGGAAAATTTTTAATTAAACCAGCCTTACTTAATCAACAACAACTAATTTTTTAAATCGCTCACCACAAATTCCACTTTAAATAATTTATTATAGAATCGTAATTCATAACTCCATAATGTGTTGAATAACTAAACAAAATAAAAACAACAAAAATTATTAAAAAATATTTTAATTTCATGGCTTTAAAATTAATAATAATGAACGCATAACTAACTTTTAAAACACGCAACAAAAAAAAAAAAAAATGAAAATTTAATTGAAATTCTCTATGAACGGTAGCACACATCTGATTAAATTTTAATAACTCTGGCATGATAATGAATTCCACCTGCTCTGCAACTACCATGCAAAATTGTAAAGATGCTCGCTAAACAATTTGAATTTGAATAGAAATTATTTTGACGGTGCATAAATGAATTTTGATTTGAAATTGTGAAAATATTTTGAATAAATAAGAACACTCGCAACGCACCACACCACGTATTATTGTTGTATATGTGCGAGGCTTAAAATTAAAACACAAATTTATAATGCATACTTTCAGGCTGGCTTAATTTTAGAGAACTTTATGGTGCATATAGGATAATTTGATTTGATTTTTAGTCTTGTGCACATACTCATTATATGAGTTGAACTTTTTGAACATAAAATAGAATTTTGTTTCTTCTTTATTTTTAAATCATTAAACTTTTATACGTTTGAGTACCATGAAGAACAAAGAAATTAACTCATCATGGAAATCCTATTGACCTCTATAATTATGCTAATGACATAGAAAAATTTGTAAATAATTTTCCATTGTCAGGACTTTCTTACAAGTTGAGGTTATGTATACTTTAATGTATTATACGGTAATGGAAAACATAATAGGGAACGTATCCATCTTCTCAATAACAGTGAACGAAATCGAAATTTAGAAATTTGTTGATTATAACTCTTTATTCAGGATTACAACCTGGATCACACACCTGCTCAAAACCCAGAATTACGTATTTAATTGGTCATTACAATCTTTTAGTCCGGCTTACGACATAGCTTTTCCCAATACCCATGTTGTAATAATTTTGAGAAGCTTTTCATGACAATTTTATTAACATTCAGAGTTTCTGTCAGAAAAGTGCTGAGAGGAAGTCGCCGAAAGAAATGTTGTTGGTTTCATATTTCGTTCAGTTCGAGATGTGTGCTGGAATTTAAACTAACTTACAAGTTAGTAAATAATAGGGACACTTTCTTTAATTGGAAAACCGACAAAAAAAAAAAAAAAAAACACAAAATAAAAAAATAATAATTGAAAATTGTAAAGACAAGGCAAGTAGTCGACGTAGTCGATAATAAAAAATTTAATTCTTTAAACGTCCTATGTCCATCCATAATGATTTGTTAAAACAGACTGAATAAATGGCAACTAATCTCATAGAAGTTGTCGCAGTCTAGCAGGCAGTGTGTTGACTTATTAAACGTGAAGCTTCGGTTCAAACCTGAGGTCAGAAATCTCCAACTAAATGAAATATGAAAAAATTTTCCTTCGGCGACTTTCTCTCAGCGGATTTTCGACAAAAACTCTGAGAGTAAATAAAATTCCTATGAAACGCTTCTCATATCTGTCGTTCGGAGTTGACATTAAACTGTAGCTCTCCCATTCATGGATAAAATTAACACACACAACATAGATGGTGTCAGAAGCTAGGTTTTAATCGTGACTAAAAGGTTGCAGTGAGCAATTCAGTAAGTAAGTAGACAAGGCTTTTGTATGGTAGCTAAACCACCAATTTTCTAAAAAAGTGCAGCTTTTTAGGATCTAAAGATTCTACAGGTGCTGAAAATATGCGATTTTAAATCCGAAAAATTTAAGAGTAAAGTTTTTAACGCATCATCCCCTTTTGAAAGAAAACCAACTGAATGTCTTAATAAAATTTTAATTATTACTTTAAGGATTAATCCTTTCAGACACCAAATAGTAAAAAATTTAATTCAGTGTAACTGTTTCAAGATGCTCAATAAAAAAGAAACCTGAAGAATTTGGCTTTATGGCTTCGAGTCCATGAACCGTAATAATTGGAATAAGGAAATGAAATTCAATTTGTTTGTGTTAACTGGAAAATTTTTGTCGATAACTATTTGGAAATTCTTCTGCTAATTTGGAATTGTCTCACTTGTCTGCGTTCAGAGGCAATGAATAAATATGGATATCTAGTAAATCAAAAAGCTATTTTGGCAAAACGATTGCTGGAATACAATTTAAGTTTGCTTGATCCCTAAAATCTAATGTCTTTAGTGAATCCGTAATAGAGTTACCCACAGATGGGTAACGAAAACGTCAGCCAGCGAAAGAAGGCACAGAAACTGATGTAAACAGACACTCAATAAATAGACAGAGGTATTCGGACGACTACTAAACGTATGGCAATGAAATCTGTTTAGTTTCGAAGACCATCACTTAAGAACTCAACAATTATGATGAGGATGGCGCCAGACAGAGAAATATTTAAGAATTAAATAAACCGTCTAAAAAACACCTAACGCCGTACGGTGTTTTGGGAACTGGAACACTGCAATCTTACATGAGAAGACACGCAATAACAGAAGCAAAACGTGTAAAATGGAGAAGCTTTGTAGAGACCATATACTTCCATAAATGGTGATGAAAAGAAAGATTTTAATGTTTATACAGTGATGTTAAAAATAATTGAACACCACAGTGACATTTAGAAATTTGATAAGAAAGTAATTAAAAAAAGAAAATTCTCTATAAGTGTTTCATTGGCGTTCGTATTACATATTTTCCACATTACTGTATACGCAAAATATATTTTCTTTTTAAAACAATTGAATTTAATGAAATTTTGAAACGTTTCTATTATTACCTTCACTACTGTAATTGATGTAAAGTGTACATTTTCAAAAATTTACCCTTCAGATATGCTTTAGAAATCGTTTTGTATTTATTTATTAATATTTTGTGTACGTGTGTATTATAAAAATATTATTTATTGTTGTAGTATTAGTGCTGGTGTGTAATATTATGAAAACTACACACAACTTGCATTCATAAAACATTACTTATGAACACATGCTACACATACACTCTCTTACGCTCTCTCTCTCATTCTCTTTTTTACATTTTTATACAGTTTTATACAGAAGAGTATCATTATTTTCAGTTAAGCAATCATTTGTTTATTTATTTTCTTGTTTTTTTTTTTTTATTGTTATTATTGTGCTGTTGCTGTAACCAGCCATTTATATGGTTTGTTTTCTTTGTTTTGTTTTGTTTTTCTCTTTTTGGATTACTCATTTATAAGTGTTGCGTTTTGTTTCGCTTGTTGTTCTCTCGTTTATTGTTATTTTTTTTTTCGTTTTGCTTCTTCGCTTTGTTACTCAAGCATTCAATATACCGTTTGAAAATATTAAATATGTATGAAGATAACTGTTTGAATGTGTTATTGTTGTTAATACTATTGTTAGTCATAAAAAAAAAAATACAAATTGAACTGAAAAAATGAAACAAGAAAAAAAAAAGAAAACAAAACACTTGTGTTACAGTGAGTAATAAAGAGTGGGTGAGAGCGGATAACAGTGAAGAGCCAGTGTAAATATAAACAGTGTTGCAAAAGACTATAAGTTATAAAGGTGTTGTAAAGGAAGGAAGGAGAGCGAGGGAAGTTTTATCTCATAAGAAGAGTTTTTTCTTTGAACAGTTTTTGTAAGTGTGTATACGGCTCCGTTTAATATCACAAGTTTATAAGTGTTGGTGCAAAAGTGTTTCCATTTAAAGTTAACCAAATAATGCAACCAATACAATACCAACACTATCATTTAAATATACAGTTATTGTATAATACGATATTAAATAAATAAGAACAACACTTTTGCTGGGGAGAGAGAGAGAACAGCGAAGCAGCACTCTGTACAGTATGATAAACAAATTGCTTCCCTTTGTGTGTATGAAAATAAAAGTATGAATAGTTTTCTTTTAATATTCTTTTAAAAGGTCTTCCAATAGGGACTTCCGAACTTCAGAACAGTTAAGATAACGGCCATCTTGTTGAAGCTACAAATTAGTTTCAATTTCTTTCAATTTCGCTGAATGGACTCTAAAGCAGTTCGCAATTGATTTTAATTTTTATTGAAAAACCATCCTCAGCTCAAAGCCCATTTCTGGATGAATGGAGAACACAAATCTGGATGAATTTGGCACGATCCCAATCCACATGACATTTAAGAGCGTCAAATATATTTCGAAAAGAGTCACTGCTTCAGAACGAAATTGGTTAAGCCATCAATCTGTCAATCTGAATAGAATCATCTGGACACCAGCGACATACTGCTTCAACATATATTGGATATTGCGCAGAAACGATTTGAGAACATGGTCATCTCAACTGGAGGTAAGGTGAACTGACCATCAAAATCGTGCGATTTGACTCAGTTAGACTTTTTATTGTGAGGTTTTCTTAAATCGCAAGTGCATACGAATAAACCTCATAAGAATAAGTCTTAATGTCGGCTTTCGACAAAGAGTCTAAGCTTTGGAAGAAGCCCCCGTCCAGGGTCCTCAACCTATTAAGGTTCGAACATCTCCCTTGCAACTGTTCAGCCCTTAGTAGGTTGAGAGCCCTAGGCAGTGGCCTCTTCGAAGGTTTGGGCTCTTGGTCGAGAGCCTACATTAAGGCTATCCATAGACTCAGAACTAGGTTGAACCGGTTGAGAAGGGCTATGTCTTCGAGGTTGTAGTCGCGCTCTCTTGTGTGTTGGTAGTACATCTGTTTTTTCTCCATCTTTTTATCATACCTTTCAAACCTATTCTCCTTTTCTAATTTCCTTATCTCCTTTACTACCCTCTCTCTCCTCTAGGACGTATTACAATGAGTCTTTTTGACCTCTGGGCGTTGTGCTTGTCCCAAGGACATGTACACGTCTCAAAGCTAAACCTAAGCCTAACCACACACCACAGCGATCCTCAAAGCCAACGTAACCCATGTCATCTGCTAAATTCAGTCTGATTTATCTACTAGAATTATGGAAAATTGAACATTTTGACAGATAAGTTGTGTCGGACATTCAAACGATGTTTTGTTCCACACATAATGCCTTCAATTTGTCCATGAAACAAATAAAAAACTTCAATAATATCTACCATTCAGTTTGTTTTATTTAAATTTAAAGATATAAAGCGCTTAATGAACGACCCTCTGTACAATATGAGTGTACTGTGTATTACTTTATATGCACACGTATGGCACAAATGTTATTTGCATGTATAAGTGTGTACGCTTGAATTCATGTTAAATATCATTTAAATGGTTAAATAAAAACGGTAAACGGGAAACGGAAGTACGTTATAAAAAGTGAGAGAGAGAGTGAGTGAGAGGGAGAGTGGCGAGTGTGTGTTTAAGTGAAATGAAACACAAAATTAATAATTGAAATAAATGAGTAACAAGGGTAAAGTTTCTCTTCTTTCTTTGTTTTTGTTTTCTTCTCTTTGAAAAGTAAATAAAAAATAAACTGAAAGCAGGTTTTCGTTTTTTGTTTCTTTTTTACTTTTTACTTTGCATATGTTAAACTCTTACACATTGTGGAAGTTTTCTTATGGAAGAAGTGTGTTGAAATAAAATTTTTAAACGCGGTTTATGTCTTTAATAACTTAAATATTTTGAAGAGTAAACATTTGACATTTACTCTCATTTTGACGGAACAAAAAATGAAAGATTTCAAATTGTAGACATTACTGTATGAATATTACAAAATTATTTGTCAAAGAAAAATAAACAGAAATTCCAAAATGTATGCAAGTTACAGGATTCATGTAAACGCAAGGAAGAGCTCCTGATTGGAAGTTCTTTTAGAACACACAACATTATCACAGAGTATGTTAATCATAAACATACATATACAATTGGCCATTACAACCCTTCAGTCAGGATTACGACCTAGCTTCTCACACCACCCATCTTGTGTGTGTTAATTTTATACATGAATGGTGACGGGACCTACAGTTTGAAATGGGCTTTGAACGACAGATTTTGGGAGAAACTTTTCATGGCAATTTTATTTACTCTCGAGAGTTTTTACCAGAAATCTGCTGAGAGAAAGTCGCCGAAGAAATATTTTGTCATATTTTTGTTTAGTTGGAGATGCCTGACTTGGGGTTTGAACTGAGGCCTTACGGTCTAATAAGCCAACACACTACCTACTAGACTACGCCGACTTCAATCCTAAATAGATGTCTGTTTAATTCCTGTCAGTTTCATTACATATTATAGTTCAGAGGCTGATTGTTCTACTGGCAGGTTTTGTTTAGAAATACAAACCTTTGTGAGAATGTATTCTACTGGCTATGGTACTGGTTCTAGCGGATTGAAACTTTCCTCACTAAGTCATAGGTTTTTAAGAGGCAATACTGACTGGCCTTCCAGGGATGTTCATTGTTAATGTATTTCTCTCAGTATGGGGTCATGAAGGCTTTCCACATATTTTTATTCCTTTTCGTTACAGACGGCCGATAGAAAGGCCTTAACCAGTCTCTTATTATTTCAGGGGCTTGTTCCGGTTTCATTAATCCAGTTTCTTTCAGATAAGTAGGAGATTTGACTTTTAATTTTTTAAATAAGAAACAATAGACGAGTTTTCACACCTGCTTTAGGCCATATTCACCACTTTAGAACATTTGCAGCAAACCATTACTGCCTATAAAAAATTAATTCCTTATGACAACCCAAACCCCAAAATATTATAGGTAAAGTTTCGCCAACTGAATGCATCAGCTCAAAATCTATGGAGGCAGAGCAATGTTCTGTATTTACTGGAAGTAGCATGGTTCCATTTCTTAAAAGCTGCTGAGATCGATTTGTTAACAAACAAAATATGCCGCTCTCAACTGATAGTATATTTAATGTGAGCTTTGGACAAAAGGCTGTCCACATATTGCTTGTAAAACCATTATTTGAGACAGTTGGGTCTAATCCACGTTTTAATTTAAAAATTATTTTTTAATGATACCACGTTTTTCTAACAATAAAAACTATAACAAATTCAAAATTTTACTTAAAAAAATCGACAACAATCGGCGAATAGATCTGAATACATGCATACATGGATACATACGAGTACATAGGACATTACAACTCTACAGTCGGTATTACAACCTATCTTCTTGCAGCACCCATGTTGTGAGTGTTAGAATTTTGTCTATGAACGGCGAGATCTACGGCTTAATATCAATTACCAACAAGAGTTTTTGCAAAGCTTTACTTTCTTTTAAACCAACATCCTACCCACTGATCTAATATAACCATGAGGCTTGGGTTATGTGGTGTATTCACCATGATGTATGTGTTAGAGAGAGATCTACAGATAAATGTTAGCTTTGAATAAGAGTTTTTGCATATCTTTACTCACAAAGGTGTTTTCCAGAGAATTGTTCAGAAATCAAAGCTAAGATTTGAAGCCGTAGCTCTCGCCTTTTAAACTTTTTATTCTTCCCACTGAGATAAGGTAACCATGAGACTTGGATTAGATGGTTGATCCGCCTTGAAAGTAGAAGTTCCATTAAGGCCACAGGCTAGACGCCTTGTGATGATGCAAATCAATATTCTATCCAAGGTTCAAACGTTCCCTATGGAAAAACATCTCGATTGCAATATAAATCCGGATTGCAAAGATGAAGGAAAATAGAAAGAATCTCCAACTTTTCGTACCAAGTAGCAATGGCAGTAACACATGATTTCAAAAACAGTCTCCTGCTCCTTAAATTCATAGTTCCTGCAGTATTCTTTCGAATAAAAACCAATTCTATTGGCATGCCTTCCAATAGGACAGTTGTGTAGGAAAAAGGCATAACGTGAAGAAGATAATCTCATTTCTTACACACACATCAATCCAGCAGAGCCCATTTTTTTTCTTAAGGTGCTCCCATGCAAATTCAGGTTAATTGAGGGTATTGCAACACCTATAACCTTTAACATATTGGAGATTGTGAGGCCTGCACCAAAGCTGATCAACTGATCAGTAACACAGTTTTACAGGATATCCCAGTGCTCTGCAGCCTATATAAGAGTAATTTTGTAATATTCCGAATTTTGCTGGGGATTGGTTAAGTTAGGTTAGGTTTGAGGACGTGTACTTGTCATTTGGCCAAGTATAATACCCAGGGGCCAAAATGACCCATTGTAATACGTCCTATAAGAGAAAGAGAGAGGATATCCTTCACTATGATACTACTATGAGGAAATTGGAAAAGGATAAGAGGTAGGAAAGGGAGGATGTAATAGATGGACGCAAGAGATGGACCACAAACACATTAGAGAGCGCGATTACAACCTTGAAGCCCTAGCAATTCTCAACCAGCTCATCCTATTTATTAATCTATGGAGAGACCTAACATCGGCTCTCAACAGAGAGTCCAAACCTTGGAAGAAGTCCCTGCTCAGGGACCAAGGACTGGACAGTCGCAGAAGAGGTGTTCGTTAGTCTAGCTGTACTAGTCTGGCTAAGATCTAATCACGCAGTGCCCTGTAATGAAACCAATAACTAACCATAGGCTGGCCTTATCTGTTCTATCACCGTCCTAGACACATAACAAACTGACCCACCCCCCCAAACGTCTCCAACATACCGATCCATCGAACACAATCCTCATATGAAAAACGCCGTAAGGAACGGGTTGCTTATAGCTTGTGTCAGAACCTTTAATCCAACAACAACATTTTGAAACAATCAGTGTATAGCTCAAGCTCCTACCGAGAACGTGCAAACGGTTAGATAAAACGGTTGGAGGAAGAAGTTGGAGCCTTAGAAATACATTTTCAATCTGAAACTTTAAACTTATTTCGAGCCTCTCGCTTTTATAATGAGCACTGGGGCTTGACAAATCATCTGCAGTTCATGATATTCGTTGCCATATTTTTCAATTCACTCCAACTTTTTCTCGTTCTAAGCCTTCCTATTGGACGGCTACCCTGTGGATTGTAGACTATTGCAGTTCGAACAAAGTTGTCATTGGATTTTCGTAGCGTATATGCAAGTCACTTGAAGTCGCCGTAGTCTATAAGGCTGTGTGTTGGCTTACTAGACATAAGGTTACGGTTCAAATCCCAGGTCAGACATCTCGAACAAAAAGAAATATGAAAAAATATTTCTTCGGCCACTTCCCCTCAGCAGATTTCTGAGAGAAACTTTGTGAAAAATAAATAAAATTGCCGTGAAAATTTTTATTAAAAATCTGTCGTTCGGAGTCGACTTTGAACGGTAGGTCCTGTCATTCATGTATAAAATTAACATACACAATATAAGTGGCATGAGAAGCTAAGTCGTCATCCTGACTGAAGTATTGTTATGACCAATTATGTATGTATGTATACATGTATATATACATGTATACCTCTACAGATAATATGATTTTATTTGCATGGTTTTGTGGTTTCGTTTTCCGGTTATTCCGTTGCTTATTTACAGTGTCACTTAATTGCGAATTATTTTCGTATCTAAGCAAACAATTCAAATTCCATTAACAAAATGAGTTTTTCCTTTCTAATCTATTACAGCAACTGCTGGAATCTATTTTTTTGGGGCCAAAAACTATCTGAAGATTAAAATCATTTGTCATTAAGTTTGTAATGATTTTCACGAAATGTCCTGAAATATACGTTCATTTTATTCGTCGGCTAAATGGCATTTTAAATATTAAAAAGTAAATTGAGAATCAAGTCAAGCTAGTAGTTACCACTGGCATAAGTACCATAAGCAGGCAAAATGGCACTTTGTGAAGCACATTTAATTTGAGACCCAAAAACTATTTGACTTGGGGAACAACGAGAAAGAGGAAAATAAATGTAAAGAAATTAAATAAAAATCATTTTCATTTAGTTGGCCACCATTTGTTGAAGTTCATTTGTTTGAAATCGTTTTCCTTTTTTGTATTTCTTCCTTTGCCAGTCTCCTTTAAATTCGTATTTAATGTTGCACGAACCGAACATGAAAATGTTTACAAATGTTTTTTAATTAAAAAGTCATGTTGCAACATTGGCTGACTCTTCTGGCAAAAGATGCTCGCATACCCTTCCCTATCATCATTGCTTTCATTACTTGCTGTGCGTTCAGCTGTGTTTAATTTCCCGTATAATGGCAAGAGCAGAGAAGGGTGGGGGGGGGAGGATGTCTTATATTACTGTTCTGTAGTAAATAGTTTTGCCACCAAATGATGTACCGTTCAAATGCCATTGCAACTGCTACTAAAATTGTTGTTGATTTTATTATTTTAATGCATTTTCCATTTACTAGCAACCATTTACTAGCTAACTGCACCATATACTCGTACTTTCAAATGCTTTTTACTGCACAGCCAACCATCCAGCCACCTATTGTTATAATTTTAGAAAAAAAACCGCTTTTAACTGGTTTACTTTGGCTATACAAAAAGGAGGAAAGGTGTAGAAAGTGTGGATACAGCCAAGGCTTTTTATAATAAAAAGAGATTTTAAAATCTGCAAATTTATTGCGTTGAGTGCTTGCAAACTATGTGTAATATTTTGTGTGTCCATATTGCTTCTGTTGTTGTTATTCTTAAGTACAATTTATATGTAAATTAAAACACAAAATCATATACATATTTCAAAACTTCAATGTTCACTCGGACTAGATAATGGTCAAGCTTATGATTTTCCAAATGCGGAAGAAATTTTCATTAAAAATGTTTCTTTTATGTTGAAAACCCAGTAGGAACTTGATTCTTTGGCTAGAGAAAATTAGAGTTTCATTCCGAGAGTAGTCTCTACACTTCAGTCGTTAGTATGGTGAAATGCATTGGTATGGTGAAAAGCATTGTACTCAAGGAGCAACAGCAACATTTTGCCTAAAGTGCAGAGGTATGTCTCGATTGTTATCACAAGTGCCGGTAAAAGCATACCGCAGGTGGTTGTGGATGTCATTCTTTACTTACTCACTTACTTAATTGGTAATTACAGCCTTTTAGTTAGGATTAGAACCTAGCTACTCATATCAAGCAGTTGTTGGTGTTAATTTTATACAGGAGTAACGCAACCTACTGTTTAACATCGACTTCAAACGATAGATTTGAGAAACTTTTCATGACAATTTTTATTTATTCTCACAGCTTTTGCCTAAAGACTGCAGACAGAAAGTCGTCAAAAGCAATATTTTTTCATATTTTGTTCGATAATGTGAGCTGGGATTTCAACCAAAGGTTCTCATTTAATAAGACATCATCATATCTTATAGATTTCGGTGATTTCTTACTGCTAATTAAGGAATAAGTAAACAATGTGGCAGTTAGAAGTCTCTTTATACTGCATGAGTTCGGTATAGTGAATCCCCGTAGAGCAGGCCTTTCGGCACTACTGAAAGGAAGAGTGGAATGATGAATTACATGGTCACAAAAATTTACTTCTGTGATGCACCCAAGGTTATAATATCTGATACGGAGCCCTGTATAGCTTTCAAAAAAACTATCCAATGGCTGAGCTATTCACACAATACAGGAGCAGATATTTACATCCATGAATCCTATAGTCCTTCCAGTGAAATGTAGAAATGTTAAGGAGTTGTTAAGTTACGAAACTATTCGGGAAACATCATTAACCGCAGAACTAAATGGTTACAATTTATGTAGATAATCAGGCAACAGTGAAACCTTTAAGGGTCTTGTTTCTGAGCCGCATCTGGTTTGGATATGTAAAAGGTTTTGAGTGATCTTAAGTCGTATTTTCGAATTGAGATTAAGCACAGCAATTGCAACATTACTGGCAATGAAGTTGCGGATGGTCTGGCAAGATTAGTACAAGCTTTGGAAGCAACGTCAGCAGATATGACGTTAAAGTCATCAGTAGGTTTTTTATTTTGGAATTACTCAGAAAAGGTTTGATTCATCCCATTAATCATGCATGGAGATGTAGATCGGATAGTAAGTTGCTCAATCCTACATTTGCGAAATTGCCCTATCCTTCCAACATAACCAAATCTAACCCTGATTCTTTAGTGGTAATTAAAACTTGGGCCAAGATCTAGATTTTGAGGTTGTAGTAATTAATGAACTTGTATTATTGTTCCATAATTTATTTCAATACGTTTGAAAGTTTCGAATTTAGTTAGGAATATTAAAGAACTAACACAGTGCTACCACACAGACACTGGAATAACATTGGCAACTTTGTTGAAAACACAACTTATTTGAGCAAACACAACAGCATTGGAATACCTCATGAATCGGCGTCTCAGCAATCAACACAGAGGATTTACCACAAAGCACGACTCCCTGAAATTAAATCAGCCTGGAAGCTTAATGAATCTTGTGATCGATCCGATACAAAGAGACATTAGCATAGTTACACTGTGGAATAAGGATGCCAGAGACGGGCCTCGTTATAGAAAGTGCGAAATGTTCCTCTCTTCTTCTATAGATTTTTAAAAGCTGCAGAAGATGGTAACAAATAAGCAAAGTCTCTCCCATTACCCAATACCGCGTAAAGCTGTTTGCCTTAACAATTTCTTTAGTTATAAAATTACCCGTGATGCCTCAATGATCATCATACTTTATCAGACTGCCACGCAAACATGCTGCGATAATTGATTGAGGAAGACGTGGTAGATGCTGGAAAGATATCTAATTGCCTCTTGGCTGACAGAAAACTGGGAAATGCTAGAAGTAGGAGATAGCTTACATACACACACATAATTGGTCATTACAACTCTTCAATTAGGATTGCGACCAAGCTTCTCACACGACTTATGTTGTGTATGTTAATTTTATACGTGTGTGGTGGGTCCTACAGTTTAAAGCCGACTCCGGACGACAGATTTTTTGAGAAACTTCTCATGGCAATTAATTTAATTCAGAAATCTGCTGGGAGGAAGTAGCCGAAGAAATTTTTTTTCGTACTTCCTTTTGTTGGAGATGTCTGACCTGGTGTTTGAATCGTAGTCTAATAAGCTAACATACTACCTATTGGACTACGGCGACTCCAGAGATCCCTTACTCTACACAAATTCCTCAGAGTAAATAGTGAATATTATTTTGACCTAAAATACATCAGAGTAGACTACGATCCAAGCTTTTTGAATAAAATTCCAGGGGTGGCCTTTTTCTCAAGTTAAGAACCATCTGTTTAGTCGAATCTCAGTAGATGGCTGTGTCAGAAGATTAGTCTTCAATAAATTCTGGTGTGAAATTCACTGTCAGTGGTAGATGTACTTTTAAAATTTACCTTAAAATCCTTTGCATCAGTGTTCATATTATTTTTTAATTTCCGAAATATTCGGTAGTCGAACAATCCATATAAAATTTTTACAAGTTAAAAGCGAAGACAATATTTAAATTCTGTCAATTCTTCCTTTCTAGTTCCCGTTTTCTAACAGCAACAATTTTTGCGCATATCTAGTTTATTAAAAGGATTATAGTTTTGTTACTGTTGCATATCAATGTTGATTTTATTAAAAATTTTTATTGCCTACTTTCAGTTGCCTTCTGTTGTCAAAATTTTTAAAGTATACTTTTAGGCTATTTAAATTGAATTGTTGAAAAAATTGTGTAAAAATATTAATTTTATTATTTGTTGTTCTCACGTATATTTTTAAATTTCCCGGCCTACTTTTCGTTGTCATATAAACGCAACAAAATTGTAAGGTAAACATTTAGGCTAATTTATTGAATTGTTTTGCAAAAAATATGGCAGATTATGTAAAACTATAATTTAAAACACATATTTATTGCAATTGTTTTGCATTATTTAACAAATAATTGATAATAATTATAGATTTTGATTTTAACCAGCGCACACAGAAAATACAAATATTGATACTGGCGGCTTAACATTGTTTGGATAAATATTGACATTTGAATGCAAATGATAGGACTTCAAATTCTGTAAATAATAGGCACTTAAAACAAACGCATGTATTTCGTTTAACCCCGTAATATATGGCTACTTATCCAGGAAGTTCAATTTATTGTATTAAAGCTTATGTTTTTAAACAACAAGTTTTGTGTGACCCTTCGGTTTACAGTAAAAAGGTGTTGAAATTTATTTTTTTGCTATATTGGATAGGCGAGTGCAATGGTATTGCCAGGTTATTTTGGTGTACAACGAATAAATTTTGCCATTTTGGGTCTTAATCCCTTGGCTGATAATCCAAAGGATGTTGTGGAACGACCTTTATTGTGTTATGGCCTTATTTTATTAAATTTTTTTAATTTCATTTTAATTGGTCATTATATTGTGGCCCACAGTGATGACTATGCAGAAGTAGTCGATGCCTTGCCCCTATTCGGTCAAACCATACTGACCATGCTAAAAATTGGCATTTTTCTAAGAAGACGTCTTGAAATCATGAATTTGATAAAATTTTTAAATAAATTGAATGTCTCCGGTAAGTATGCAATGCTTTAAATGTAATTTTTTGAAATTTTGTTTTTGGTCCTTCTAGCTAAAGGTGTTGAATTGTCTATTATACGCCAGCAAAATCTGAAGGAGATTTTTATAAGTACCATATACTTTAGAACCGTTATTGTAACCGCTATAGTTGCTATAGTACATCCAGTTATTTTTGCTGCGTATATTTTTTGGTCCTCAGGCGAATTGGCTTTAGTCGATCCTAATAAGGAAACGTAAGTATTTCAATCCTACAAGTGAAACCTAAATTAAGCCATTAATTTGGAAGGAAACATTAAGTGTTTGATTAAGTTCATTTACAAATTCTGAAATGTAATAAAAAAAAAAATAATTGCATCTGGCAACACTGTATATTGTTATACACCTTATTCTGTAAAATTCTGAATATTAATACCATATTTTGGCGATAGAAGAGTAAATAAGTATACGTAGCAGTGTATTGAATAAGTTTGTGGAGTTTACGGATACGATGCTTCATCTAGAAAAACAGTAGAAAAATGATTGGCGTTCATTCGATCCTAGTATTTAATGCTAAAGTTCCCCCTTGTTCCGGTCGAACCAATGCTGAAAAAGTCGGGAAATCCTATAAAAGAATTTAGAATGATTAAGAGGTAAACAGCGTTGACATTGGTATGTAGTAAGGCACTCGTCATCAAATTGTTATGACCCGGTGGAAGAAAGTTTGATACACAAAAAAGTTTAAGGTTTGGATGTCTTTTGTGTGGAACGATTTTGAATGATTTCTGAGTGATTATGGGCAATGGAAAGTGGGTCACGAATGGACCCATCCATCTTCACGAATGGAGATTCACAATTTCGGCGAGCTTGAACAATGAAGATGATGAATAAACGGCAGGAGCATATAAAACGCTTTATAAACTTTTGATCAATTAACACTTGACCGGTAATATAGAATGGTGTAGTGTGCATAACAACAAACTCAGGCAATCCTGAGTTTTATCTGGAAGCAGGTAAAAAACTGTAGCATTGATTTTGAAGAGACTGCAGTAATATTGTTTCGAGGGCAGACTATCTAATGATTCTGTGCTTAAGGAAAAGAACAACAACAACAATAGAACAGAGTACAACCTCAAAACTACATTGTAACATACATACATACATAATTGGTCATTACAACCCTTCAGTCAGGATTATTGATCTAGTTTCTCACACCACTTATGTTGCGTGTGTTAATTTTTTATTCATGAGTGGCCGAGACCTAAAGTTTAAAGTCGACTCCGAATGACAAATTTTTTGAGAAACTTTTCATGGCAATTTTATTTACTCTCAGAGTTTTTGCCAGAAATCTGCTGAGAGAAAATCGCCGAAGAAATACTTTTTGTATTTTGTTTTGATGTCTGGCCTGGGGCTCGAACTCTGGCTTTACGTCTAATAAGCCAACACACTACCTACTAGACTACGGCGACTTCAACTACATTGTAAGCAAGGTTGAAAACCATAACAAATCAACAGCTAGATTCTCGAAGTTGCCAGACCGTAAAAGAATGAAATAAAAAAAATCTCGAAAGGTAATAGAGCTAGTCGTTAGTGATAAAACGTATTAACTCTGTTGTATTATCCTATGAAAATTTTGATCTTTGTGCTTTATTTATTTAAGTAAAAGATTGACTACAAATAAAATTCAACATGTTCGTTGAGGATCTCTATTTTTTTCATTTAGTATTATTTTATTTCAATTATTTTCAGCTACTTTTGGCCACACTCTACCTTAACGGGCTACTCCCTGGTGTTCTTATTAAATGCCATCGTCATACATTTCGTTTGCACTGTATCGTTGGCTATTGACACCCTATTCTCTTGGTTTATATGCAACATATTGGCACAATTTCATGTTTTATTCCATCGTTTTCATCAGCTGAATTTAAAGGATGAAAAAACCTCATCTAAAGCAACAAATTATGAAGCAAAAACGTTTTTCAAAGGCATTGTCTCATGCGTACAACATCATTGTCAGGCTCTGGATTTGGCTGCCAAACTGAATGAGGTGTATGGTGAAATAATTTTTATAAAATTTGTCATTATCTGTACGGAGATATGTTGTCTGGTATTTTACATTATGTATGCTGATGAATCTCTAGCCATTATGGTCTACAAGTGTTTGTTTTTAGCAGCAGTAACCATACAATTGAGTGTGTATTGCTATAATGGCCAGAGAATAAAGGATGAGGTAGGTTAAGGGTTTTATAAAGGAAGACACTTTATTTTCTGTTCTATTCTTTTTTTTAGAGTGCCTTGGTAGCCACTGAGATATATGATGCTTTTGATTGGTCCCGTTTGGATAAAACCAATCAGAAATTACTTTTAATCCTAATGATGCGCTCTACACGAAGCTGCAATTTGAAAGGGGTTTTCTTTGAGGTGGACCTGGTTCTATATTTATGGGTATGATTTAAAAAGAAATTACTTTAAAATTGAATTTTATTTTCGATATCGTTTTTGTAGGTTTTCAAAACTGCCGGTTCTTTAATCACAGCTTTAAAGACTTTGGAAGAGAAAGAGCAATGAATATGAAAACTGTTGCACTTCTAACACTTTATTTGAAAAAAAAAAAAAAAAATTAAAAAATTGTGATAAAAAGCTATGATAAATTTGAATCGAATGTATTTATAAAATATTGCTTTTAATAAAATTTTTAATTATTTTAATGAAATATTTAATCAAACGAATTCATAATTATGAACGGATTTAATTACAAAAACTTCAATTGCTTCCATTCACAATGTTCTCCTTAAGAGTGAACAGCACTTTCAAATAAAAACTTGCTTACAAACAAAACCTATCAGATCCGATAGTAACACACACAGTTTCGAGATTCCTCGTGCTAAATAGGATTTGCACTTATATCCCTAAGTCGTCTTTCGAAAGAGGTGGTATACTGATCCACCTATTTTATATTGAGCGACATATGTGTGTATGTCCAAACATACAGAGTTCAGTAAAGAGCCATATTTGAAATCTGCTAAGAGCCAAAAAAGGCTCTGGTCGCTCTCTTCTTGCAAGAACAGACCAGAACAACCACTCCCCCGCTTCCGTTCATCTCTCGTAAAAAATCTTAACGCAGAGGGTGTAATAAACATAATCCTCGCCCGATCTAATTGACACCCATGAACAAATTAATCAGATTTTTCAGTGGCACATTTATGAAACAGTTTAGATCATCGAATAGGCTTGCAACAAAGTGTCTAAATCCGAAAGACTGTAGAGCGGAACAGTTATATTGAAGTCAACCGACCAATACTTTCCAACCAACAGTAAAAAATACTGTGTCCAGTAGTTAATCGACTCTTTTCTAAGGCACATAGGCCGTAATGCTAGGGAATTCTGAACATTTTTCAAGTGGTGATTTATCAAGTTTAACAGCATTATTGAAACGGGAAATAAGTACCCTCATATAAGAGCCAAATACCCTGGGACTCCTATCAGCCCAACACGATGTCGGCGTTCTTACTACGTTGGAATAGGGACCATCAATATTGATAGCCAACTTTAAAGAATTATTTTCCAACTATATACTGTGACCTTATAAATCGGGCAATCTTAGGGAGGTCAAAAGGTGAGAAGCAAAGTAAGTAGATTTGCCACAACGGAATCAGTTATAATTATTTGCTAAAGATGATCCTGCAGTGGAAAATTGAGTGATTAATATGCAATCAATTACATTTTATTTTTAATTACCATTGCATACTTTTAGTTCTAAAATAAAAAAACATATTATACTTTTAGGTCGCCGTATTCTAGAAGGTAGTGTCTTGACTTATTAGGCATGTGGCCTCGGTTCAAACCCAAGGTCAGACATTTCCACTAGAACGAAATGTGAAAAAATGTGAAATATTTCTTCGGCGACTTCCTCTCAGCAGATTTCTGGCAAAAACTCTGAGAGTAAATGAAAATTGACATGAAAAGTTTCTCAAAAAATCTGTCGTTCGGAGTCGACGTTAAACTGTAGGTCCCGCCACTCACGTATAAAATTAACGCATACAACATGAGTGGTGTGAGAAGCTAGGCAGTAATCCTGACTGAATGGTTGTAATAGCCAATTATGTATGTATGAATTGATTTCTTTTATTCCTTTGTTTACAAAAAAAAGTTTGATTACAAATCAGAATTCAATTTTCTTTTTAATTATTGCTGCCTACTTTTAATTGCGTTTTAATGTTGCAATTTTAAAGCATACTTCTAGGCTCATATTATGAATTCTATTTTAAAAGTATGACAGAATATCAAAATAAATCATTTAAAATGTTTATTTTTACAATTGTTTTTCATCATTTAGCAAATAATTGATTATGATTATAGATTTTGTGTTCAAATGACGTAAATAATATGTGCGGTTTAACATTGTAAGCAAATATTGACATTTAAATGCAAATGAAAGGATTTCAAATTGTATAAACAGTAGGTATACATTACAAACACGCTTTTGTATTTCATTTAACCCTGCCCCCCTGCATCTATGGCGACTTGTTTAAATTATTGTATTTAAGTTTCAACAACAAGTTATACAAAACCACTCATTTTTCTTTCATAAAAAGGTGTTGAAATTTGTGGTTTTGCTGTATATGATAGGCGAGCGTAATGGTATTACCAGGTTATTTTCGTGTGCAACAATTAAATTTTGCCTTATTGGGCATTAATCCTTTGGCCGATAATGCAAAAGCTGCTGTCGAACGTCCTCTGCTGTGTTATGGCCTGATTTCTGTCAATTTCTTTTATTTTCTTCTGATCGGTCATTATATTTATGCCAACAAGCAGGACTATGGAGAAATAGCTGATGCAATACCTGTACTCTGTCAAACCATATTGGTTATGGTAAAAATTTGTATATTTTTAAAGAGACGTCATGACATCATGGATTTGTTAAAATTTCTGAACAAATTAAATGTCGCTGGTAAGTTGTTTTATTTTTTTAATTTAAAAATTGGAAAAAAGTCGTTCCTTTAAGCAAAAGGTGCTGAGTTATGTATTGTTCGTGCCGAGAATCTGAAAGAGATTTTTGTGGCCACCATTTACTTCAGAGCTGTTATGGTTACCGCGGCAATGTCTCTACTACATCCCATAATATATGCCGTGTATATGTATTGTTCAACAGGCGTATTAGCCTTGGAGGCTCCCAATAAGGCAACGTAAGTATTCCATTGACTGACCTATTTTAAAATGGAAGATAAATTTCAATTTTAGCCTGTTATTTGAAAATCCAAAAAGGCGTGGTGTTTAAATTTGGATTAGTATAGTTATATCGGTTAGGACCAATGAGTTTCAATTAATTTCCAACCAATTTATTTCTTGTAAGTTACTGTAATGTAGCAGCTTCTAGGATACTAGGGTTGCCAATCGTGTACACAGTCATAGTACATTGATTAAAAATCAGAAGGGTGGAGGAACGGTATCTCAAGTACAAGGAAGGATGTAAATTTTTATATGAATAGATTCAAAATGTAATCTCTTCGGGAGGAACTTCGATTAGGAATGTCAATTAAGGAGGCTTCCAGATCATTACAGCATATGTTAGGCAGAAAGCCGTTCTACCATTGCGGCTGACTAGGATGGTCTGGTATACGGACTGCCGATCCACGTTGAAGCCTTGGTACCCTAATTACTGAGGACAAGAACTGTTATCAATCCTTGCCAGTCTGCTAATGAGTTATATAGGCCTCGATGCCCAAAAAATACAGGGTTTTGCAAACGCATTTGAACTTGACAGAACCGGCATTACCTTCATTTGCCACCTGAATTGAAAGACGTAACCATAAGCACGATATTTTGATATGCAGGCTATAAATGTCAGATTTGCAGCTGTCATAAGTGGACGATAGGATGATTAACACAGATTGTTGTTCCTACGAATTAGGTGAAAATCTATACAGACAACCGTTCCACCGTTGAAATTTTTGAAATCTCTATTACATAAAGACAATCGCTGCTCCAATCGTTGCTCCAAACCGTCGTTCATATGAACATACAGACATAATTGGTCATTACAAATCTTTGGTCAGGATGACAACCTAGTTTCCTACATCAGTTATGCTGTGTATGTTAATTTTATACATGAGCGGAGGGACCTACAGTTTAAAGTCCACTACGAACGGCAGAGACTTACTCTCAGAGTTTTTGCCAGAAGTCTGCTGAGAGTCGGTCGCCGAAGAAATATTTTTTCATATTTCGTTTTGTTGAAGATGTCTGACCTGAGGCTTGAACCGTGGCCTCACGTCTAATAAGTCAACACATTACCAATTAGATTAAGGGGACTTGCTACCTTACTGTCGTTCGCGTCTTTAAATGAGGCGGATTGAAGTGCAGCAAGAAGGTTTCTGACAAACAGCCGATTTCTCTAGTGAGAATGAATAAGGCTAACGTGGCAACACTTTTATAATTCTTTCAAGGATCTGGAGGTGTTTTTCATTATAAAATGAATAAAATTTTTCTAATAAAGTTCTTTGTAAATCTTAAAATTTTCAGCTACTTTTGGCCACATTCCACCCTTACAGGCTACACGTTGGTATACATTCTAAATATCATCATTATACAATTTATTTGCTGTACTTCATTGGCCATTGACAGCCTCTTCGCTTGGTTAATACGAAATATATTGGCGCAATTTCATATTTTATTCCATCGTTTTCATCAGCTGAATTCAACTGAAGGCAAAACCTCATCTGAAGCAACAAATTATGAAGCAAACACATTTTTCAATGGCATTGCCTCTTGCATACAACATCATTGTCAGACGTTGGATTTGGCTGCCAAACTGAATGAGGTGTATGGTGAAATAATTTTTATAAAATTTGTCATTATCTGTACGGAGATATGTTGTTTAGCTTTTTCCATTATGTATCCCAATGAATCTCTAGCCAATGTAGCCTATAAGTGTGTATATTTAACTGCTGTCACTATACAGTTGAGTGTGTATTGCTATAATGGGCAGAGAATGAAGGATGAGGTAGGTTAAGTGTTTTCTAAAGGAAGACACTTTATTTTCTGTTCTCTTCCTTGTTTGTTTAGAGTACCTTGGTGGCCACTGAGATATATGATGCTTTTGATTGGTCTCGTTTGGATAAATCCAATCAGAAATTACTTTTAGTCGCCATGATGCGCTCTACGCAAAGCTGTAATTTGAGAGGGGTTTTCTTTGAGGTGGACCTGGTTCTATATTTATGGGTACGATTTATAAAAAAATATAATAAATTTGGATTTTAATTTCGATTTCGTTCATATAGGTTTTCAAAACTGCCGGCTCTTTAATAACAGCCTTAAAGACATTGGAAGAGAATCAGGAATGAGAAGGCATCTTCAGCACTTTATTTAAAACAAAATTATGTTATGAAGTATTTAATCAGTCGAATTAAATGTTTAATTAAATTAATTAATGTTTAAAATGGTGTTCAATTTTAATTCAAACAATTAAATTGTTCTTAGAAAAAAATAAATTTTGTGCAAATAACAATTTTTATTTTTAAATATTTCTTGTCCAAAAAACAACTCAAATGATTATTTCACTTCAATTTGTCATTCCCACTCACCAGTGTTGAAAATGTAAACTTTTCATATGACAAAACTCTTGCTTTATTGCAACACTCACCTCCATATTCTCCATTTGCCCACTGGCAATTGCCTTAACAACGTAAAAGCTATGGTTTTGTACATATGTATTAACGCGGTGACATAAGTTGGGTTAATGGACAATCGTCACATTATGGGAGACAGCAAACAAAACTGGACTACAGCATGGAAGCAGGCCATTTAATTATAGATTTTGTGGTCACGCAGCAATTGTTGAACAGGAAATGTAACTGCAGCTATGACCATTTCAGAAAAACGAAATTGGGTTCATATTGATCAAAATTAGTTTGCGAATATCATTGAAAACCATTGTAATAGTTATTACGCGGAAATTGATAAGAGGCAACGAAAAAAAAAAAAAAAACTTTAATGGGTTTTTTTAAATGAGAATTGTAGTTAGGTTCCAATAAGATAAACCATTTTTTTTTTGAAATGAAAAAAAATTTAAAAAAAAATGTAATCATTTATATGTTAAGATGGTTATCGATAACACTATACGACAAAATATAAAAATTTAAATACACCCGGCTAATGACATACTGTAGGTTGTGAGTTTTATATATGTGAGTTTATAATACATATATTTTCTTTATCATATTCTTCAACTATTTATAAAAATCTGTAAGTTGAGATAGTTATCGATAACTATAGATATACATAGGTGTCTGTTTTGAGAGGTTATGTTGATAAAACATTTGCAATGTATATTGTTGCGAAAACAGAATATATCACAAATGCTTATTCTAGGTAACAAACAATTACGACAGAATTGAGATAAAAAAATATCAAATTAACATAACAATAGGATGTAAAAAGATCTAGAAAGATATAAAAAACAAATCATAACAAAACACAAATTGGGTTCTAGAAGTTGCCAGACAAAAAATTGATGAAGTTTGATCTTGGAAATTGATAGCGTTTTTAAATTTAAATAATTAAGGGATTAGAGAGGATTGTTGTTGAAAAAGAAATTAATTTCAATTATCTTAAGATCTAATGTGAAATGTTAAAAAGTGAATTATAAAGTTTCTCTCATGTTATGGTGATATGATTCTATGTATTTTTTTATTGCTATTATTATATGAGAAATATTCTCTATACTAAAGAAATGAATAAAATTTTCATGGTATTAAATGTTTATACTGTAAGAGATACAACTTATTTACTTAACGATGATAAATAGGGGGCCTAGATTTCATTTCATTTCACTGAAATCTAAAAATTATTCTCTGATAGCCTAATAAACAGCGCTATAAGTGAAATTTTAACGTTTTTATTATATTTTTTTTATTGTTTTCATTGTGAAAACCACTGACAGATCAAAATAATCGATAGTATATGTGGTCTACATTTAAAACATTTTAAACCGATAATAGTAAAGTAATTATAGATTATAGAATAACACATAAAATAACTATCAATTAAAATGATTATTTTGCAACAAGAAATAGAAAAAAAAAAACGAATGTAGTTTCAATAATAAAAAAAAAAACTGTGTGAGAATTCTATAAAAACGCCTCTAAACAGATAATACGCGTAATGAATTTTAATTTAAATTCAATTGCTACTCAGTAATGCATTATTAAATAACTGTGTGAAGGTTTTTTTCACCTACATGCCTAAAAGTATACTACACATTAACGAGTGGCATATAGTAACTTAAAATATGCAACAGTTGGAAAGTTAATAAAGCGAATTTTATTTAAAAAAAATTATAAAAAAATTCAGTTCAAATTTAATATGTAAAGAGGGAAGTAAAATATTTGTTTTTGTTGATTTAATAAAGCACAATAAGCCCCGTAATTTAAAACTCAATTAAAATTCTACGAATTGGCATAAATTTAATTATACAAAAAATAAATAATTTTCTATTTAGTTTAATCTAGAAAATTTGAAATAATTTGTTAAATTAAATTTCTAAACTTTTAGCACAGATCCAGTAAAAGAATACATTACCAAGCAACTCTAAACGTTTCCTAGCTTAACCTCAAATTGTATTAAATTTCTAAAGACTTATTGCCAATTTTAAAATCTTCCCTTTATACACTCAATTTCTCTCTGTGTATTGCAGCCGATATATTGAAGAAAAGTAAAAAATTGTTGTGCATATGTTTTGTTTAATTCCAGGTATTAAAACATACTTTTAGGCTTTCGAAAAAATAAATAATTTAAAGTGTGTTTGTTTTTCTATTATACACACAAAAGATTATGGAATAATAGCCATTCATATACAATTATATGTAGAATTGCAAGCTTAATAAATAATTATTATAAAGGGTTTTTCAATAAGAGTAGGTTCGTAGTGCGACAGCATAATTCAGGGCGAATTTTTTTCTAGAATACTTTAAGGGATATAAAAAAAATCTCTCTAATATTCACAACCATTTTGGAGAATAGCAAAAGACTTTATGAAGTAGCCTTAGCCTTGGAAACTACTGCCGAATAAACATTTTTTTTTTCTGGACTCTCCAAAGTCAAGGAACGAGAAATATTGCCAGACGCATCATTTTCTTAGTGACGTACAGTAGTGCTTTCATAGAACTTTTTTTTGATAGTGATCTGTTAAGCCTTACCCTCTAAAAAATTGAATCAACTTTACCAGCGATTTTGTAGTAAGTAAGTTTCCATAGGCTAGTAGGAAGTATTACACGAGAGTCCGTGGTTCAAAACCTAGCTAAGCCATCTTAAGCATAACGAAATATGAAACAAATACTTCTTCAGCAACTTTCACTCAATGGATTTCTGGAAAAAATTCTAAAAGAAAATAAAATTGCCATGAAAAGCTTCTCAAAAATTTGTAGTTTGAAGTGGACTCTGTAGGTCCCGCCACTCATGTATAAAATTAATACACACAACACAAGTGATGTGAGAAGTTAGCTCCTAGTCCTGACTAAAAGATTGTAATGACCAGTTATGTATGTATGTAAGTTCAGAAGTTGCCGCAGTCTAGTAGGTAGTGTGTTGGCTTATTAGACGAGATCCAGTGGTTCAAAACCTAAATAAGACATCTCGAACAACTTCTTCTCAGTAGTCTTCCGAAAAAAAAAAACGCTCTGAGAGTAATTATAATTGCCATGAAAAGATTTTAAAATTTGTAGTTCGAAGTCGACGATATTCTGTAAGTCCCACAACTCATGTATGCAATTAGTAAGTAATAATAATCTGCGTCTTTATGAAAGTCAAGAATTAACCTTTCGGTGTTAAATACCGCTAAAGAGAACTGAACTTCAGTAAATAGCTTAAGTTAGCCTTACTTTAAGTAGGTTGAAATTGCAGTAGCTCAGAACAGTTTATGTCCGACAGCAATTGTGTTTTTTACCCACTCTTTTCAGAAAACCCTTTCTTACTTATTTTTTCGTACTGTTAAGAACACATAAAAACTGAAAACATTTTTGAAATAATTCCATTTGCCTGTCCACAACTAACGCTAATTAATCACCTTCAGTACGCGGAATGATAGTGAAAAATTATTTTGAAACTCAACGATTCTGTTTTGCCTGCCTGGGCATTGATCTAGAAGCCGACCAGTATCAGAATATAATCAAAAGTCCAATGTTATGCTATGTGCTTTTGACGTTTGCTGTAAGCCATTGCATGGCCATGATACATTATGCCTACGTTCATAGACATGATTATGTGGAAGTGACCGATTCCTTGTCGCTCTTTTGTCAATCCTTGTTGGCCATATGGAAAATGTTGGTGTTGCTAGGCAAACGGAAGGAATTTGTGGCTTTAGTAAGGCGAATACATGAGTTTAATAAACAGGGTAAGCTTGGGACATTGTTTTAGACGATCTTTCTTTAAATTTTGTTTCTAATTCCAGCTCATGATGAGGAACTGAATTTAATAATTCAAGAAAACTTACGAGAAGTTTTCTTAACGAGAATCTATTTTCAAATTGTTAAAGTGGCTGCCGTGTTTGCCTTTTCAAATCCCATATTATTGGCCGTTTATTTTTGGTTTACACAACATGAGTTAATTTTAATGCCACCCTATAAAGCCACGTACTGTAATACATTTTTTGGATTTTAAATTTAAAATGAAAATGTTTTTTCCTTTTCTTTCAATTTCAGTTACCTTTGGCCTCACGACAAATTAGCCGGCTATTCTTTGGTATATATTTGGAATATGTTAAGCATTTACAACCTCGTAGCCATTACCATAGGCATTGATACTTTGTTTCTGTGGTTGGTCAACAATATTTCTGCCCAATTTCATGTTTTATTTCATCGTTTAAAATCTACGGGCGCGAAAATTCAAAATTCATCTACAAAGTCCATATCAGATCTGAACCAGTGCTTAAACTACCACTCAGTGATACTCAAACTATTGGAGAAACTAAATCGTGCTTATAGTGTCATCATCTTTATAAAATTCATTATTTCCTGTTCGCAAATCTGTTGTTTGGCTTTTCGTTTAAGTCATCCGCATGATTCCTGGGGCGTTGCCATTTATCAGTCCATATTTTTATTTACAGTGGCCTTACAACTGATGTTGTATTGTTATAATGGCCAACGGATCAAGGATAAGGTAAGTGTACACTGTAAACAGTGTTTCGAAGTAAAATATTTAAAAGAGTCCAGTTCTTGCAAAATAATTGGTCATTAAAATCCCTTAGTCAGGATTACAACCTAGATTCTCACATCACTAATATTGTGTGTGTTAATTTTATACATAAGAGTCGGGACCTATAGTTTAGAAACTTTTCATGGCAATTTTCTTATACTCTCAGTGTTTTTTAGTGAGAAGACTGCTGAGAGAAATATTTTTTCATTTTTCGTTTTCTTCGAGATTTCTGAGCTAGGTGTTGATCCAAGAAGCAACTTCAGATTATAGATTTATAGTAATTCAAAAAAGAGCTGAACTGGTCAAACCGGTTTATCTTACGCTTGCTGACGATCTTTTTTCGTTTAGAAAATAGGCATTCAGGTGGCATAGCTTTTGCATATGGTTTGTGTCTTTAATAACTTTTGTGGTATTTTGGTGGACCTGCACCTACGGTTTTCTTTTCTCAATTATTAAGGTCATTTGAACGAAAATTTGTTACTAATAGCGGCATCATCATCATTTGATGAAGTTTTGTTTATTTTGCTTGAATTTTAAACAAAAAAATTAAATTCAACTGAAGCACGTGAACTGCTTATAGATGTCTATGGTTTTCGGAATATTTTCCATCGATTTCAACTCGAAAGACAAGGTTTGTGTGGTTACGAGTATTGATTTTGGCATGGAAGGCAGAGGTCTCTCAGGCCAGCCAAAAGGTTCAAAAATGCTAAATTGAAGGCATTACTCTATACAGAGTATTGTCAAACTCCAGATGGAATTGCCAGGTTTTAGAAACTCACTGAAGCAGCAATTCCAATTCCATTTGCAGACAACAGAATTCATTTAAAAGCATAGAAATTGGGTAGTTTATAATCTGGAATTCAGAGACGGTTAAAACCGATTTTGTATGTCTAAAATGCTGCTTGAGAATCGTAAAAGGAAGCCATTTTTGCTTGAATCATAAGTAGCAATTACAAGTGGTTGAATAGCTAGAAATCGTACATGAAGTAAAGTTTCGAATTTCGTATAAATTTTTCCCTTTAAGTCAGTTCTATTACACAAGTTTTACCAGCGAATTGGTGTACTTTAGCAGTTTCTGGGATGATAGGGTTGCCAAATGTCGTTATCTATAAACAAAGCACCCTAGAAATGTATTGTGGTGGGGAAACTTTTCATATTTTGCGGCGCTGTTTTATCTTCCTACAATGGTGTGCATCGTTATCCACATCACTGTGGTCATCGGGTTAGGGAAATCATTTTTACAAGTCTAATGCATCTTGAAAATTTTTGTTTGCATGAATTATTCTCCTACAGCTAGCGAAAGACGAAAAACAGTATTATTTTTAATGCTTACTCGGTCTATTTAATGAAACAAGATTTGGATAAATATGGTTTTTAAGAAGCTATGAAATTCTAGGAGGTAGTGTATTGGCTTATTAGTTGTGTTTCAAACCCCATCCTAGACACCTTGAACAAAATGAAATACAAAAAAAAAAAAAAACATATTTCTTCAGAGGCTTACTCTTTGCAGACTCCTTGTAGAAATTCCGACAGTAAATAAAAAAGTTTTCAAGAAAAGTGTTGACTTTAAATTGTAGATTTCGCCACTAATGGATAAAAATTAACACACACAACATAGGTGGTGTGAGAAACTAGGTTGTAATATTGACTGAAGGGTTGTAAGTAACCAATTAAGTAAGTATGTAAATATGAACTAAAATCTGGTAATAGTACCAACTAACATATTAGACTGCCTTGAATTGTAAAGCCTCGAGTCAAGTCTTTGTTAAATGCAGGCATTTTTATTCTTCCTTCCCTTTTCCTTCCCCCAAGAGGTAAATAAATAATCTTCACTGACTGTTTATAATTTTCTTTTCAAATAACTTTTTTTTTATTATGTTTTCTGTGCCATTTTAGAGTATTCAAGTGTCGTTGGAAATCTATGCTGCTTTCGATTGGTCTCAGTTGTCACAAACTCAAGCGAAATTATTTTTATTGCCGTTGATGCGTTCACAGAAATCCAGCCATTTAAAGGGAGTGTTTTTTGCATTGGATTTAAATTTATTTTTATGGGTATTTCCACTACAGTTTTTGATAAAGTTTTTCTCTATCAATTTAAATCATGAAATTTTTCTCTTGTTTGTTTTCCATTTTCCAAGGTCTTTAAAACAGCTGGTTCCTTAATAACTGCCTTGAAAACTTTGGATGAAAATCAGGTGGAGTAAGGCAAGCTGGTAATAATAGAAGAAATTGAATATTTTTATGGAATAAAATTAATTTAATTCTAAAGTGTTATTATGAATTGAATTTCTCTTTGTGATTTAATTTTTTATTTGTTAAAAAATGAGTGGGTTTTTCAAGGCTTAAAATCATACAACCTGTCAGTTTGTTTTAAAATTTTTTTTAATCAAGAATTTTAATTTCCTTTATCACAAAGTAGTTATTAATGAAATATTAAAATTAAATTAATTTAATTTGTTGTTAATAACATTTACACTGTTTACGTTCATGTACAGTGGCTGTGGTTTTATTGGTTTAATCGACAGTTCCCCCTAACTGTAAGCCGTAATGAAGTTTTGCAACACAATTCTAAAAAAGTTATGCGATTTAATTGTATCGCATACAACATAACCGTGGAGTTTTTTTTTAATATATATCTAAGAGAAGAAGGAGGGAGTAGTGTTCTATGTCATATGCAATAGGAAAAACTTCTGCAGAAAGAACTTGCCACATACGACAGTAGAAGACCGAACTTTTAGTATTTAATGCATAGTGTATGTCACTACAAATGAACTTGCCTGTGTCAACCTAACCTTTCATGTCAATTTCATTTACTCCTAGAGTTTTTGCTAGAAGACTTCTGAGTGGTTGGTAGTCGAATAAAGAAATATTTTTTCATATTTTGTTTCTTCTTTGAGATCTCATGTCTGAGCTGGGGTTTGAAAGACGGTCTCTTATAGGCTGCTTGCCATCTATGACGCTAGTCTTAGGCTCCTCTATATCCCGTGGAGCTGGAGAATATCTAGGGTTATCTTTATTCCCAAGGCTGAGAAACCATCCCACACTAAGGCGGGTGACTATAGACCAATCAGCCTTTGTTCCTTTCTTCTGAAGATACTGGAAAGAGTACTTGATGTTAATATTAGGGCCTCGATTGATCCACTACTTCTATCTCCATCCCAACATGCCTACACGAGGGGTAAATCAGTGAAGACTGCACTGCACTCCCTTATCTCTCGGGTGGAAAAGTCGTTGCACGTTAAAGAATACACTTTGTCCATTTTCCTGGACATTGAAGGTGCATTCAATAACGTCAACCCGGACGCTATAGTTAGGGCTATAGGCCATAGCCTAGGCTGACGATATTGCCATAACTGCGTCGGGAATATGTCCGCAGACTGTATCTGATAAACTAAACTTGGCGCTATCAATTATACTGGACTGGTGCGGAGTTCGCTATGCTTAACTGGCTTCCTACTGAGCTCCTCGCTAAGCAGGCCGCTATGCGTGCTCAAGTGAGCTTTTGGTATAAAGCAACCACATTAACCTAACCTAACCAATAGGCGACTTTATATAAAAGGTGTACGTATAGATCAGATGTTGTATGTAAGTAAGCATACTTTTTATATGCCCCAATAAAAATTGGTTACTTTATCCTGTGAAAGTTTATATTTACTTAACGTTCTTTTGTTGTTGTTTATTTATTTTTTATTATTTTTTTACGGATTTTTTTATGCATTTTTTTATAATTTTTTTAAATTAAATTTATTTAAATAAACATTGAATTGAAAGATGAATTAATTAAAAATGAAATATTTATGGTCATTTAAATAAATGAACTGTATTTTTGTTAATACAATATTATTCACAATATTTTATGATAATTAAATAAGGACTTAAATTTCATAAAAAACCATTGAATATTTTCGTGGAAAAAGGTAATTTTATTTATAAAAAATAAAATATAAAAAACAAATTAAATTCAACTAACGAGTTTTAAAAGCGTTAGAAAATTAAGAAAATAAATTGAAATTTTATAACAAATTATTATTGCTGGAGATTAAAATTAATCAATTGGAAATTATTTTTTTAGACGAGTTTTGGGTGAGTTTATTTCATACACACATACGTATGTACATACACATATAATTGGTCCTTAAAACCCTTCAGTCAGGATTACGATCAAACTTTTCATACCACTTATGTTGTGTGTGTTAATTTCAAACATGAGTAGCGGAGCCTACAGTTTAACGAACGACAGATTTTTGAGAAACTTTTCAAGGCAATTTTATTTAGTCTGATAGTTTTTGCCAGAAATCTGGTGCGATAAAGTCACCAAAGAAATATTTAAACACAAGTTCTTTTTCTTTAGTTTCGATTAATTAAGATTACTCTGGCGTATGAGCAATGTTTGTCTGTTAAAAAGGGAATTAATATCACGTATACGTTACCTCTGTAAGAATTTCAATCTGAATCTTTTTCAACTCGACCAGAATATTGATGCCATGGCGCAAGCGGTTGAAGACCTTCCCTCTATTAACAAATAATATATATCGGGTGGGCCTTCTATCGGTTTAAATTTAAACCATCGGTTATTTCGAATCTGGCAATACTTATGTCATTCTATTCTGTCGCAAAATTCCCTGCACTAAACGTAATGAATCGACTTACGCTTGAGCGACGTTGGGGTTTATTGGAAATTTATTTTCAAAACAAAGACAATTGGTCGGAAATTGCATAAAAATGTCGTATAAAATTTGGTCACAGAGAAGGACCAACATGTCCGAATAATGCAAGTTTATTGGTAAAGTTCATGAAACTGGTTTCATTGTTGGTACGCCAAGATGTGAGCGTACAGTATATACACACGAAAATATCGAATCTGTGGCTGAGACAACATCAACTAGTCAACGTTCTCAACAATTGAACATTTTACGAACCAGATTTCTTCGAATTTTGTAAAAAAGATCTCGGATGGTCATGAAGCCGCATGACCATCCGCTTCGTTTTCGCTTCGCTATATGGTTCAACGAGATACTGCACAATGATGTCGATTTTGCAAAAAAAAAAAAAAAAAATTGTTTTCGGATGAAGCTAATTTGCATCTTCGTGGATACATTAATAAGCAAAATTTCCGTATTTGGGGCTCAGAAGACCCACACGTTGTCTCACAGCAGCCAAGTACTCATTACGAGTGACTATTTGATCTGGCCTATGGAGCGAAGGCATCATTGACTCATATGTCTTTGAAAATGAGGACGGCGCAACCATTACGGTCAATGGAGACACCTATCACACCCTGATAACCGATTTTTTTGTATATTCTCTTCATGGCATTGATGTGAACGATGTTTGGTTTCAACAAGATGGTGGAACTTGCCACACATCTCATGCCACAATCAATTTATTGCGTTAAACGTTTGATGGCTGTTTAATAAGCCGAAATGGTGATGGCTTCTTGGCCGCCAAGAAGCTGTGACTAAGCTGGACTATTTTCTCCGTTATGCCGACGAACCAGAGACAATTTAGCATTTCAAGGGCATCATTCGTGATGCCATTGCCAAGATACGACCGCATATACTCAAAATTGTGTCAATTGGCCGCCAAGAAGCTGTGATTTGACACCGTTGGACTATTTTCTGTGTGGCGCCGTTAAAGAAAAGTGTTACGCCGACAAACTAGAGACAATTGAGCATTTGAAGGCCAACATTCGTAATGCCATTATCTATATACGACCCAATACACTCGAAAAAGAGCGGTGAAATTGTTCCTATCGAATAAGGTACTGTGAGACCAGCCGCGGCAGCCATATGAATGAAATTATATTCCATTTCTAAACGGAACAATTGTACTCTTCACATCAAAAAAAGAAATTTTGCAAAATTTCAAACCGATTTTGTTTTATTGCATTTTTAAATTTGAACTTTTCAAACCAACCACCCTATCCACAGCGGAAATGTGATAATAAACGCGTGCAAGGTTAAAATTTGAGAATATCACGTATCCTAGTATGAGCAAGGAATCATTTAAACAAGCTTTTTGATAATTTTTTTTAACATTTATGCATGACACTGTAAAACAGAAACCCCAATAAGGTAATTGAATGCTTTTAAAATGTATACATTAGTATGTACCATTTTACATACATACATACATATATGTGGACATGTATGTCACACACACATCTACAAATACGTAGTGTAATGCTTTTACAAACTGCAAAGTGGAGAATAAAAAAGTCTCTTAATTTTCAATATCTGTTATGATAGCTAATGCTTTTGATATTGTGTGTATTTACGTGTCTGTGTAGATAGATGAATGTAAATGTACGTATCTATGTATGTGTACACAAGTGAGGAAATTGCAATTTTATCACTTGTTAATGACAGTTCTTTATTCTTCATCTATTCCATTAACAAATGTTAGTGTGTTACAAAGAGAAATGCAACAGTGGTAGTGGGAGAATGTTAAAGTAAACAGATGTTTGCTTAACTTCTCTCTGTATGACGGTGTATGTGTCTGTGTGTGTGTGTAACTGAATATTTTATTTCAACGGATATTAAATTAGTTTCCATTACGGATATCATTCTGGAATGTGTATGTGCAACATGTATATCAGCATGGTTACTAGTGTTTGCATGAATATGTTTGGTTGCGAACTGATTGTCTTAACATTTGACCAAATATTGTGGTTTCCTGTGCAATGCTTTCCCTACAACAAGTATGGTCAACCATTAAAGGATGTTTGAAAATGTTTTAAAATCTATAAAAAAAAGAGGATGTTTTAAATAATATTCTCATCTTGATATAATCATATTCAAGTGAATGTGGTACTAGGATTTCGTGGCATAAAATAGCAATCTGTTGAGTAAGCTGTTGACTGTAAAAAAATCAATAAAATACCAAACATGTCCCTCCTAAGATGGAAACAGTCTGCTAGAAACAGTTCCTTAGTTAGATATTTAGCGATCAGTCGACTGATTCTGATAATAGAGCCAAATCGCTCTAACCTCTCAGGTGGAAAATCCGTGCAAGTTAAGTATTATTTTCTGGCTGCCGTACTAAATATTGAAACCACTTACATCTAAGTCTGTCTTAGTATTGAGATCAGTCTGTTTGAGTTCTTCTTCTTCTTCTTCTTCTTCTTAAATCTCGACTGTTTACCTTCTCCGTTGATAGTACACATTGCCAAGAGATGTTCGCAAAGGTGGGATTATTCTTCACAACTGTAGATCTAGCGCTCAATATGCTTTTTCCTCAGCCTAACAAAATTCTCAATTATTTTATCTTTAAGATAAGTTTGATTAAATAAAAACAAAATCTGCCCTTGGATTTAAAATTTATGACAAACTGTGGTTAAAAAGAAATAATTTCTTGAACACGATTTTTTGTTAAAACTTTTCGATCCTTTAAGGAACATATGGCAGTCATTTCGTAGTTCAGTAGCTAGTGTTCAAACCCCTAGGCAGACAACTCCAACAAAATAAAATACGGCGACTTCCTCTCAGTAGATTTCTGAGAAATCTGAGAATAAATAAAATTCCTATGAAAAAGTTTCTCAAAAATCTTTCACCCAGAGTCGACGTTAAACTGTAGATCCCGCCACTCATGTATTAAACTAACACAAATAACATAGGTGGTGCGAGAAGTTAGGTCGTAATCCTGATTGAAGGGTTGTAATGACCAGTTATGTATGTATTCATAGCTGTCTGTCCAAACATTTCGCATAATCGGGTAATTGGCCTACTGAAGCAGGTCCTGATATAATAGGGTTGATGGCAATGGCAATGTTTTTGGTTGTGGTATTTGTTGCAGTGGTGAAGAACTCGACTAATTGAGTCCAACTCTTTTTCAAGAGGTGTCCTTGTCTAACCATCCTCTCACGTTTTCCTATCTAGGCAGATTCCTAGATGAAAGCTTCTATATTCTTAAATTTTCGAAAAACATGACAAAAATGTGTTTGGTCTTCAGTTTTCGGGTACGCCAAAACTTCCTAATACGAATATTTCTGAGAACTGACCTTGTGAAAATTACTCGAACACTTTGAAATTCTAAAATAAAATCGATTAAAATCGATTAAAGGGAAGCGTATATTGTACCTCAAGGCACTAGAGAACCCTAGTAAGTAAGAAAATTTAAGCAGATATATTGCGTTTATTGTTTTGCATTGTATGCTCTTGATTGTTGTTTTGATTGTTCTGTGTACCCATTCATCCAGTATTGGATTTTATAGCTGAAAATGAATTTTCGATAAAAAAACCAGTTCTAGAGCTCATTTTTGAACACATGTCGTTAGTTGTTGTGGTCAATGGTACTTAGACTGAATAAATAACAACTGATTTGGCACATATACATGCATAATTGATCACTACAATCTTTCAGTCAGGATTACGGCCTAGATTCTCACACCGCTTAATGGCGGGACCTAAAGTTTAAAGTCGACTACGAAAGACATTTTTGAGAAACTATTTCATGGCAATTTCATTTATTCTCAGAGGTTTTGCCACAAATCTGGGGTTTGAGCCATCCTGGGGTTTGAACCGTAGCCTGAGGTCTAATAAGCCAACACACTACCTACTAGACTACGAACACTTCACATTTGACAGCTTTGTAGCTTAAACAAGATTGTATTTAACGACTGCTAAAGTTCGGATTATTATTGTGAATCTATAGGCCATGGGTTATGGCAAGGGAAAAAGTCGTATAGTTGTAATCGAATCACCATTTCATGAGCCTCAAATTGCTCCAGTTTAAGATAAGATTGTAGGGAAAATATTTTAGGACCAAAAGGGTCTCCGTGTACTACATTCGTTATATTAAATACAGAGTATGAGACTGAACATCAAAGAATTTTGTATTCAAATCCGTTGAAAGTCAATTTATTTTCACTACTAAAACAGTGTGTATTTCTGTCTTAAGACAACAATTCAATTCAAGATTTCATTTAAGGGTGTTCGCCGATTCTTTCAAAATATTTTCTTTCTTAGGGATTCAGTTCAATACAGGCACTGTGCTTACCTGCATGCTCAATGCTACCACTTCTACCTAACCTAGGGATTTAGTAGATCACCTTTCAAGACAGTAACATCGATACCAAAACGTATTTGCTTTTCAAAAACATTTTATTGTATTGTCAGATGACACTCAATAAATGCAGCAGCATTAGCTGGATAAGCAACGAAAGGCTCGAATTTCTCAAAAAAGGATAGAAAAATTCAAAATAAATTTACATAATCTTCAGGAAAGAGAAGAGAAGAAAAAGGAGAATTTACTCTTTCACGCACACATGCAAACATAGCTATAATCTCCATTAACGATGCAAGTTTATAACTAAATTCTCAAATTTTATTTCCGATTCTGTTACACGATAAACAAACTCGGGATGATGATGACAATAAGGATGTGCAATCATATTCGAGTTACATAGTTAGTCATATAATAAGGCAATACCCAGCATGCATTTACAAACATGCATATACAATTGGTTATTACAACCCTTTAGTCAGGAGGATCTAGCTTCTCACATCACTTATGTTGTGTATGTTAATTTTCTACATGAGCAGTGGCGGAAAAAATGTTTACTGGGTGTATACGAATTTAAGTACATTTATATGCGAGAAGTTTGATGTTTGCCTTGTACTCATATGACGTGTCAAAAACAAGACAAAATTTGTCAACAAACAATCACAACATCACATGCTTATATATGTACATACACTCTCCAAAACATACACATACTTTTATGGTAACAAATTACAACACATTGTTTTAGGAAATTGCAAAACTATAATGCCACCTAAAGAAAACGGTTTACACTGGCAGAAAAATGTCAGAAATTTTTTTAAAATTTTAATTAAAAACATGATTCCAATTTTAAGCTTTCTGGTAAATAGGCCCTGTAAAATAGAAAGAAAAATTGATTTTTTAAACCAAAATTTTTCTTCGAGTGTAATTCATTGATATGCTCTAACACATGTATTTTGGGTAGAAGGTTCATAAGTGACACCTTAACTTATATTTTATCGTCTTAAATTTCTTGGCTTTATGTTGACAAGACGACACATTTTAAGTAGCATAAGTATGTGAGAGTGCGTTTGTGTGAGTTTGTGTAATTGACTTGATGAAATGTTTTGATAATTTTAAATGTTAATCTGCCTGGAAAGTTTGGCTTTTGCTAGACTGTGACTTTCATTACTTGACGAAATTAATCTCAAGGGTTTAGAGACTGATGACGATAATGAGGTAGGAATTGAAATTTGATTTGATTGTCCGTCAATATGTTTTCGGGTGTACAGGAGGAATACAATATGAAAATCAACTTGACTTGGGAGAATGTTATACAAGATTGTTTTAAGACAGATTTTTGCATACAATTTTATTTACGTATGCAATAGCACGGCCTAATTATCACGTCATGTTGTCTTTCGGTATATGGTAGCGTTACGGAATATTGTGGATAAAATTTCTATGAGTTTAAGTATTTGTTGACATACGAGTATAACACTCTGCCACTTGTGGTGACAAGGCTAACGCATTGTCGCCATTTAGGGGGAATACAATCTCGTCTGCTGTGAGAGTGAAAAGAAGCTTCAATGCAGCAATGGTTAGAACCGACTAGGGAGATTACACATCTAAACTCTCGGAGCTTTAAAGAATCGTTAGGAAGATTAAATGTTCGACATGAAAGGTTATCCCATTTTCTGTAATTTTCATCGTGACTCTTTAGGGTGAATGAATTGGTTCTGATAAATGGTAGTCGCACTAAATGATGGCAGTCCGATCTAGGCTTTTAACTCCTCTAGGAGGTTTAAGTTACTTAGTCCTGAAGATACAGTTCCACTTGACCTTCACTTGCATACTTAATTGGCCATTATCAAGCCGATTAACGGATTTCGGCCTGCCTTAACACATTTTCCAGAGGGCTTCCTCGATTTGATCCTTCCAAAGCAAACATGATCGTCCTCTTTCCCCGACTTCCGAAAATCCCCGCATCAAATACCCGTCTCGCCGGAAAATTCTCCTCCAGCAGTCACTGGATAACGTTTATGTCGTTGAGGAGCTCATTCAGCTCACTGTTGGATCGGATTGGGGAAATCATCGCCAACTCGCACTGAAGTGAAGATCTTACGTAAGACTTTTCTGTCGAATACTGTCAAGGCTGCTGCATCAGTGTTTAATAATGTCCATGCCACTGCGCCATAAAGAAGCACGAGGAGGACGAGCGTCTTGTAAAGTATTAGTTTTGTCGTACGAGAGAGATCTCTGCTACTCAATTGCCTATGGAAACCATAGTAGCAAGAGTGATCCTGGCAAGAGTGATCCGGCGCTTGATCTCCAGACTGACATCTCTTTCAGTGGATAAATAAATTACCTTGACTATATCGAAAGTAAAGTTATCGGCTGTAATCTGGGATCCAATACGCCGAATGTCCCTACTTGCCAGCAACATATACTTCGTTTTACCCTCATTTACTGCCAGGCCCATCTTGATATTTAGGAGACCCAAAACTGTGGTATTTTCTGACTTCTATGTATCTGTTGAGTCTGATTAGAGCTTGCCTGCATAGTCCCGAAGATGGATAGTCTAAAAAGTGGTGTTAATTTCGAAGGCAGAAAAGACTTCGAACGCTCTAAAGGCTTTAGACGAACATGTCAATCATTTTTTTCTATTGAAAACACTGAACCAATTGACAAACTCATCAGATCATATTTACATAGAAGACAGTGCCCAATATGCTAGGATTATAGGCAGATCGTTCGAATCGCCTCCAGAGTAGCTGGTAACTTTTCTCAAACATTTAGCTTCACCATCCTTTTGTGAAAACATGGATATGCGAACCAATCAACTCCGCCAAAGATGCATTGTTGAATGTGTATTTTGAACCGGCAGTTCATAATTCTTTTAGAGCGATATGCGCCAGCCCTTCGCTGTCACCGCCAAACGTTATAGGTTTATACATGAACCAATCCACTAGAGATCCAATAGGGTCCAATACTGCCCAAAAATTCATAGCTTGGTGTGCATTTTGAACGGACAATCCTTAATTGTTTTAGAACGTTATTCGCCAGGGTATCACTATCAATGCTAAACATTATGCGTTGATGACTACCAACTGCTTTTGGTCTAAATTGGATGATCTAGACATCAACGACAAGCGGTTTTAATGGACTGCGATAGGCTTATGTTACATTGAACAATCTGCTCGATCGATCTGAAGAAATTTCCGCTCATGTGGAGATGATGTGAGTTGCCGACCAAGATTGTGCGATTTCGCGGTTGTAATACCATACGTTCCCTGAGCCAATATGGGTTATCCTCTGCCAAATTCAGCCTGGTTTATGCGCCAGAGTGATGGAAAATTTCTCATACCGCACGCGCGCCATCCAGATAATTCGTGGCGAGCATATAAATGATGTTGTATTCTAAGTCGCCGTAGTCTAGTGGGTAGTGTGTTGGTTTATTAGACGTGATGCCATGATTCAAAAAATATTTCTTCGGCGACTTCCTCTCAGCAGATTTTTGACAAAAACACTGAGAGTAAATAAAATTGCCCTGAAAATTTTCTCAAGTATCTGTAGCTCCCGCCACTCATGTACAAAATTAACACACACAACATAAGTGGTATGAGAAACTTCGTTGTAATCCTGACTAAAGGGTCGTAATGACCGATTAAGTAAGTATATTCCAAACATAATGGCTTCAATGGGTCGATCTATGGAATACAAAATTTCGATGATATCTCACACACAATATATTTGATTTTAATTTAAAGATGGGAAGCGCTTAAAGGGGGACCCAAGAAATACAGAGACGGAGAATAAATTTTAGGCTTAAATTGGCCAACTTTACCTTATGAATATGATTGACAGAATATTGATTTATTATGTTCGGACTTATATCCTTGACTGACTTTTCTTCAAAAATTTTTGGTTTCATCAGTGCACATTGTGCACTCTCCACAACCTTAGCACAAATAAAATCTTTGCTCTGCTAGTGACACTTTCCGATCAAACAATTTCAATTCACAACTTCTCTGTTGTCTTCTTCAAAAATTTCTAAAAAGGGGGGATGAAAACTATGCATTGGAAACATAAATTCTGAGTTATTTGTTTTCTTTTCCATTGTTTTTATCTTATCTTAGCCATATGGAGCCAATCGTGTTACCAATAAAATTGCAGAATATATGAAAATGGCCAAAAATTCTTTAAAACAAGCCAAAGAAAGGAAACATTCTTGTGGCAGCAAGAAAAATACACATGAAAACAAATAAGAAATAAGAAATTATGGGGCATTTTACCAAAAAAATAATAATAATAATAATAAATGGGGAGCATCAGCAATAAAAACAAAAAACACACACAACATGTGTGTGCAGTTTTTTTTTTTTCAAAATCGCAAAATAGAACAGGAGGGAAATTTCATATTCAAACGTGAGAGAAAAAAAAAAGAAAATAAAATGGAAGAGAAATATACGTAGTAAACCGCTACAGGGCCATTAGAAAAAAATAGGAGAAAGAAAAAATGCAGTTATTCACACACATACATATACACAAGCAGTGTTGAAAAAATATTTTCAAATATCTGTCTCTTCCGTATGTACTACCACACCCACACAATTTTTGAAGGAAACGGATATGAAACAGCTTCAAGTAATAGCCACTACCACTACCACTAACTCAAATACAATTTCTTTTCAAATATTAAAACGAAATTGAAAAAAGAAATGAAATTAAAAGTAATTCGTATTCTTGTCTTAATTTTCTCTATTTTTCCTCTTTTCCTCTTTTTCTCTTTTTCTTTTTTAATTTTTTTTTATTTCACGTTGGAAAATAAAAGAAAAACGTGAATTATTTTCCTTGTATAGTTTTAATGTTTTAGTAATTAGTAAAGGGGAGTCTCAGTGTGCTTTAAAGGATTTCTTTTATTTCTCAGCAACTCATTAAATTGAGCTTTTGCCCGGTGTTGCTTGGTCATGTTTTATATTGCCAGTGATTTAATAAGTAGAGAGAGAGAGAGTGTGAGAATTATTTTAAATATTTATGAAAATAATTAAGTCTCAACAGCTTGTTACAGGAATTAAAGAAGAGTCTAAAAGAACATTATGAAACATCGAAGGCAACGTAGTTTAGTAGGGAGTGTTTTGGCTTATTAGACAAAAGTTCGTGGTTCAAACCTTAGCTTAGACATTACGAACAAAACGAAATAGGAAAAAATATTTCTTTCGGCGACTTCCTCCCGCCAGTCTTCTGGCAAAAACTCTGAGATTAAATAAAATTGTGCATGAAATGCTTATGAAATGTCATTTGCAATCGAATTTAAACTGTAGGTTAGGCCACTCATGTATATTTAAACACCCACAACGAAGGTGGTGAGAGAAGATAGGTTGTAATCCTAACTAAAGGGTTGTAATCACACATTAAGTAAGTAAGTAAAGTCTCCATCTTTTAGGTCCTATGAGGTTAACACGAGATTGGTATGAGACTGCATGAATAGCTGAAAGAGTTACTGCAGTTGAAGTTCGCCGTAGTCTACTAGGTAGTGTGTTTGCTTATTAGACGTAAGAACATGGTTTAAGACCCATATCAGATATCTCGAACAAAACGATAAATTTCTGGTAAAAACTCTGACAGTGAATTAAATTGGCATTAGAGGTTTCTCAAAAATCTGTCGTTCGGAGTCGAACTTAAACTGTGGACTCCGCCAGTTATAACATAAACAACATAAGTCATGTGAGAAATTAGGTTTTAATCTTGGCTGCAGGGTTGTAATCACCAATTAAGTAGGTAAGTAAGTAATATGAGGCCCATTTCTGGATGCCTGGGTACATAAACAGAGACAATTTTCAAAATTGGGATGATACTAAACCATATCGAATGCAATAGGGTTCATTACATTCCGGAAAACTCATTATTTGCTATTCGGTGCATATTCCTTTGAAAACGAAGTAGGTTAGACTCTCATTGTAAATGACACGGATTATAGGGCGATGATTACCAACTTCGTTGGGACTGAATTAAGTGATCTTGATATCGTTACGTGCCCCACAACTCATTTTATATCTGCTCATATTTCTGCGCGAGCGATTTGATTGCGATTTGTTCATCTTATGTGGACGTGATGTGTGGCTGACCACTGAGATCGTGCGCTTTCACTCCGTCAGACTTTTTCTTGCGGGATTTTCTTAAGTCGCAGATGAATGCCATTGAACTATAATCCACAGCGTTGTATTCTCAAGTATAGGTGATGTAAGAGAGTGGCTATCTCACAGAGAGTGGTGTGAACTGATTTCAACAGGATGGCGCTACCTACCATACAGGCATAGCCATCTTACGTGGAAGTGATTCAATCTGGTCACTGAGATCGTGAAATTTAACTCCATTAGACTTTTTCCTGTGGGGTATTTCTTATGTTGCAAGAGTATGCGAATAAAATACTACATACTACTACAGCGGTCCTCAAACTAAACAAAACCCATGTCATCGGTCAAATGCAGTCTAATTTATGTGCAATAGCCATGGGAAATTCAACCAAAAAAAAAAGCGTGGAGGACATTTGAACGATGTTATATTCCATAGCTAGGTCGAAATCCTGACTGAAGCGTTGTAATGACCAATTATGTATGTATGTATATTCCTTCCGTAATAAAAAAGAGAATTTACTCTCTAAATTCATACACTGCCAGTAGAAGAGATTACTGTTGTCTTATGAATAGTTTGACTTCGATTTCGTCGAAACTAGTTGATCGAGACACTTTATAAAGAGCCCTCCGCATTGGTACTGACGAATCAGTAACAAAATTGAATCACAGTCACTGCAGGCATATTGTCAGATTGTACACTTTGGGATATTGTCAGATTGTACATGTTTATCTGGTTGCTGGAAATGTAACCAACAAATCATGTCCTGGTTTGTGTGATAATGGAGCAAGTTGGAGAGTGTTCGTTTATTAGTCTGGAAAGGACTAATACTATACTCTGAGGTATAAAGGCCATATGGGATGATTTAGAGTGTTTATGGGTAGAGCCTTGAAATATTTTTGATTAAGAAAATTAAAAGTGGTCTTGGGATAAGTAAGAGTTGTGTTTGGCCTCATCTGCTTTTAATACAGTAATGGTTCCTATTGAATTGGAATTACTTGGCCTTGTCTAGAAATAAAAGAAAGGCAGTGAACTAAAATTTAGTTTGAATGCCATAAATTACACAAAAAAAATTTTCCAATATTCTTAACAATTTGATCAGTTCCGGAGACAACACATTCATGCATTCTTTTACTCAGACTCCATTATCATAATTTTTTTTCGTACGAAAGATAAAAAAGATTCTCTTGTTTTCAAACTGCATTTGATTTCCTAAAATTGATTCAAATCTGAAGTGGTACACTGAAACCATAAAACTATTACGATTTTATTGTACAAACAGCAATTTGTGAGAAAACCAAAAATAAACAAAAATTCCAAAGATGAGAGAGAAGTGTGAACAAATCAAATGCAAAACTTAAATATTTGCAAAGAGTGGAACACTTTTTTGTACGCCACAGCTGGGAGCAAACAAAAACTACAAAAGCATGCAAGAATCATGTTCCAAAAAAGTTTATGGCAAGTTGTGTGGCTAGTGCTTTAGTGTTTGAATGTGTTCAATGGACGTGTTAAGCATCAAGATGCACCATAACCTGACCATATTTTGGCCAATATTGTGGCAAACAGACACACACACACACACACACACACTTTGAAATTCTCACTTTAGTTACCAACCACAAGTCATAAAAGGCACAACGAAACTTTATAGAAAATCTACTGTTACCCATACACATACACACACATACATACATTCACTGCAACACATAGATGCACTCAAGTACAGTTACAATTTCCAAACATTTAAAAATTTGTGTCATGAGATAGAAGTTTTCTGTTCTCTGTTCTCTGATTTTTCGGGTTTTAAAAGTCAAGTGAATAATAACAGAGTCTCATAAAAACAAACTCATGAACGTAATTTTCTTTCTTCTCTTCTGGCTATTTTATTTTATTTCAGAACGTGCCAGCAGTCACTTATATTCGGAATTTTTTTTGAATATTTTTGATTCTGTTTTTTTGCGTTTGGTTTCTTTAACTTGGAAAGTTTTTCTAATTTAGGTAAAGGTTGCAAGGTGGCCATAGGTTTATAGGATTCTTTCTTTGGCTAAGAGTGTGTATAGTTTGAGATTTATTTGGGGAGACAACTCACTTTTTGAGGTTAAGAACGAAAGAAAACAATTTCGTATACCCTGTTCTGAAGTGCATTGGATAACTAAGTCTTTAGATGATAAATATAATGTTAGTGGTATATTTGAGAAGTTTTGAACGTGAGTCACATGTTGATTGAGTACTATTCCACACGAGATCCAAGTGCGTTCGATGCAAACCCAAAAAATCACTGTTTGGTATGAATTTTGGGCTGGCTCGTCATCGATTTGTTCATTTCACGTGGATATGATGTGAACTGACCACCAAGATTGTGCGATTTAACTTTTTTTTAAATATTTCTTATGGGGTTTTCTTAAGTCGTTGATGAATGCTATCAGTTGTCCTCAAAGCCAATATAACTAATATCATCGGTTGAATGCAGCCTGATTTATGTGCCATACCCATGGAACTCTGAGAGTAAATAAAATTTGCCATGAAAAAGTTTCTCAAAAAATCTGTCGTTCGGAGTCGACGTTAAATTGTAGGTCCCGCCACTCACGTATAAAATTAGCGCACACAACATGAGTGGTGTGAGAAGCCAGGACGTTGTACAATGGGTAAATTCGACCTGCGGGTACTGTACTTGTCAGAGTTGACAAGTACACGTCCTCTAACCTAACCTAACCTAACCTAAGGCTAATCTTATGAATAAATCCAAGAAAGAGCAGGGGGATATGCATATTTACATCAATTGGAAGCCAAAGATTACAATGCTGCAAGTACTCAAGAAGAATCTGAATAGCTCCAAGAGTTGGTGGATATATTTATTGAAAAAGAAAATTTCAAGGTAACATATTAAATCAAAACCCTAATTGCATAAGCTTTTCACTCAGGAAGTGCAGAAGTTCCAGCCTGGCGAGATAAGGGCTTTGCTACAAAAGTATCCAAAAGCGATGAAAACAGTTGCTTTCAAACTTAAGAGAAAGGTATTTCAGTTTTGGTCAAATATGTAACAGAAATCTCAATTCCATAAGAAAATATAAAAGTATGTTGAATTAAAAGGAATCAAAAATAAAATTTATGGATTTTAAAATAAATTTCATAAGGCATTCATTCATTTGCATGAAGTTAAAGAATATAAGTGAAATTCCCTTTTCACCACCTGGTCATAACATATATTTTTTCGTGTGGTCCCTACAATATCTTCTTGTCTTTGTTTATCCCAAGTTAATTTCCAATATACAGTCACATCATATGCATATGACTTCCAATTGTCTTTACATTTCATTCCACTTCACGTCGTGTGTATCCATAAATAATTAATATTTTTCGTTTCTTTTCTTTACCTCTTTTTGCTCTCTCTCTCTCTCGTTTCTTTTGTTAATAATTCATGAATTTTAATTATATTTCTTGTTTAATTTCAAGAACAAAAAGGACATTCTGGTTTTATACGCTTTTCGAACATGATTTTCTACTCAATGAAATCAGCCATGTCATCATGTATGCGAACGAAATATGAAAAAAATGAAAAAAAGTCATCGAACATCAGTTGAAAGTTATCGAAGTAATAAATAATTTATCGACATTGTTTTCAATACATACATACATTCATCAACATGTAAATGTTATTTATACAATAAATAAAGTGCAATGAACAGACATGTTATTCGATAAAGCAACAATTTTTGGATAGGATTTGGATTAATTTGAAGAATTGTAGGTATTCAGATCAAAGTCACTGTAATCTAGTAGGTAGTGTGTTAGCTTATTAGACGTGAGTATGAAAAAATATTTCTTTCAGCAAATTTCTGTCAAAAACTCTGAGAGTAAATAAAAATTGCCATGAAGAAGTTTCTCAAAAATCAATCGTTCCTATATATATTGGAAATTAACTTGGGACAAATAAAGACCAGAAGATATTGTCGGGACCACACAAAAAAGATGTAAGCAATGGAAAGGGAATTTCACTTTAATTCTTTAACTTCGCGAACATGAAAGAATACCTTTTGAAAGTTATAAAATTCATTTTGAATTCAGATTTTTAATTTCTTTTAATTTAACAACCTTTTTTATTTTCCTATGGGAAACATCTTTCTCTTAAGTTTGAAAGCAACTGTTTTCATCGCTTTTGGTTACCTTTGGCTAGGCTGGAACTTCTGCACTTCCTGAGTGAAAAATTTATCCAATTATGGTTTTTATTTAATATGTAGGCTTGAAATTTTCCTTTTGAATTAATTTATCCACCAATTAAATATATCCATCAATTCTAAAGTCTCTTCACATTTTTCTTGAGTACTTGCAGCATTGTAATCTTTGGCTTGCAATTGATGTAAATATGCACATCCCCCTGCTCTTTCTTGGATTTATTCATAAGATTAGCCTTAAGACTTTAATTCTCAATTATTGCTAATTTCTTTCCAGCGTTTAATTTAGCGATATCACATGGATGTTCCAAAGAAAATAGTCCAACATATAAAAAAATTCCTTTACTGCAATGCAAGCATGATGAGTATTTAGAAAGTTGCTTATAATAAATAAATTTAGGGGATCTATTAAGACCACTTACACAAAGCATAATCACGTTGAAGGCCAGGTCTTAGATGCTACCTGCTTACTTGTGCAAGATCTTGTAGGGGAAGCCAGATTGAGTTAAGTTGACAACCACTATAAAACTAAGAACGGAATATTTAACTGTAATGTCAAGTCCTCATTGGTATTGGAACTTCCAACAGGGTCTTCCGAACTTTGACAGCGAATAACGGTCATCTTGTTGAAGTTGCGTTAATTTTATACATGAGTGGCGGGAGCTACATTTTAAAGTCGACTCCGAATGACAGATTTTTGAGAAGCTCTTCATGGCAATTTTTATTTATTTTACTTAAGGTCTTTAATCGAACAAACATAATTTTTCGTTGTAACTCAATTTACAAAAAAAAAAAAAAAAATGTTTTTGATTTCAACACTGAGAGCCTATTTTTTTCTTAGGAATTTGTTCAATTGTTATCGATAACTTTTTAAACCACTTATTTCAGCTTTGTTTCCCATTACTTGTTAACTTTAATAAAGAATATTAAATAATATGCCCAAGATATAATTTTATATGAAATTCATAGCATTAGTGTTGTTTTACTTTTTTCAAAAACTGTATTGGAAATGATTTCCTTTTCTTTTTTTATTCAGTTTTGCTTAACAAATGATGGCAATGCTGAAATAATGTTGCTTTCTTCTGCGTATTATGTTTACTGATAATGATTGAAAATTTATAAAACAATACAATTGTTGTTGTTTGTGTTGCATGCATATAACATATTACAACAATACATTATAAATAAATAATTTATTATTTAATTGAATTTACAAATTACATATTTTCATTTCATTTGTATGTGTTTTTTTTCTTTGATTTTTGGTTTTTCGCATAAAAGAAACACAGAAAAAATAATGGCAAGCGATACTTTGTTTTGTTAAAATGCTAATGATTGAGAATTATAATTGAAATTCGAAATGAAAATTATTTCAATAATAATCATTTAATTTATACACATACATACAGACAGCATACATCCATACATATATTACATGCATTGATATACCACAACCACATATGTTTGTATATGTATTCATTTATCATAATGCATGTAAAATGTTAATGTCGATTCTATGTTTCGTTTGTTTTTGTTTCTCACTCTCTCTGGCTCTTTCTCATTAGTTTATGTACCACATGACGTATGATTGCTATTTAATTAATACAGAATTCATATGCGTTCATTCACACACATTATGTTACTCATACGCTTGAGTGTATTTCGGATGATGGTATGTATACTGCTTGCCATTTGCCATGTTTTAAATGATTGGTTTGGCTATGGTTGGTGAATATGGTTAGCGTGTAAAAGGGGTTTAGAAAAGAAAACAACTAACAATAGAAATTAGTTGCGATTATTAAATACAATATAAAAATAGATTTCCATATTTGTTGTTCTGTTATTTACCCAGTAAAATAATTAATCATTCAGTTAAAGTTCAACGAAACAGTTGGTTTCTTAAGAAATGTTTATTAAGCTGAATATAAAAATTAACATTTAATCTCTTAAAGTAAATAAAAATGATAGGGGAATTTTCTCATTAAAAGAATATATCACAGCAAATCAGATTTAATTAAAATAACAAACGATTAACGTTTGCAAATTGATGAACTTTATTATCCAAATTCGTAATGTTTTCCATTTAAGTTCCATAAGTAGTTAGCCTAATCGTTACATGCTGAGAATGAACAAAACTGGCGAATTCAGTAAAGAGGTGGCAATGCGCTACGCTGCTAATAAGCACTGTTTGATGTGGATTGCGGATCACCGACATCGTCGGCCGTACTTTTTCAAGAACTATTCGAAATGAAATTGACTGGTGGCCTCTGTAACGTGGTGGGTAGTATGTTGTACATTTTAAAAATCATATTTCTACCATCAGGCTCATAGCAAAAGATGTAAAAGTTACTAACTTTCACGAAAAACTTTCTCAAATATGGCATTCATAACGACTTAAAACTGTAGGTACCCTGCCTCGCATGTATAAGACAGACGATGCCCCTTAAGCCACACCGCAGACGATTTAGTTTTTATATTGTGATGTACATAAGTTTGGTAAACAATTAATCATAGATTTTGGAGAAGTTGATTGTCTGTCGGGATCATGTGATTTCACCCTTTAAGACTAATTATAAAGGATACGGACACTACTTATTTGCTGGAAGTTGCATATTTTTCAAGTATTGAATAAAGCATAGAAATATCTTGGTTTCGTATAAGCCATCGAAAAATGAATACAACATTGGTTGCCTACAGGAAAAGCCAAAGGTCGTCATTAATCGACATCAAATCGGCATCCAACTCTACTGAATCGTTAGATAACGATCGCAAGATGGCTTGTGTTTTACTGTCTTATAGCGATTTCAATAGGATATGCTCGAGGGATACAAAGGAACTTTTTCGTCTGTCATTATCGCTATCCACATATGAAATGTTCTTTCTGCAGAAGTTTTTCTTTTAACTTCTAATATAAATGGACTGGACTGGTCATAAAGACATTCCCTCCTTTTGCTTTCTTCAAACTCTCCAAAAAAACGAAACACGAAAAAAAATATTTCTTCGGCGACTTCCTCTCAGCAGGTTTCTGGCAAAAATTCAGAGACTGAATAAAGTTGCCATGAAAAGATTCTAAAAAAAAATTTGTCGTTCGGAGTCGACTTTTAACTGTAGATCCCGCCACTCATATATACAATTAACAGACACAACATATGTGGTGTAAGAAACTAGGTCGTAGTCCTGACTGATGGGTAGTAATGAACAATTATGCACATATGTATGTATGTATGTAGGGATATATTCATAAGTATTTGGAAATGAAAAGGGGGATTGATATCCGACTTATTTCCTTGAAAAAGAATATAAAAAGATTCTATTATTTATAGCTACTAACGATATCAACTGCAATGCCATGCTTTGTTTCCAAAGAAATTCATGTAGATTTGATTGAAATGTTTTGCTTTTTTAAAATCGTAATTAAATGGATTCATTTTAGAAGTAGAGCAACTCTCTCTGCCTTTATCTGCATGTGGTTGAGATTTATTTTTAGTTTTGTTACAAAATTAAATTGAAATTTTTCTTTTTATTTCAGCAAATCTAAATCAATTCGTATATGCATTTACAAATTGTATATTTTTCATTTTATTTTGAATTTTTATTAGTTTTTTCTTCGAATAGAAAATAATTCAAGTCTTTATATCATCTCGTTGCTCAATTCTTTTTCATTTTGCTTGTTTTTAAATTTATTTTTCGGATTTTTCTTGTGTATCAAACTGATAACGTATGAGTGATATTAATTAATTCCATATTAAGTATACGACTCCGTATACAAAAATATATGAGATTTGAAAATTTTTGTTTTTTTTTTAATAGAAAAACTTGAAATGAATGAATTAATCTTGTTGGAATTTGAATATTTCCTTTGAATAGAAAATGCATACGATTATGATGATGATGCAAAATAATTGAGTTGCCACAAAATGTACATACAAGTAGTATAAGTTCTGTTTGATGGTTACTTTGAGATACCCCCCAGGCAGATACAACAATTTGGCATTTAAATAATGTGAGTGTTTGTGTACATTTGGCAGATCATTTACATCTGCATTTGCCACTGTTCTGTTTCCGAGTTAATGTTCAACATAATTTATGTTACAATCCATAGTTGAACATTCCACAAATTGCATGCCTCAATGGAACATTATGACTCAAATATTATGTACAGAAATCTTCATATCAATTTCGTATAGAATTGTGTTTGTATTTGGAGATAATGAAATCACTTCAGTAAATTCAAAAAGAGATCTTTGTATTGAGAAAATAATGAAAAGATAGTTTTAATACGGCCTTTTGGCCTTTAAAATTACCATAAAGTTTATTACCCCTTTCATTACTTTAACCAATTAAATTTCTTTTCCTTTAGTCTCTTGACACTGTAATTACCATCACCGCAAATACTTTCTTACTATCCTCATGACATTGATTCTTTTGGTTGTAATTCATCCTTCTCAGCTACTCTCTACATATGATGACTGTGTCAACACAGTGTCATTTCTAATTGTTCATTGTTTTCGTTTTTCATTAATTCCCCACATAATTCCTATTCATTTACAAATACACACACAGAATTCTTCCATTAATGCAAATAATAATTATGAATAGGTTATCACTGCTCTCTGTGTCAGATTGTTCGTTAAAACCAATTGCTTTTGGCATGTGAACCGCATGACATTTTTAATTCATTTGAAAGACACAATGACAATAGAAATTTGGTTTAAGTGGTAAGAAATAATACAAAAAGGAATAGTAGATCAGTATAAAGAAAAAGAAATGGTGTCCACTAATACCATAAATATAGTAGAGACAACAAAGTTCAAATTACAATAACAAAACTAGATGGAAAGAATAACATGAACATATCAAGAGGAAGTTCTGGAAGTTGCCATATCGAAAATAAATCAAATCAAAAGAAACGGAATAGTAGACCGGTATAAAGAAAAATTATAACAGTAACAGCGTAAATAAATCCTGAGTAAAGGGTTGTAATGACCAATTATGTATGTATGTTATGTATGAAATGTGTGTAAGGTATCATCGAAATTTTTTGTTCGTGGATCGTTCTATTAACGCCGTTATACGTGTGATATAAAACCGTTCGTATATCTTCTCTGGGTGGAGAGAATTCAAAATGTTTAATTTTCCAGCTCTTTGTGCATAAAACAGGTTAAATTTGATCGCTGACTTGGGTTATGTTGGCTTTGAAAACCGCTGTGGATTGTAACTTATTTGCATAGATCTGAAAAAACTTGCAAGAAAAGGTATAACGTGGTCAAATCGCATAATCTCGTTGGCCAGTTCGTATCGACTCCACGTGAGATGAGCATGCAGATAGGTTTCCGAGAATCACCAGATTTTGACAGGAATTCTCTACACCACGTCTAAACCTAATCTTGTTAGTAGGAGAACTAATCAGATGTGATGATTTTGTGGGGGGGCTTCACATACTTGAGAATAAGATAGACTGTAGAATCTGCTTAAAAGGATTTGATCTTAATATACGTCTACGCCTTGCAGTCTCCAGTAGAGTGTTTAAGACCGAGGTAATGGCTTTAAATCATGCTGTGGACTTGATCCTGAATAAGGAATCTCCAATTACAGATCTTTCAGTATGCAAACTTCAGATCTATATTGGTTAGTATCTGCTGCGTCTGCTTTCAAAATTGGACTAAACAAATCAACCAACAACTAACCAACCAAACAACTAACAAATATTGATTAACACAAGCAGATAGATACACCTCTTACTGGTGTTACGTTGTCCATGAGGCAGAGGTATTCTTTGCTTCATTTCCATATTTTTGTGGCCAGAATTGTATACTAAGCGTATGTTACTGTATCCATTTCCATTGGTTATTTCATAATCGGCATTTGACAGTCGCCGTAGTGTAGTAGGTAGTGTGTTGGCTTATTGGACATGAGTCGACGGTTCAAACTCCATGTCAGATATCTCAAACAAAACGAAATATGAAAAAATATTTCTCCGGAGACTTCCTCTCAACAGATTTCTGCCAAAAATTCTGAGAGAAACTGAATTGCCATGAAAAAGTTTCTCAAAAATCTATCGTTCGCAGTCGATTATAAATTGTAGGTCCCTCCACTTATGTATGAAATTAACGCACACAACATAAGGGGTGGGAGATGCTAGGTGGTGGGAGATCCTGACTGAAGGGTTGTAATGACCAATTATGAATGTAGTCTTTATTTTATTGCCAAATTCTCTTGGCCTAAATTGTATACGAAGCGTATCATCGCTAGTTACGTCTCTGACTTGCGGAAAATCCCTTTCATTTGGCTGACCCTTTCTCTGTAGCCTCACGGGACTATCGTTACTTGATAACAAATCGATCATAAGGGTTATTAAACTTTCAGGATGATCCATAACATAATTGATCATTAAAACCTTTTAGTCAGGATTACGACCTAGTTTCTCATACCACTTACGTTGTGTGTGGTTATTTTATATTTTATATTTATGGCGGAACAAACAGTTTAAAGTCGACTCCTAAAGACAGATTTTTGAGAAATTTTTCATGGCAATTTTATGTCACTCTCAGAGTTTTTGCCAGGAATCTGCGGAGAGGAAATCTGGTGGAGATGTATGACCTGGTGGTTTGAACCGAGGCCTCATGTCTAATAAGCCAACACACTATCTACTAGACTATGGCAACTTTCAGGATGATTTTCAAATTAATTTAGAGGTAATCATTCTTTAATGGGAACCCCTGATGTTGATTGTACAGTAAGACCCCGCTTAATTTGGGATTCCACTAAATCTCACACTGTAGTGATACTTGTTGTATATGTGTGCAAATGAAACGGCCATGCACCAATCGAAAGCGGTGCACTATATAGTGACATAGTGATACTATGTATATTTTTCAACGCTCTTTTGTTACTCTGTCCAGAATAAATATTCCAACTGTATTTTATATGTACGTGTTAAGTTGCCTCGTTTAACGCTGTTTCGTTTAGTGCTGGAACTTATTGGAATGTATCCCCCTGTCTTACTGTACAGGACAATTCTCTTTGGACTCGACAATTAACTCTGAAGTAATGCTTCATACAGTATTACTACGGGCCGCTATATATATATCAGCGATCTTTGATATTAATGAAGTTGCTACTCCTCTCTATCATGCCTTAAGATGGTATAGCAGACCCATGAATATTCAGAACCAAACCCCATGAAAATTTTTATTTTTTGTAGAATTTCTCTTAAACTTTTACAAAAGTCTTGGAATGAAATTTAATTCTTTAGCATTCGCCATCTAGCGTCTAGCTATTGACAAGACAACATTTGCCAAACAATTTCTATTGCAATTTACAAACCGAAAAACTTGTTTTTTTTTGTGTTGCAGAAAAAAACGCCATTGAAAACTGAAAGTAATTTATCACTTGAAAGCATTTGATTGTTCTGCAAACATTTCAATAGAAAATGGTTTTCAAATTCAATTGTATTTGAAAATTTACTGTGCAAGTCGTAATAGTTTTTAAAGACAGCAAACTGCTGCTCAAATTTAATTGTTTGTTGGATTGTTTTGCTAGAAAACAATGAAAATCGTTTAACAATCCTTTGGCAGATAAACAATTAAAGGAACAAGTTTTTTTTGTCTCTTTTTCTGTTCTTTTGGCTTTTTGCTTTAACAAAAGGCAACGGAAATGAAATGTTAAAACGAAATAAAAGAAACAGTTTTTGTGAAACGTCACACAAATACTCGTAAAATTTTTATGGCCAAAAATGAAGGAATTTTTTCCGTTTTTCGTGCAGCACAATATAAAATTTTCAACTTTAAGATGAAACGTTTAAATTTATTCAAGCTTTTCCTTCTCATATTCAACTCCCTGCTATTATTTGTTAACAATGTCATGCATTTTAAGTGCTAGTGAATAGTAGTGGAAGTAGAGTAGATGTTTGAAGTGATTTCTAATGCATTTAGCATGTCTCGTATTGTCACATCCAGTTCCAGTTGTGATTCTCTTCGATTATTTTGCCATAAAAAAAAAAATTAAAAATGAAAAGAAAATTTATTTTTTTTTCTCTTCAAGTTTCCCTTTAAACTTAAGCATGCGATGGCATCCATATAAAGGAGTGTAATGGGGGATTGGGTTGGGGGTTGTTAAATATTTAAAAGCATGGCTTTGATAAAGTTATAACAGCCATTTGATGCCATTGTTTACTTTCTCTTTATAACACATATTGTATGAGTTTCTCTTCCTCTGTTTTTTTGTTGCATTTTTTTGTAAAATAAATTGAATATTGAATATAAAAACGAAGAAACGATGGTAAATTATAGCAATTTATGGTGTTCAGATAGACATCAGCTTAACTCGATACCAATACTCATATATAAACACAAGCACTTAAACACATAAACACACTTTCTAAACTACACTCTCTCTCTCTCTCTCTCTCTTCAACACACGCCCTCTCATATATGAACGTAGGTACACTCCATGTTATAAAAATACTCAACTGCATATATAAAGAAGGAATTGATGATTGAGAGCGGAAGAGAATCATTGAAATGTTTGTAAAGTGCTTGTACTGCTTAATACCATATACAATAGTAAAAGAGTGTGAACACTAATACTTGGACGCATAATAAAATGTTTGGATTAAAAAAGAAAAGAGAAAAATTGCTGTGAACTAGTCTCCATTGATATTAAATCTTAAAATAAAATAATTTAATATTTTTCAAGCAAAAGGCCTATTTAGCTTATTGGGAAATATAAGTCTCTCTTAAAGTACACATTCAGGGTAGATTAGTTTCTAAAATTAAAAAACGAAAATTTTCAAAACAAGGCACATGCATACATACATATGTACATATATAATTAGTCATTACAACCCTTCAGTCAGGATTACGACCTAGCTTCTCACACCACTGTTGTGTTGTGTGTGTTAATTTTATACATCTGTAAGTGGCCGGACCTACAGTTTAAAGTCGACACTGAACGATAGGTTTTTGAGAAGCTTTTCATGGCAATTTTATTTACTCTCAAAGTTTCAATTGCTAGGAATATAGTAAATAGGTCTCTCATTGCAAAAATAATCCTATTTTCGTAATATATAAAAGCCTTTCAGAAATCTTTATGATTAGAATACCAGGATCGCTTTAAGAGGTTCCTGTGTGGGCTTGTGTAAATCGTAAAGCTCAAGGTTGTTACTGGACAATTCTATTAAATATAGACGGCAGGGAAAGTCAGAACTATGTCATCAAAAGTGGATCATAAACAGTCTGCTTTACCTAGAATCCTGATAACATGGATACAGGCTTTTTATTACATGAAACTCATCAATGATAATGACTGTTTAAAATAAAATTGGTTCTGTGTTTCTCATACAACTAAAAGACATAAACATTGATAGGTTTTCACTTTTGAAAAGTGTTAGGATTTCTCGTGAGTTATATGCTTGCAATTCTGAAATGAAAGAGTGGATACTAACACGCTGTCTATTTTATTACACGATCCTCTCACTACAAAGATCAAACTGCACAGTGTATAACACAACAGTTTCTATTTGTCTTGTCACTGTTAATGTTACCTATCATTCTACTTATTTATAATTTATCTGGCAACTTCTAGAACCGCACTGTTGATTTGTTATTGTAAAATTGTTTCTTTTTCCGTAACATTCAAGTCATTTCGAATATTCTAGTGAAAGCATTTGGCATCAATTAAAACAAATGGTCAAACAGTTCAAAGTCGCTTTTTGAGAAGCTTTTCATGGCAATATTATTTACTCTCAGAGTTTTGGCCAGAAATCTGCTGAACGGAGAAATATTTTATCATATTTCGTTTTGATGGAAATGTAGTTTGAAGCGTGGCTTCACGTCTAATAAGCCAACACACTACGTACTAGACTGCGGCGAGTATTAGGCTGATACAAAAAATGTTTAATGTAAATCGTTTTGGTTTCTGGATGCTTAAAAGAACGACAGCGATACAGACTTGCTTAACATAAAATCAGACTTAAGGAATACACAAGTCAGGTCTATGAACTCTTCGAAATTCTGAAGACGTTCATACTTGTGGAGTATTAGTTAAAAAAGCTTAAAGTGATGTTAGATCTAAACCTTGTTTTATGAAACTACGTTGGTAATTGAACGAGAAATAATGTTGTGAAGAGCAATTTGTTTTCCATTCCTCTTGATACTTGAAAGAGATCTGGTAACTTCCAGAATTCACTGTGTTGAATTGTTATTTTTATTCTTTTGGTTTTTTATAATTCGTGGTCTTTATATGTAGATGAATTACTGTAATTTGAGCTTTGTTTAATATTATTATCGTACTTCTTCTTCTTTTACTAAAACAAACAGTGGTTCATCTGTCCTAGAACTTTGCATATATGTATGAGTCAAAGTCCAGTGGGTCATCTAAAATCGTATTACTTTCCATTGCATGTGCAATCTTTTGAAATTTGACTTGTGTGTTACTAATTTTATTTGTTTACTTGGATGAATCCTGCGGCTTTTAAAAAATTTTAAATAATGACAGATATTTAGCCTTCACCCATAACTCTTTAGACGTTAAGAGAGTTATTAGAGACACAAACCATATGTGAGCAGACTCGTTTCTCTGTGACTCAAATTTTTGCGTTATAAGCCGTAAATTTTTAATTTGTTTTTAATTAATAGGCCATTATTACTTATAGATCATAATATTGTTATCAAAATGTTCTTAATTGCTTGAATAAAAGCCAATAAAAATTCATTAAAAAATACAATCTTAAGTTTTTAACTCATAAAAATATTTGATAGACACACATAAATTTATTTTGTTCTGTTATTCAATCACTTCTAGAACTATTTACCCAATTTTCAATGACTCTTTCCAACAATTTTCTTCTTTTGTTCCCAATTCAACATGTTTAACCCCTCTCTGCTTCTGTTTTTCTTTTTTCATTTTCTTAGTGTAGTACTCTCGGTGTACATATAAAGTGTGTCCTTTTCTTCATTCATAGCATAACAACAATGACTTTATAAGTACGTTTGAATTTAAAAGAGAATGTGTGTCAATCTGTGTGTGTGTAAAAAATAAATCAATGTTGGTTGTTATTTTATTTTTTTTATAGCATACTTAATAGCTGAACGTGATTTTCATGCATGTCTGAAGAATTGTTGTCAGTCGTGTATGAAAATGTAAAAGAATTTATAGTCATTGTCATCAACAACATATAAATACCTATATACCAGACATACACATACATACATGCACACATAAATGTATTGAAATATATACTCTCATCATTATTCTCATCCTCATAGTCATCAACATATTTTTATGGATTATTAGGAGAATGCAGTGTTAACATGCCAGCCACTTTAAATCGCAATAAAGGCTCACACACAATAATAATGTATGTGTATGTGTGTGTGACACACATCTACAAAAGAAATTTAAAAAAGTCTCTCTTTTTAAACAGAGTTTAACTTGAGCATCATTATGAAGCTATTATAGGTGATGATAACCTTTTTATAGCCCTTCTGATGCTGCTCTTTTCTTTTATAGTTTTTGTTGTTGTTTTATTTTATTCTCTGTTTGCCTTTTATGTTTATTGGGTAGCAGATTGCAAGCAAATCGGTTTTAAATGGAATATTTTTATTGTAATAAAAATAAATTTCATTTTTAAATTCCTCTGTGCTTACAATAAATACTTTTAGAGTCTAGTGTAGAGAATAAATATGTTTATTTTTTTTTCGAGATTTTATTTATAAATTTTTAAATGGTCTTTCAAGTTCAAGTTTTTCTTTGAAATGTATATATTGGACGACGATAACTTCCGTATATGACTCTTAAAGTGGCTTTCTTTGTCATTGCTCAACGTGTCCACTCATTTCGCAAGGACAGAGTTGCAGAGTCAGTATCAGAGGTGTTCCAATCATCTAATTTAAGTGGTTGATTGAAGCACTTACTAAGCAATTTAGGACTGACTAACTGCTGCTTTAATATCTTTGTCTAGTGGCTAGCCTGACAGAGGTATGAAAGTGGTTTACCAATCTTTACATGTGGCTGAGCATTCGGTACGAGTGTGCTTGTTCTGGCTAACCCATCAGTTGAACAATTAACTAAACTATGCCGGTGACCAGAAACTCCCGTAAGACCGATAAAAACGATCACTATAGCTGATCAGTTTGGAGCTGAAGGTTGCATTCGAAAGGAGTTTCGATTGCCTTTTAACTATCAGAGAAGATTGAACTCAGTTCTGCAGAGTGATTTTTGGTCATAATCTTGGTCTAAAACATATTGCAGGCAGGAAGACGGAGAGATATCATACTATTAAGTTCTTTGGAGAAAGCCCTTGCCTTGTGCTGACCTATTTCTTCAATGGGTTTGGTGGAAGTTGGTCAGCACAGGAACTCCGCTTACCTGTGGCGTCACAATGGGCAGCTAATCAAAGCTACCGCTTCGACCTAACCTAAGCCCTCATGTCGGAATCACCGAATCTTCGTAACCATTTCAGAGAGCCAATCTTTCCCGTTTAGATTGGATTCAAAAAATTGGATAACAATTTTACTCAGAGAGTTGAGAATCATAGTATAGAGGAGCCTATAGTAAATAATGTGCCGACATGACAGCAATGCAACAAATGCCGTATGTTGTATGGTTTTTCGATAATAACTGATTACTTTCGATGCTCCACTAAGCTCGGTACCTGGTCACTTCAGTGGAACATTAAATATTAAACAGAACGACAATAATTTCATTCATAGTCTCAGTGGTTAAGGCAGTGGCGTATAAGGAGGTGATGATGAATATAGGATTTGGAATAGTTGCTGCCTTATAACAGAGACCATCTTGGGTAATTGAAAAGTAGTCAAATGCATGAAAGTAACTGCCAGTAACAACAAGGTAGCTATTGGAGAACCAAAGCTACCGAAGGGGGCTTAATATAACAGCTATAATGTTTAATATTGTAGGAGCCGCTCTCCAATAAGATGACAAGATGAAAACTGTTTTTGGTTTATGGCCTAAGCACTATTAGGCTGATAAGTGGTTTTAAGACTATTCCTTAATAAAACGGCACTGGTATTAGCAAAGAGGCAGGCAGGTTGATATATACCCACTTCCACTAAGATGGTAAAACTGGGGGTGTTTCCATGGTAAGGCGATGAAAGATGGACATTCTACATCATTTATTATACATATAATCCCAGGATTGCAAAAATACAGCAAAGTGAACAGTGCTTGACTGGTCATGGCTATTTTAGAAAATTTTTGTACAGATTTGTACATGACGTAGGCGTATATTAGTCGCCGTAGTCTAGTAGATAGTGTGCTGGTTTATTACACCCAGGTCCATCAAAACGAAATATGAAAAAATATTTCATCGGCGAATTCCCCTTGACAGACTTCTGGTAAAAACCCTGAGAGTAAATAAAATTGCCATGAAAAAGTTTCTCAAACATTTGTCATTCAGACTCGACTTTAAACTTTAGGTGCCGCAACTCATGTATAAAACTAACACACACATCATAAAGTGGTGTGTGCAGCTAGGTTGTAATCCTGACTGAAGAGTTGTAATGACCACATATGTATGTTACGTTATGTATGCGCTTTATGCCCTCTTGCGAAGAGGTTGGATACAGTGCAGAGGCAATAATGATGGTGACAATTTCTTGTTGCTGTTATTAATTATTTTTTTGTTTCCTTACATCTGCCCACTGTATTTAATGCGCGACTCTATATATTGTATGCATTTTTAAGTAGAAAATATTATTTAAAAACCATATTTTACCCGGACTTAATGATATCGTACACATGTGTTTAATTCATATGGATATACTCGTTAAGTAAGTATATGTATGTATGCATTCCAATCAATATTTATGAGTTTATGCAGTGGACTACGTACTCGTAATATAATGTATGCTTATATGCTTTTATGCAATTTATGGAAATATTATACAAAAAGTGAAAAAAATAAAAAAATTAAATGAATTGAAACGTTTTATAATATTTTTGAAATAAATAACACCATATTGATGTTTTAACGCCAGCAAAAGCAACAGGGTTTATTTATAATACGCTCTGTTTTTTTGTTTTTCGTTAAATAAAGCTTAAATCCTTAATGGGAAAAAGGGCATAAAGTCAGTATTTCTATTTTGTTTTAAAACAATACAGTTTATATAAAAAAATGTTTATTTGTAAAGTATTTCCTTTTTTTTATAAAGTTTAGAAGAGAAGTGAAAATTGTCTCTTAAGGTATTTTTCCCTTTAACGTAGCTATTGTTACATACCGAGTGGTTTATTTTTACACACAGCATGTCTACATTTACTAGCTTGTTTCAGTGTTTAATTTTTGTTTAAAAAAGAAAAGAATTTTTAATAAAAAACCAAAAAAAAAAATTATTTTTAATGGCCTGACTACTGCTGTCAGTAGCTTTAGTAGTTTATAATATGAACACACTCGGTTATGTTTTTATATACCATAGTCAGTATACATACATATATAAGAAGAATGAGTCCATGTAAAATGTATTCTATGTAAACAAATTTTGTAAATATTTTACATGATTGTTAGAGAAAAATAAAATATTTTTTTTGGAAGCGTCTTTCTTTGTCCACTTCATCAATCATCCACAACAAACAGGGTGGATGGCAGTTTACAATTTAGATAATTTGATTTTAATTTGATTCTTTATTTACTTTCTTAATTGGCCATTTCAAACCTTTAGTCGGGATTCGAACCTAGCTTTTCACACCACTCATGTTGTGCGTGTTTAATTTTAGCGTGACCTACAATTTAAAGTCGACTCCAAACGACAGATTTTTTTAAAAAACTTTTTCTCAACAATTGTATTTATTCTCAGCGTTTTTGCCAGAAGACTGGCAAAACGAGAGGTTTGCATTACGGGCTGTCGTCTAATAAGTCAATTCACTGTCTACTACTAGAGAACGGTGACTGCAAAAGCTCATTCATTCGATTCAAAGCAATATTGAGCTGTCACAGAGCATCTTAAAATCGTACAACTTGTTGGTATCGAGTCAAACTATCATAAGACTGGAGAATGTAGAGTTAAATGGTCTACCTTTTACGGCACGAAACTTTTTTTTGACTAGACTAAGTTAGATTAGGTCGAAGTGGTAGCTTTGATTACCAAAGCGCACTATAACATGCAAAGCGGGCCGTTGTAACGAAACAGGTAAGTGCAGTCCCAATACTGACCAATTTCCATCAAACTCATGGAAGAAGTTGGTCAGCGCAGGGGCTGCACAATTTAATTTAATTTTCTGCCTACTGATTAGGCTCTTGTCCGCGTTTGGATTATGTCCAGCTGAGCTAAATATTGTAGTTTATGTGTGAATGATTTAATTTTAAGCTATAATTTCGTTCGCTCCATTAAATCCCTGGAAGGCGGCAAAGTTCATTTCCTGTTCACCGCCGTTAATGGCGGTTTTGTAGTTTCGGTTGAGTATTTCTAATTTTTCCCAATTACTGCTAGTCTGACTCTGAGCACTTGTCTTAATGAAGGCTGTTGCCAAACCCTTCGTATGGGTCCTTTAAAAATGACTAAACATACAGGAAAGGATGGCGGCTTTGAGTAGGTACCATTTTATTGATGAACTCAAACGCAAAAACACTAAACTGCCGCGCCCAACTGTGTAAGAGAACGAAAACAAGCACCTGTGTGCTCAATCACGGCTTTTGCTCCTATGGACACGCCATCAAAAATGGCTTAGAATCCCAACAAAAGTCATCATAGTTTGGTTACCGCTTACTTGTTTTGCATGGGAATTTTCTCTTGAATACTACGGACTACTACTGTTTTTGCGCCATAGGGAAGCAGGAGAACGACATATAGAGGATCAGTTTCATAGCAAGAGATGTCTCTGGTATTCAATTGAGACTTGTTGGCAATAAGTAGTCGCCGTAGTCTGGTAGGTAGTGTGTTGGCTTATTAGACGTGAGGAAGCGTTTCAAATACCAGGTCAGACATCAAAACGTAAATTTGAAAAATATTTCTTCGGTGACCATCTCTCAGCAGATTTCGAGTTAAAATGTTGAGAGTCAAATAAAATTGCAAAGAAAAGTTTTTCAAAAATCTGTCGTTCGGAGTCGACTTTAAACAGTAGGTCCTGCAATTCATGTATAAAATTAACACACACAACATAAGTGGTGTCGGGAGGTAGGCCGTAATCCTGACTCAAAGGTTGTAATGACCCATTATGTATGGACTTTTATCGCGAACAATTTAAATCTGCTGCACCGGTGTATAAAAGCGAGTATGCTTCTGTGCCGTAGAGAAGGGAGGAAAAACGAATTATAGAGCATGACTTTCGTCGTATGAGAGACCTTTGCTACGTAATTGTGTATTGAAACCATACCATATACGTTGGCAAGAATGTATGAACACCGTGCGGTATCAAAAAGTTTAAATAGTTCCTTCCTACCTTAAACGTCGTTTTGCACACCCTTATCAGCTTTGCGAGAAAATCGAGCTACAGCATTGAGGCAAAATTTGATTAATTTGAACTAGGCCTATCGAAGGCTGCTTTATCGTTGACAAAAAAATTATATGTGTCGACGTGGTTTTCATGGCTCTTCTGTTAGATTTCCCGTAATGTGAATACCAGGTTTGGAGCTACCCTAAAAAGGCCAATCACTGCTTTGATAATTGGCTTCAGTCGTTCTATAAATACGCTCGTAAGAACATTATATGCGATAGGAAGAAGGCTTATACACTGTAGTCTTTTTCTGGACAGGAACAAGTACACAGACTTCCCTATAGTTGGGCATACTTATTGGTTTTAAGTTGCTGCAGTGGCAGTACAGTACGAGATGTTGTGTTTAAAACTCCAGCTCAGATATCTCGATCAAGACCAGACGTGGAAAAAATATTTCTTTCGATGACTTCTCCTCAGCTGGCTTTTGGCGAAGACGTTTCATTATAGAATATAGTAGTGACATAAAACCATTCCACCATCAGCTTATTACTTATTTCCATAATTTCAGTTTCATTAGTGAAAAATTTTTACCACCCAAGTGGTTGATTCGTCTACTGCAGCAGGTCCCAGTATGACAAACGTATTGCATTGTTTTCTTGGGTGTACTGATAAGGTCTTACATTTTTCAAGAGTTGGTGTTGTTTTGCATTCTTTTGATGTTCGTTTTTATTGTTGTTATCGCTGAAAGATTAATGGCCAGGGGTCTTCATGAACAGATTATTTGATGAGGGATTGAACCACCAATTATTTTAAAGTTTTTAATGGGAACCTGGCCTGCCTGGGTTTAAAGTACACATGCTGTACTAGTTTACCTCAGAGTAGTGTAGAATGGGGCATAAAAAACAAATTTTAAGTTTTTGTGTAATTCAGTTTGCCAAAGAGTTTACCTTTAACAAAAAAAAAAAAAAAAGTTGAGTTACTCACCCGTATTTATTTCATTAATTTTTAGTCACCTGTAAGTGTAGGAAAGCCATCGTGGTTATTTTATACAATATAAACGTTCCCAAATGACACATACGAACCCATTAAATAATAAATTGCTACACAGCAATTTTATACAATTGGTTTGCGGTAGAGGCGATGGCCTTTTGCTGGCTATTTGTCTGCAAATATTGCTACAACGTGATTTTCCTTACGTGCCCCTTTTCTTTTCTTTTGTTTTCTATAACAAGAAAAGTAAAGAAAATGTCTTTAACGAAAATATATTTCGAATGCCATAATTTTTGATTGGGTGACAAAACACGTAATTTTAGCCACTTTAAGTGGTAGGTAGGTAGGTAGGGCAGATAGGGTCACACAAAAATTCATTAATCAGTTACACAATAAGTGGCCTTTGGCTTGCTCTTCGTACAACCAATAAGCCAAGGAAATAAAATACGGAAATATAATACGATTCTTAAACATTTCATGCCACCTTTTCAGGTAACTCAAGGTAATTAATTAGTTTTCCAAAATAAAACTTTGTTTTATTTTGTTTTGTAAGGGAAAAGTCATGTACAGAAGGTAATTTAAAACGTGGTGGCCATTCATTTATGATTAACAATAATTCTCTTTCATTTTATATACACAAACCCACGAAATATGATATTTTTTTTTGCTTTTTTGTTTGTATTCAATACTACAATTAATAAATTGTATCGTGCATACACATTCATATATACATTGTAGCTGTTAATTGAATGTAATTACACGTGCAATAATTAATCATTTTGAATTGATTTTAAAACTTATTGTAATTCATTAATTAAAACTATATTAACGAAAAATGGCAATCGTAAACCGTCATTAAATGGAATGAAAAGTAAAAACAAAAAAAAAAAATGAGGCTCATGTCCGTGTTTTAATAAGCAATTCATTTGCGGCCTGCATATCATCACATTAAATGTGTTTAAAATTTTCAAAAATTAATTTCTCTTTTATAAGATATTTTATCACACGTATAGAGTTGCCAAATACTTAAAATAATACACGTATGTATTTACTGAAAATTTCGATTTTTTTTGGCAAATATTGGCATATAATTTTCAAATACATACAGTGAGCATCAAAAGAAACTGTACATCAAAAAGAATATACCGTTATTTTTATTTTAAAATTCCGCCATTGACTGTTTTTGAAATTGGAACAAAGAAAAAAAAAAAAAAAAATTAAAAATATTGTCAATTTTTTTTCGGGCGCTCTGTTTAAGTGGTAAAAGTTTAGTTTGGTGATTGTTAAAATTTTATCCATAGTGTACAGTTTCTTTTGATACTCACTGTAAATACATACTTAGTCATTACAACCATTCAGTCAGCATTACGATCTAGCTTCTCACACCACTTATATTGTGTGTGTGTGTGTTAATTTTATACAAGAGTGGCGGAGCCAACAGTTTACAGTCATGTCAAATATATTTCCTCTCAGACTTTTTACCAGAAATCTTTTGAAAGGAAGTGGACGCAGAAATATTTTTCATAGTTTGAGATGTCTGACCTGTGATTTGAAACGTGGCCTCACCTACTAGTCTATGGTGACTTTTAATTGTTAGTATAACTTGAAAAGCCGGTCATTTTTATTAGAAATAAATGCTTAATTCAGATAGTTTTAGAAAACTAGAACAGAACATATGAATCAAAGCATTGTTCATCGGAAGCTAAAATTATTTTCCATTATTTTCCAACTTATGGATTCCATTCCACAAAAACCGGACGTCTTTTGAAGAATATATCCAGCCAAGTTTTAATACCCTATTCTGAAGTGAAACTTACTCCTTAGAAAGCGTTCTGTATCGATTGAAATAAACGGTAATCGGACATGATCTGAGCTATAGTGTCATGATGAAAAAATACGAACTCGTATTTAGTGGCCTATTCAGGGTGTTTTTGGCCACAAACCTTTTTTTTGTGTTTTTAAAGTGATCAAATAGCATATCAGACATGCAAAATGGTTTTTCTACGTCTCCCCAATTTCCAAACTGTTAAGTTAAGTTTTACATGAATCTTGTTCCAGTAATCTTTCCAAGTCAATCTCCTCAAACATTTTTGGCTGTCCTGAACGCTGTTTTCTTTTGATAGCAATTAATCATCAATTTTGAAAGGCTCGAAGCACTCGATGCACTATGGTCACCGTTTAATTCCAAAGGCAAAGGATGAATCCTACGAGAATTGAGTGTAAAAACCTTCCCAATGTCTCCCAACTCAAGGAGATGCGCGTATATCCGACAACATATTATCTTCTACAAACTCCATTACAACTCTTTAAGAATTTCTGAAAACGATCTTTAAAACTGAAATAAAACAACATTTCATACACATACACATTTTTATGTTCCGTATTCTATCTTAGGCCCTTTCCAAATGAACTATGTTCAGATAATCTTTTGCACTGCCCTCAATCTATGTATGGTTTCCCTATAAATGTCCTCTTTCAACCGTGTTGTCGAACAATCTTTAGAATGCTACTCGGTACCCATACGGGGAGCTAAGTGCTATAACGGCTGTGATGCTATAACATCGTACAAGTACCGAGTATGTGCGCCTATAATACGTTTTGCTTATCAGGGAACAAATGTTACTTAAGTTCACAATGCTTAGCCATATTCCGACTACTCCTAAATAGACTGATGCAACCACTATACCTACACTTGTCCAGTAAATGCTTAGCTTGTCTCCAGCTGGTGTGGCCAGAGTAGAGACTTCCCTTCTCCCCATCTTTCCTTTCGCAACCGTACATCTCCTGAAAAAATCTGTAATTCAGCAATTGTTTACAACCAACAAAAACAAAAAGTAAACAACACTAAAAGCAATCAATTCAACTTTATAGTAATTTGGAAGGAACGTCAGTAACATCAGGAGACTTAATCATTTGCATAGTTCCATATCGGGAAATTATATTTTCAGCCTAGTTGCGGTGTAGAGGCAGTTTGTATTCATAGAATGAAGAGATGGACCCAATGAAAACGGGTCCTCAACACTACAACAAATGCAAATCAATACATCTTCACAGCGACTGTTATTTTGAGGCAAAGACTCCATCGCCACTATACATGAGTGGCGGGGGACCTACAGTTTAAAGTCGACTACGAAAGACAGATTTTTGAGAAACTTTTCATGGCAATTTTATTTTAATTCTCAGAGTTTTTGCCAGAAATCTGCTAAGAGGAAGTTGCCGAAGAAATATTAAAATTTCATTTTGTTGGACATGTCTGACTTCGTATTTGAACCGTGGCTTCACGTCTAATAAGCCAACACACTACCCAATAGAATGGAGCGACTACTTTCGTCTTAAAAGCCCATATTAAGGAAGAGCCCGAGATCAAAGAGAACAAGATGTAGATGAATTGTCGCAGTCCTATGCCATTTACATATAAAGGACCCTCAGAAATCATTGTGATCATCAACATTAAATTTAATTAAAATCCGTGTTTTAAATTTATTCTTCCCACTCTTAATCGCTGTTCGAATGTCCTCATAAGTTTCTGTAATTTTTTCTTCAAAGGGATTTCCATTTGTTGCACTAACAATAACGCCCTTTGACATCATCATCATCATCGGCACCATCCGTATCATCGCCGTTCAATTTATAGAAAGTAAGTGGCGTTACTGTACTGCTTCAATTTATGACATGAAATATTGTCCGTATCAGTTGCAATTGAAAAGAAATTTCCTGTAAAATAATAATTTAATTATACACACACATACATACATACATTATGCATACATACTTACACATACATATACACGATTGCATTTGTATTTATTCTCAGTCATCCATTTCAATTTACAAGTGATTGATTTTTGATTTCTCAGGCATTAATGCAATTGCTTTAATTCGTTTATATTGTTGATGATGATAATAATAACAATATCATCTACAACAACAACATGACAACAACAAAAACAACGAAATTAAAATAATACAATTGCAACAACAAGAAGATCCAAGATAAATCATATACGATATGAAGGACAAACAGTCGTTGTCAGATTGAAGTTTCTTTTTTCAATCGTGTTGTAATGCTTACAAAAAAATTCTTCTTTAATGACAGAAACCTGAGGTCGATTCCCGATTATCACATTTAAGAATAATATTGTAAATCTACTTGGTGAACATAATCATTTAACAAAGGTTAGCCAGGCATAAGACACCGCCTGTTCAATTTAAAATTCAGCCAAAGCATTAGGAAGGTTGGAATCGATACGATCTGTATTGGATAGGCATTCATTAGAACACGAAAATAGTGTAAACGTCAAGAGACGTCTAGGATAGTCTATGACTAGCATAGAGGTTTCAATGAAATGGCAGAGCTTTACACGGGTACATAGAATAGAATGAATATATTGTCCAGATATGGTACAACCAGCTAATTGTCGGTTGAGTTTTCTATTTTGAAAACCCCATTGAGGACAGTTAAAGTTACCTTGGTGTAGTAGGCAATGTAGTGGCTTATTAGACGAGAAGTCATGGTTCCAACACTAGCTCATACGTCTCAAACAAAATGAAAAAATGAGCAATTTTCTGGTAAAAACTTTGAGAGTAAATAAAATTATCGACGTTAAACTGTAACAGTTCTCTCAGCTCTTGTATAAAATTGACACACATAATGTGGGTGGTGTGAGAAGATAGATTTTGATTCTGCCTTAAGGCTTGTAATGACCAATGTAGTAAGGATTCAGAAGACTTAGTTGTCAGAGTCATTACTAACATTGCATTTTGTTTACTAATACGAGATGCAGTGACGTTTAAAAGCTATAGCAAAGAAGAATAGAAGGAAACTGTTCTTCAAGTCTTTGGTAAATGTCCAGCTTTATATCGTAGGAGCAGAAAGCAACTAACTGGTCCTTGCAACCCTTTAGCAGGATTACAACCTAACTCCACACACCACTTATGTTGTGTGCGTTAATTTAATACATGAGTGGCGGGACCCATAGTTTACAGTCGACTCCATACGACAGATTTTTGAGAAACCTTTTTATGGCAATTTTATTTATTCTCATAGTTTTTGCCAGAAATCTGATGAGAGAAAGTCGTCGAAGAAATATTTTTTTTTCATTTAGTTGGAAATGTCTGACATGGGGTTCGAACCGTGGTCTCACGTCAAAAAGCCAACAAATTGCGAGACTTCTCTCTTCTCTCTCTTAAAAATCAACTAGACGTTCTTTGACATTCAGAAAGTATAACTTCAAAAGTTCAGAATGGTGCCATGATTTGGTTATAATTTTCACTGATGGCAACCCTATTATTCTCGATATTGTTACAGAACAACAGATATCGGCATAGCAGGAAAATGTGATTAATGCGATGAAAAAAAAAACTAAGAATAACTCAAAGAATTAAGAGAATAATAATACCTGCTCATAGTGCCACCATTGTAGCGAAAAAATTAAGAAGAAATAAACAATATTGGCTGACAGAAAATCGAAGATACTTTCTCATGAGGTCGTCGAATCGCAGATCAAATATTCTTAAACATTTTCTATGAGGATATGGCATCGTTTGGCTGACCTTTGTTTTAGGTCCTTTTAAAACTCTTTTAATGGCAAAATAATTGGCTAACTAAAAAGCTGCTCAAGATCACTTAGTAGCCCAAAGGTGACTAAAGATCTGACATTATTAATGCTGAAATATGCCTGATAAAAATTTATTTTAAAGGATGGAATGCCAAAAGAAGACGAATACTTTTTATGTGACTTAATAACCCGCCTTTGTATGACTTTCTCTGGCACTTACTGTATGAAAAATATAACATGTGTTATGCTTTCTCTTTATTTCTGTTTCGTTGTGTTATTTTAGACAAAAATTTTCTTAATTTCATGCAAAAATATTGTGAAAGACAATAAGAGAATTGCAAAAAGAAAAAAAGAAAGAGAGAAACATTTTTTTCAATTCAATTTCAGCAACAATTTTGCAAAGAATTTTCAAATGAGTACAAGCGTGAGAGCAAAACGTGAGAAGAGCAAAGAGAAGAGAAGGTAAGGAAACAGAAATAGTTTCTTTTTAATTTATTTATGCTGATTTTTAATCACATTGCAACAAAATGCAATTATACGCTATACTTCAAATAAGGAAAATTACAACAAAATACATACGTGTAGATACATATGTATGTGTATCATATGTCTTCATAATACATACATATGTATAAATACATCTACATGTACACTCATTTACATATGTATTGTATATTTAAATTATTTAATTTGTATGTAAATATTTATGTACAAATTAATGTAACATATCCATACCAACCAGCACAACAGTATACCTCTCTGTACATACCAGTATCACTGTATGAGAGCATTCGTAACACGTATTCGTATTCATAACATGTGTTGTGTGACTGAGTTGTGTGTGTGTGTATAATTTCTCTGTCATAATTGTTGAATTCAATGATGCATGATTACTTTCTTGAAAGTGATGACATGCAAATCGTAAAAAGAAAAAAAAAAAAAAATAAAAGACATGAAATGAATGAGAAACTCTAGTTAAATTAAGAACTAAAATAATTAAAAACTGTAATGCAAATTAACAGTTGATAATAGCTAATTAGAAACGGTGGGAAATTTTAATATTTAAATGACACGTATTCAGATGCATTTGCCACCCCAGGCCAGGTTTTCAGTCGTGATGTACTTGAAATAATTTTGATTTTCATCGAGACTTCCAACAGACTGACTCCCGAATGTTTCGTTGTAGCTTCAACTGTCAATTGTTTTATCAAAATGGCAGTTCGGGCTACGTACCATACGCCTATTTAAGATCGCCAATATCGTCTGGCGAGGAGGACTATTCGTAATGTGGTGGATAATTCGATTCCGTTGGTCCAGTAAACGATCAACCGACATCGGTACGCTAACATACAAGTTAGGATTAAGACCTAGCTTCTCTTATACATGAGTGACGGCACCTTCTGTTTAAAGTCGATTACGAACGACAGATTTTTGAGAAGCTTTTCTTGGAAAAACTCCGAGATTTTGCCAGAAGTCTGCTGAGAGAAATATTTCTTCATATTTTCAAATTTTCCGTACGCTTACAAAACGCAAAATCTGCCGAAAATATCACCACAACACGTGAAAGTGTGATGGAGAATTCAAAACAGTCGATATACATTCGCTGACAAGAACTTGGCATTTTGCGAACCACAACTTTGTGAACTTTTCATCGGGACTTAGGTCTGCACCCGTACAAAATTCAGTGACCCAAGCACTTAACGCAAACGAACATAGAAAACGATGTGGGTTCGCTGGCCAGGCTCTGGAGCTATTGACAACTGGTTAGCTTCAGCGATGAGGTCAATTTCTAGATGAATGGCTACGTGAACAAACAAAACTGTTGAACAGAATGGCGTTACCTGGTACACAGCTCATATTACATTGCATAATCTGCACGAGCTATTTGAGGGCATAGTCATCTCACATAGTCATGCCACATTGGTTAATCTGCATAAGCGGTTTGAGGGCATTATCATCTCTTGACCTCATTAGACTGTTTCTTGTGGGGCTCTCTGAAGCCGCTGGTATATGCAAATAAGCCACAAATTACAGTGGACTCCGAAGCCAAAATAACCCATGTTATCAGTCAAATTCAGCTTGACTTGCCTCAGAGTCACCCAAATTAAAAATTTTTGCATTTGAAGGCTTATTTAGTAATATTAACACAATTTTTTTATTTCTTTTATTTTTAATTCAGCCTATTTTAGGATACTAAGCTGTATTTAATTAAACCTATTTATTTACTCATATGTGTAAATAAATCAATTCTGATTTAAACATCTCACCTGAAAGTATGCAAGATATTTAGAACAATAAACCAGCATATAACAGTACAAGCACAAGGCAAATATTTCTAAAACACACTAATAGCTCAACAAGTAATAAATAGGAAGAGAGAGAGAGAGAGAGAAAGGGAGAGCGAGATTAAGGGAGGACATATAGAATTTTGATGCCAGAAATTAAATGAGAAATATTTGAAAGAGAGATGGGCGTATGGGGTTTAAGAGGTTTGAAAATGATTAGAAAAGATTTGATTATTTTGTAAAATGAAATTAATTCAATGTAAATTCAATTTACACATGATAAATGCGTTTGTTTTTAGTAATAATTATATAAATAGTTGCCTTAAGGTATGCTTGGCGAATAAGGCAAAATGAATGATTTCAAAAGTATGCTACAGGAAATTAATTTTATTAATTTATAATTTATTTGTTTGTTAGGCAAATTAAACAAATTGAATTGTTTTCATTTCTCTAATATAAACTACCAGTAAAAATTACTATCTTTTTTTATTAATTGGGATTCTGCTTTAAAACAATTTTATTTTTTTCAAATCAATTAATTGCAAGCAAACTTACAACAACTGCCAATCAACAAATCATATTCGTTTTTTTATTAAATTTAGTTAGAATTTCAATTTCAATTACGATTATAATGTTATGTTTATAATTTCTATTTCTAAGATTAAATTTCTTTTTAAAAAATAACAAAGAAAACTTTCTTCCAAGAAACTTATTCTCCTACGATTATTCTCATTATGATGAGCGTATAAGTAATATTTATTTATTAATAATAATTATACGCCCCCATTGTCTTGTAAAGCTCATTAAATGTGTAATAAATTTTTATTACTTAAACTTGTTACTGGGGAAAATACACACAAAAACATACATACATTGAATCCATACTACCTTCCATAGTAGCCCTGTAATTAGTAGCTTAACAATGGCCGTAGTTGCCACTGGTTGCAGTGGTTGTTTGTTTGTATTTAGCTTTATCTCAGTGCATAACATGTATGTAAGTTTGTCTGTGTGTGTGTGTGTTTGTTAAAACTTAATTGTTATTAACACTTGCTAGTCTTAGTGTCTTACAACTAACGTCTTTAAGTCGAACATAAATAAATTCATAAGCTATTGTGGTTAGCTTGAACAGCAACTGAAATTTCGTCCTGCTGATGTAAGAAGATTTAATTTTTTTTAATTTAAATTTACACACGTTAAAGTGTTTACATCATAAAGGGCGGGTGATTTAAAAGTTTAAATTTAAAAAACAAAAACGCTTTGAAATTTATGTCAAATTCATTTTTTGTTGTGAAGTACAATTGTTGCGGTTTGAAATGGAATGTGATTTCATTCATATGGCTGTCGCGGCTGGCCCTACAGTACCTCATTTGATCGAACCAATTTCTATGCGGTTTTTCGAGAGTACGGGGTCATATCTCGGCAATGGCCTCACGAATGTTGGTCTTCGAATGCTCAATTGCCTCTGGTTTATCGGCATAGCACATTTCTTTAACGGCGCCCCACAGAAAATAGTCTAAAGGAGTCAAATCTTAGTTTTTTGGTAGCCAATTGACATCACCATTTCGGCTACTTGAACAGCCATCAAACGTTTGACGCAATAAATCGATGAAAGATCGTTCACATCAATACCATGAGGAGCGAGTACAATAAAGTCGATTATCATGGTCCATTGACCGTAATGGTTGCGCCGTCCTCATTTTCAAAGAAATATGAGCCAATGATGTCTTCACCCTACAAGCCGCACCAAACAGTCACTCGTAATGGGCGCATTGGCTTCTATAAGACTACAAGTGGGTTTGCGGACCCCAAATACGGCAATTTGCTTATTAACGTAAACGCCAATTGGTACGAAATTGATCTTCATCCGAAAGAAGATTATTTTTTGGCAAAATCAACATCATCATGCAGTTTCTCATTGGCCCAATAAATCCCAAGCGTAAATCGTTTCATTACGTTCAGTGGAGAGAATCGACTGAATTTTGTGCCAAAATAGAATAACATAAGTATTGCCAGATTCGAAATAACTGAGGGTTTAAGTGTAAACGGATAGATGGTCCACCCTGCGAGAACACCGTAAGTCCATGCAATGAAAATGCATTCTCAAAAACTTTTAATGGTGAGACCTTTTGGTATATTTATTAAGGGACGAAACGTTTGTTAGGCGCTAGTTTCATTGAAAATCTCTTGATTTGTTTAGATAAACAGACTGTAATTAGGCCTCTAGCTACCGTTCATTCTAAACCATAAAGGCGGAGAATTTTTCAAGGAAATTTCGGATAATTCAAGCGTAAATCTTGCATGCGTTCCAAGAGGTAAGAATGTCATTGCTGCATTGGTGATAAGCTAGCTAGGGCCGGTACAGATCTTGAAATCTCTAATATGATATGGGGTATAGGTATTTCGATTGCCTCAGTTAAATTGGATATTATCCATATGTTTTTCAAGGAGACACAATCTCGTGCACAGCAAGAGAGTACGTGCAACATGGGTAGACTCTGATGCACAGACTGCTATTCTTACATCTTATGGCCATCCGTTGTGCAATTCGGACTCTTAAGGGTCACATTCCTTTTGAAAAACTTTCCCAAAAACTTAGCTTTCTGTCTTATAACTTCTGCAGGAGCTGTGGGTCTTAAAGACACTCACGTGTAAGTATCCTGGTCTTTTGAAAGACAGACGTTTTTAACTCCTCGCTTTCTGACCTCCATGATCGAGATTTTGAATGTAGAGATTGACGCAATAGCAAGGTTTATTATTATCTGGTTGATTTCCTCGGATTGAATACCAACTGTGCTATCAAAATGGACCTAAATGTTGATCTAACTATGTTCGCTTCCTTCAAGGAGAGTCCGCCACTTTACATAATCTAAGAATTTCATATAATTTTAAATTAACCCACGTAATCCTCGTTTATTATTACCCTCCCTTGTAATAAAGTATTTTGTTTAATTTATTTTACTTTGTTACCATTTAAGCTGCTTATTAGATTAGAGGTATTTCAACTCTCTGCTAGAGAAAGTTAATAATACGGCTGGTATCCTATCGGTGCTGCCCAGTGTATTGTGTGTATTCCGTATGCTGTGTGGTTTTTCTAACGGAAGATAGACTTGAAGGAAATTAATGAATACAAGAACATATCAGGAGATTTGAAATGTAAACTAAATTGTTGAGTAAAAAAAGAGATTTAAACCGCTTTTGTAGCATGGCTATATGGTGTTAAGTGGTCAAAAATTTATATGGATGCCGTATTAATTTTAATAGAAAATTTGTTTGATGCAATGAAAAATATTGGAATCTACTGATAAGCACCGGCGATTTACCCAAATCGATAGTAAAAGTCAGGCAGCTATGAAGGTAATTTTAAGCTCTGTCTGAATACAAACAATATTGGTGGATCTAAGTGGGATTTATGGCAGGATGCCTATGAAATTACGTCTCTCATCAATTATTGTATTTTCGATAAGCCATTCCATGTAAATCTGTCTTTTAGAGTTCCCGAAACTTAAGGCTTTGTCATCACAGATACTGCCATTTCAATCCATATGGAAGACCAGCAAAGGTAGTATATGGATACTGGTATTTTATATACTGGCCTAAAGCTTTCTGAGACTAAACTTAGTAAGTTTAGTAAAAAATTCATGCCGCCACCAAAATAGGCGCCTAATATGTGTCCACCATACACGAAAGACGTACGATTAATGGTCTCACAGTGAGTAAATATTTGTACCATTTTATGCGTTATTCAACAGCACACTCTAGTACTAGTTTGTTCATTGCAGTGCTGAGGCTCATTTAAAACTGAAGAAATTATTAGAAATCTATTCTGTTTCTGTAAATTTCAGAGCCAAATTAACTGTGTACATACATACATAACATAATTGGCCATTACTACCTTTTATTCAGGATTACGACCGAATTTCTCACACCACTTATGGTGTGTGCGTTAATTTCATACATGAGTGTCGGGACCTACAGTTTAAAGACAACTCCCAACGACAGATTTTTAGAGAAACTTTTCATGGCAATTTTATTTACTCTCAGAGTTTTTGCCAGAAATCTACTGAGAGAAAGTCGGTGAAGAAATATTTTTTCATATTTCGTTTTGATGTCTGACCTGGTGTTTGAACTGGGGTCTTCAGTCTAATAAGACAACACACTACCTAATAGACTACGGCGACTTTGAAGCGGTGCGAAACTTTTGTTGATTGAACCCTATTTTATGGGCGAGAGAAAACACTACCTCTCCTCCTCTCAATGCACGTTTTAATGTTATCTTTTTTCATGGCGGGGTTAGGGTTTAAGAACCTTTCTGGATAAATTATTTGGCGAAAATTATTTACAGAGCATAGGGTTATCAGAAAGTATTTGTTCCAGCTTCTTATCATTGTTTCAGTTTCATTAATCAAGATTAATCAAGTAATCAGTCAATAGATCTACTGTAGCAACTCATAGGATGATTGAGTTGCCTTCTGTCGTTACTTTCCAACAATGAATGAGATATATGTTGGGTTGTTGAATGCAGGCAAATTTTTATTTTATTTTTTTTATTAAATTTCTCCAGAGGTGGTGCTGCCTGGCCTTTCTATGTTGCTAGATTTTATTCTCTGAGGAGTCACAAATTAAGAATGCTTTCTGGATGCATCCTTTAAAGGGGTATTGAAGTGGATTACATGCATACAAACCTTCAGTCAGGATTACGACTTAGTTTCTCGCACCACTGATGTTGTGTGTTTTAAGTTTATACGTGATTGGCGGGACCTATAGTTCAAAGTCGACTCTGAACTACAAATCTTTGAGAAAATTTTCATGGTAATTTTAGAAGAGAAGAAGTCGCCGAAGAAATAATTGTTTCATATTTCTTTTATCTGGAGATGTCTGACCTAGTATTTCAACCATGGCTTCATGTCTAATAAGCCAACACACTACCTACTAGACTACGGCGACCTTCAAGTGAATTCGTGTTTGAAAAACCGAATTGGCTGCTTTTTTTAATGCTCGGGTAAGTAGTCAAGCATTTTGAACACTACATTATTCCCTTTAGGCTTTATGGTCCTTTGAAAGCATTTGATAAGTAAAATCAAAATGCGGTGTGAGGAAATCCCATTTAAATTTACTAATCTTGTTAACATTCTATACATTTACTTCAATTAAAAAAAAAAAAAAAAATAAACATGAAAAATCGCTAACTAAAAGGATGAACCTGGCTAAGCTGTGCTACAAGGATGTGGTCCATTCAATATCATTCTGTTTCCGATCCTTAAAGGCGTAATTATAGTGGAAATTATAGGAACTGAACGATCTTGATAACTGATACGATATTTTCCAGTTTCTGAGACCGTGCAGAGAACTTGCACACTGTAACGCTAGCGGTAGAATGGTTAGGTCCCTAAAAATTGTTGAAAAATTGAAAATTTCCCGTAGTAATGTAATGTCTCAGAAACTATGTGATGTTGACTCTGGTTAATTAGTGAAAATCGGTTACTTATGCTATTGTTGGAGTATTCAACATACATATTTATCACGATCCTAGAGCCTCTCTTTAAGATAATTGAGGGGATATATGTACATATATGGGAAGAGAAAAGTGAAGCGTGTTACAAATTGAATGTCACTTGAATAAATCTGTCTAATTTGTTTTATAAACGATTAATAAACTTTCTGACAGTGAAAAAAAGAAAATAAATAAAAATTAAAACCGAAACCGAAAAGGAAATAAAAAGAATTGCTTTAAGGAAATACCGCAGCCCATAAAATTCAAAACAGCAACAACATGAGTTATAAATCAAGCACACCCACGTATCTACCTGATGAATATCCATGTGGAAACACCAACGCCTTAAAGTATGCACAAAAGGCTAAAAAAGCACACATATAGGGAAAGAGAGCGAGAGAGAGAAAGGAGATGAGAGAAAGGGAACAGGAGAAAGGAAATAAAGACTACAAATAAACGCTTATGATAAATCCAACAAATGTAAACCCCTACAGTTTTTTCTTTTTTGGTTTTTGTACCACAAAACTTAACTGAACACTCTAAAATACAAAGAGTAAGGAGAAAAAGAGAGCGTAAGGGGGGTAAGAGCATAAAAATAATATTTACTTAATAACTCATACACTGCCACCATTTACTGTTAGCATATGCATACACAATAACAGCCTTTAAAGTAAACGTAAGTGGATGTATGATTGTTTGGATGTGTTTGTGCAGGCGTGAGTATGTGTGTATGCGTGTGTTTTTATGCATTTGTATAGTTCATCATATAAATGTCAACATTTACTCATACATACAATGGCAAACAGCACTATAAAGTTTTATCGGAAAATTTTTTCTGCATTTTTTTCGTATTTTTAATTCGTTTTTTTTTTGTTTTGTTTTGTTGTTTGTAAATTTTCAGTTACACACCTGTTCATAAATAAACATACAGTGTAGCGATACAATATACAATACAAATGCTATGTGATATGATATGAGGCGATGTGATGCCAAGCGATGTCATATGATATGATGCATTACACAGAAACGAAAAAATAGAAGGAAGAAAAACAAATTTTTTTATGCCATGACAAATAAAAATGTCACCATTCAAATATATATGTATATGTATACGAGGGTCGTTTGTCATATTATATTACTTCAAAATTTTATAGTATTTTAAATAATAAAGTTTATTGGGCCCTGGCTCAGATATCTCCAACAAAATAAATTAAAAAAGAATTTTTCTTCTGTAACATCCTCTCAGCAGATTTTGGGCAAAAACTCTGAGAATAAAATAAAATTGCCATGAAAAGTTTCTAAAAAAAACCTATCGTTTGGAGTCGACTTTAAAATGTAGATCCTGCCGCTCCTGTATAAAATTAACGTACACAACATAAGTGGTGAGAGAAACTAGATTGTAATCCAGACTGAAGGGTTGTAGATGACCAATTATGTATGTATAGTATGTGTAATGGATGCCATCGATAGAAACGAAACATAGTAGGACGAGTCAGGGTATGTACAGTTTGAAGTCGACTCTTTTATTTTATTTATTTATTTATTTCGGCAATTTTATTTTATTCTCAGTGTTTTGGCCAGAAATCTGCTGAGAGGAAGTTGCCGAAGAAATATTTTTTCGTGTTTCATTTTGTTGACGTGAGGTTTGAACCGTGGCCTCACGTCTAGTAAGGCAACACACTACCTAGTAGACTACGGCGACTTTTATCGATGGAATCCATTATCTTTGCAAAAACGTAGTTAACCGCCATTGCTAACGATTTCCAAAATCTTTTCGAGCCATCCCTCGTTTTACCACACAACAGTTTTATTGCATCAAACATTCATGCCGTGTTTTTCTTTCTTTTTTTCGTATATTTTTTTCAACTTTTTTCCTTTCGAATATCATCGCGTCATATGTGCAGCATTTATTTTCGTTGAATTTTTTTGCCTGGCATTTATTTTTTCTCTCTTTGGGTTTTATGGCTAAAACCACTAGGTTTAGGTTTAAAAATGTAAGCTTTCTCTCTATCAAATACAAAAAAAGTACGACTGAAGTAAAGAAAAAAAAAAATACAAGTTATGAACATGAAAATAATTTTTATTTCATGTCAGTAAAAAATGCAAAAAAGAGAACAAAAATTGTACGAATATGTGAACAAATATATGAAGCATGAAACATGTCTTATCTGCCATACACTTGGTTGCATAGATGAGGCAAATGTTTGAAAAAAAAAGAGAAGAAAAACTGAAAAAATATGCTCTGTTTGGAAATTAAATTAAGGCCGCTGGCTAAATTACACTTGTTGGTTGGCAAGGGTCGTCTTAAATGGCTTTGAGAAACCAAAAAGAAGGCATGTAAGTGGAGGTACGTTAAAAGTGTTCCCTGGAAGCCAGGAAAAAATTTCAGATATACCTCAAATGTTATTAAATATGAAGTTAAGGGGAGTTTCATTTGCCCACAAATGGTATACATCCATGGCGTTTTTGGTACTATTCAATGGAATCGGTTTCGCTTTCACTCTGCCCGATAAGACTTATAAATATAAAATAAACTGGAACATGAATTCAATACAAACCAAAACTGCGATGGTAGAAATCTTGGGCCCAAAATCCTGCTATTATCTTAGAATTCATATACTAGCTGTAAGGCTAACTTACTCTGTTCTACGGGACTAGTATTTGTTAGCTGGATATCGAGAAAAGAAGTCATCAAATGTGGCTTGAACAGACAATGAGAAAATATGCTTTCTGTACTACATTTGGCTACCATTCTAATGAGACTGAACGCCACAATAGCATTAAAGTATAGTAGCTATGATGATGACAAAATCGTATGCATAGTTGTTTTGGATCTTTCTACACTACTACACTACACTTGACATCAATTTAGATTCTGATTTTATAATGAAAATATCGGAGAAATTCCATTATGAAAATAGTTTAAATTGTTTTGAGCCGGGACGACTGGACCCGAGACATGATTATCTCCCCGGAACTCCTGGATATATACACCGATGACTCTAAACTCGATAATATGGGGTTGATAGCGGAGTCTACTCTGGGAAACTGGTATTGAACATTTCCCTCCGACTGCCGGATTATTATAGCGTGTTCAGGCGGAAGTATTGGCCATCTACCTAGCTCAATCGTGCTCCTCATCAACGGTGCTCTTTTCACCCGCATCTCAATATCCTCTGATAGTCAGGCTGCCATAAAATCGATGTTGAGCGTTATGAATAATTCTAGGATCGTTGTGGAATGTCACTACTGTCTTGACCTTCTTTATGTGCGCTTCAGTGTCTCACTTGTCTGGGTACCTGGGCACAGTAATATTCCTGCAAGCTGCACAGCCGACAAGCTCGCCGGGGCTGGTGTACTCCTTCCGGAATCATCTTCAATCGACTTGGGTATGCCACTTACCTCGGTCAAGTTGGCCAATGCGCCGAAATTCTTTCGGGACGCCAACATATCCTCGGTCAATGAGGAGTCCTGCTCCACCACTAGACTCACTTGGCCCTCGATGGATAGTAGCCGCACCAACCAGTTACTGGGACTTGGTCGTAACGTCATCTCGATCACAGTGGCCATGCTTACAGGTCATTGTGTTATGGGAAGACACGCGGAAAGAATGCAGCTCCCACCTCTCTGCTGAGGATGAGCAGACTATTATCCACTTTCTTTGTCAATGCCCATCTCTTGCTAGGTGCAGATATAAGTTATTTGGCTTTCCATTCCTTATCATCTTGACAGAGCTGTCATTCATTGATGTCAAGAATATAGCTTCGTTTATCAAACTTTCGGGCTGGTTTTCCAGTGTAGGGTAGTCGTGCTTTTAATGTGCTGACCAACTGCTTCTTCCTAGTTCCCTAGTTTAGTGGATCTTGGTCAGTACAGGTACTGCGTTTACCTGTGGCATCACAACGCGCTGTTATGCGTGCTCAAGCTATCACCTCAACCTACCTACCTAACATAAAGTGGTGGGAGAAGCTAGGTTGTAATCCTGACTAATGCTTTGTAATGACAACTTTAGTAAGAAAGTAAGTAAGCAATCAGACTGAAGTAATGAAGAAAGACATGGCCATAAAACTTCTTCTCTTAAACATCCGGAATTTAGAACCTGAGGCGAAGGATTTTTGGTCACCAAGAATTCATTATAACGCCAGGTTCTGTGCCAGGCTACTAACGCTACCAAATGTTTTTACGCTTCGCTTTTGCATTTATGCTCCCTGCTATCATAAAATTATTTAAAATTGAATTTTTTAATTTTTTTGATTGCCCTTTGGCCTCTCACCTAGCAGAGCTGGGTGTATTCACTTGGTAACCGGAGATAATTATGAATAGCACAGGTTGGTAAGCAGCCATAGAAAGCCTGTCTGTCGTTCAAGTTAGTTAAATAGCAACGCAACATATATTGAACTTGCTCATGCGAAATGGTACAATTATTTTTTTTATACATTTCAACTGCCATATATAAGCCCTCCAGTGTTGTTTCTAAGCGGTGAATGAGTGTTTTCATGTAGAAAACAAATTTATGGAAGAAAAAAAACTAAAAATAACGTGGATTTATTCAATTTAGTTTTTTGTTGTTTTTTAAATTTTAAACTGACATCTGCTTTAACTGCCAGTGACAATTAGGAAATATTCTGCGTTTCAGTTTCAATTTCATTTTCACTTACCTACACACTTGCATTTACATTCTGTTACGCAAGTAAAATTTTATTCCACTTCAAGTGTTTTGCCATGGTTTTCAAGTGTTTTAATTTTTTTTTTTCATAATTTTATTAAAAAAATAAGCACACTTTTTTTTTTTTACGTTGAATCAGATGTAAACCATCTCTTGCGACAGAAGGCATCTCACCACTCCACCTAATATAACAAAGCATTGGCAACAATAATGACGATTATTCTGAAAAAAAAGCAATTGTCGCCTGAACACTCTCGAACATACTCGATTTCAGTCCTGAGGAGTTACCCCATATCTTACTTAAGTAGCTAAGAAATTGGGTACAGCATAACGAGATAAGTCAATGACTCTCTGTATTATCTGGTTATGCTGTACCCGCATATCAGGGTTTTGAAACTCGATCAAACGAACGCATTAACGCCGAACCTACTTACTTCATTGGTCATTACAACCCGTTAGTTGATGTTCGCGTAAACATGGTCCAATTCTCAACTGCTCTGTTCTCCATATTTTACCTGAAGTGACTATATCGTGCTTTAAAATCTTAAGAAATGATTCAAAGTAAAGCAATTTTACTTAATTGAGGAAAGCAGCTCACAAGCAAATGATGACCGCGAAAATTCTTAATTTTTTTTTGGAAGAGGTAACCAAATTGGAGAACCCCTGGAGTTGGAGGGGTTAAGTAAGTGACCAATTAAATAAAGTAAGTGTCATATCTGTAATAGAGGTTCTAAATAAATGATATTCAAAGATTTAGTATTAGCAAGACTCTACTATTCACGTTCCTTTGAACTGCACAGTTTACAAGATTGTCATTCGCCCTAAAATTGTTAATGATGCCTCCGCTTCACAAGTCGCATCAAACAGTCACTCGTAATGGGTGCATGTGTGTTTTTCGAAGCCCCAAATACGGCAATTTTGCTTATTAACGTTCCCACCAAAATGAAAATGAGCTTCCTTCGAAAAGATGTTTTTTTTTTTTTTTTTTTTTTTTTGGCAATTAATTAGTTAGTATTACAAGCTTTCTATTCACACCATCCATGTTACGTGTTTTATCTATGAGTGCTGAGACCTACAGTTTTAAAGTTGACTAGGAACGAAAGATTTGAGACTCTGGAAATTATTTTTATTCTCAGAGTTTTTCTCGGAAAACTGTTTGAGACGTCTGAGCTGGGAATGTCACTTGTCTAATAAGCCTAGACACAGTGCCTACCGGGCTATACCTACATACATACATACATATCTACATAACTGGTCACGATTACGACCTAGCTTCTTACATCACTTATGTTGTGTCGACTCCAAACGAAAGACTTTGATAAATTTTTCATGGAAATCTGCTGGGAGGCAGTCGACGAAGCAATATTTTTCGAATTTCATTTTGTTCGAGATGTCTGACCTGGGGTTTGATCCATGGCCTCACGACTAATTATTCAACATACTACCTACTAGACTAAGGCCATTGCAATATCCTAATAGGCTGTTTTTTATGCGAAAAAGCCACAAATCACAGTATTCCTTAAAGTCAACATACCTTATGTCATCTTTCAAATCATGCCTGATTTATGCTTCAGAGTCATGGAAAATTAGGCATTTCAGAGTAGACGTGACGGCCATTTGAACGATGTTATATTCCACATGTAAGGATCTTCTTTACTAATAAAATATTTCGATGATGATGATGTTCTACTCACTTTGTTTTATTAAAATTTAAAGACAGGAAGTGCTTAATAAGGGATCCTACATAAATGAAACGTAATAAAATTTCAATTTCACTTTAAATACGTCTTTTATTCTTACCACAATTTACGTAATTTACTCAAGGTTGATTTACTTTTGGGTTAATATTACAAAAACGAACTCCTTTCCCTTATTTTTTTTTTGGGTTGTATTTTCATAAATCCACTGAATATTCTGACAATTATATGACAATTGGAAAGGCAAAAAAAAAAAAAAAAATGCACAGAATTACAGATAAAATGTTATAAGGAAGAGACAAAATTAATTGCGTCATAAAAAATTCATTACCGAAGAACAAATTATTTATGGCCACATAAATGGCCAACTCGTTTATGCGTTAATGTCGCATGGCATGGCTCAACAAGTGTGCGTGCCACAAATGTCGTGTATGTCGTTCATGTCTAATTTCGTAAGTATTAGTGAATGTTTTACAACCAATTTTCTTTCTCTGCTACGTTTGTCTTGCTCCTTCTGCAGTACTTTCTTTCTTTCTTACTTGTTCGTTCGCATACCTTTACAATTTGGCTGAGACTTAAGGACTTCAGCCATAAATTATGATTTTAATTTAATGTGGAACATGAGTTAAAACTCCAATGAGCCAGTCAATGGTAAGTAAGCCAAAATAGAATAGACAAAAGTAATTGGTTGCACGAAATTCCTCTCCATCCATATAAGCAGGATATGTTGGATATGATATAGTGTGACAGTTTTATAACTCAATTATTTATTAATGTGGCTTTTGGAAATACATATCTATCTGTCCGTCCGTCTGTCTGTACGTCTGTCTGTTATTCCATTATGCTGCTCTCTTCTCGTATTATTATCAGACGCCAATTTAATATTGTTTGCCAGTGCAGTTGGTGGATTTTCAATCATGTACTGTGGCATTAATAATAAGGTATGGCGCCAAATTTGGTGGCAAATTTATTGTTGTCATTTCAAATAAATTCGTTATGTTTTATTACATTTTTCTAAGCTTTTAATAAAACAAAAACAAAAACAAAAAATTTTAAGAGAAAAAGATTGGAAAAATTGAACTAAATTGAAGAAGATTGTGTTTGTTTCATAAAAGTTGCGATACATATCTTGTGTTAAACATGCATATGTAATTAGTGACCTAAAGACAATATCCACTAATACGCCTCACTTCATTTTGAATCCATATTTCCTATCGAGCTTCTTTTGTAAGCAACTCTGTAGTCAATTAAGCTGTAGTAGCCATCTGGACCAAGATCGTAGAAGTAGTGGCCGTAGTCTAGTAGGTAGTGTGTTGGCATGGTCTGACATCTGCAAAAAAACGAAATACGAAAAAAATATTTGTTCGGCCACTGCCTCTCAGCAGATTTCTAGCAACAATTCTGAGAGTCAATAAAATTGCCATGAAAAAGAAGGGTTCCACGACTTGTAGTGTGTACATATATTGAAGACCTTGAATGTCGTAACTTTGTACCGAATCTTAGCAGTGTTTTCCAAGTACAGGTCATAACTATCCTAGTGAGGATTAAATGGCAATCCTGTAGTTGACTGTTCACTAAGAATATGACTGATTTACTTGTACAGTTGATCCTGATCCCCCAATCTGCCACTTCTATGGCCCCAGCACTGAATGGGTTAAAGTGGAAGAGCAGAAACATTTGGGGATGGATCAAGTTGTTATGTGTCCCGAACATAGACACTAATACAACAGATTTGCTGCTGGACTAAGATAAGGCCAGCCTGGGGTTGGTTATTGGTTTCATTATAGGGCCTTGCGAGATTAGATCGCTCGAGTATTTGGAACAGATTCCAGCCGGTTTATTGAAGGGTATGATGCGATGAGGAAGAGTTGAAAATTATTGAACACCTCCTCTGCAACTGTCCAGCCCTTAGCAAGTTGAGGTTGAGGACCCTGTGCAGGGGCTTCTTCAATGGTTTGGACGCTCTGTCGAGAGCCGTCATTAAGGCTTTCCATAGATTCATAAATATGTTGAGCTGGTTGAGAATTGCTAGGGCATCAAGGTGGTAGTCGAGCTGTCTTGTGTGTTGGAGCTCCATTCTTGACAGATTTTTATGAAACTTCTCTTGGCAACTTTACTTTCTCTCAGAGTTTTTGTCAGAAGTCTCAAATATTTGTATCATACTTCGTTTTGTTTGGTGATGTCTGACCTAGGGTTTGAAGCGAGGCCTTATGTCAATAAGTCAACACACGGCTACTAGACCATGGCGACTACATTAAATCTATACTCCAGTGATATTAAGTGTTCAGAAGTAGAATCAAAGTGGATTTACCAGATAAGTTTTTACGCTGCACTTATTTCCTGGACATCTTTGGTTCTGTAAATTGAATGACAATCTGATGACGATGAGCCTTTAGAAAGGACTGCATATTTCGCGCTATGGAGGACATTTTGCTGGAAATATCCAGGCAATATTGTACAAAAGATTCCTCCTCCAAACATCACACAGCTTTCAGATAAGCTCAGGTTAATATGGTCATGGAACTGATTAAGCTTCTGCGTCTTCATCCGCTTTTAGCACTACGTTGTTTAGTAAGCATGGGCCACTAATGCTCGCTCATACTTTTGTATTCCGTCAATGTACTTGCAAAGATTTCCATCTTGATAAAGACATGAATCTTGAATGGAGAATTATTTGCAACGATACAGCAGATAAAACTTTTGAAATCCCATGACAAACTATATTCACAGAGGAAATGGAGAGGTATCTGTGGAAATAATGAAGAACAGAAAGACATCTCTAATGGTAGGTGATGGAAAATGCTGTAGTAATCAGCAAGTCCCTGATGCGTGTAAAACCCTACGTTAGCTTAGAATTTAACTTAAATTCTGTTAAAATCGCTTCTACTCAATTCTAAAAATAAATACTTTAATCAAAAACTTAAAAAGAGTGTGTAAACTCCAATGTTAGTTATAAAAAGATATGAATATTTGCGATAAAGAAATGAAATAAATTTTCATTTTTCTAAAAAGGGACGAACACATACTTCGATTGCATTGCAACCAACACATGCTTTTAAAGGAGCTGTAAATTGTAAATTGTATGCGTCGTTGTCGTTGTCATTGTCATTGCTATTGTCATATACTACAGAAATTAAATTGGTCTGTAACAGAGAATCACTTCAGAATATTACCCCACACTGATATTTGTGTCTTATACTTTCGGTTGTTGTTCTTTTTATTTCTTAATACTCTACAGCAGGCAGAAGCTGCATAGATTTCAAAAAGATTTATACTGTGATTTGATAAGGACAACAGAGCTATTTGAAACCCAACTAAGATGAAACCTCAACTAAGAGCATCTCTTTAGTGGTTATATTTGAAGGTAAATAATCTTTGCCCGGTACATAAACGTATAAACATAGAATGTTAACTAGTTCGAATGGATTAGCAAATGCCATCACAGAATAGCCTTTTATGGTTATCGATAAATTGATCTTAGTGAACAAAGAATGCAGATTCAGTGTTCATGATAGTCTCCTAGCATTATGATGTTGCAATTCTTTGTAATTAAGATGATCATATCTAATGATATCATCTGTATTGACTAATATTTGCAGAGACTGACTGGGGAGGTGGTAAAAGCTTCAATGTTGCGCACGAGAATTATACTCTTCTTCTGTCATTGCCTCGCATTGAAGAGAAGGATTATTTTCTTATTGAAGAATTGATTCACCCCTGCTATATAACCAATTTTATGCATACACAAAATTTAATGAACCTTAAATCAATTCTAAAATGTTCATTCAAGATCAGATTTAAGTCTGATAAATCTGAACTCCAATAGACACCTTGGAATTGGCTTTATAAATCAGAATCATCAGTCCATACTGTACTTTCACTGTTTAAGTTAGTAGCAATCAAAATGTGAGAGATTTTGATAGAAATTTAAGTCAATTATCGAAAAACTTTGGTCCATGTAATGTAATAGAAAACTTGGGAATTACTATCCAGTAGATGGCGAGAAGTAGAGACGTTTGCCTACAGATCCGAGGCATTCAGGTTGAATTCAGGGAGTACGACGAAATAGTTTGTTGATATTACTTTTGGATTTTGAAAATTAAGTGTGTTCAAATCCTTCCAATTAATCCATCCAGGAATATTATTGGCAATAGCATCACACGAAAATCAGGCAACGCAGTGGTTGTAGGTCTAAATAAGCAAAGTTCCTTACCAAATACCTCCTAATACAAAAACCAAGCAACGTTAGATGACAACCTTATCATTCTAGGATCTGCTCGATTGCAGCAACAAAACAAAACTTGATACAACAAGCTGATAACAAAACGAATAAAAATTAAGAATACGGGGGAGAAATTATACAGCAGCTCTTAGTTATTTAAAAATATGGAAGAGAATAAAAAAAAGAATACAAACTGTTCAAGCTATTATTATTACATATATGGGAACTGAGATCAAAATTGCTGCAAAATATGCGACACCCAGTATTGGGAGCAATTCCGATAAAGCCGTGTTTATGGTGAAATTTGGATTTTAACCCTGGAGCCAGAACCCTTTTGTGGAGTAAGAGCGGCTATTTGGAATGGTTGCTCATCGATGAGTCATGCATGAATAATTGGTCATTACAACCTTTCAGTCAGTATTACAATCTTCGCAGACCAGTTATGTTGTGTGTGTTAATTTTATCGAGGAGTGGCGAGACCTACAGTTTAATGTCTATACAGAATGACTAATTTAAGAAAGCTTTCATGACAATTATATTTTATTCTCAGAGTTTTTACCAGAAAAATGCTGAGAGGAAATGGTCGAAAGCAATGTTTTTTCATATATGGTTTTGTCCCAGATGTCAGATTCGGGGATTGAACCTCGGGCTCTTGTCTAAGTACTACATCACCACACTATGATTACTTCCCAGATTGAATTGAGAAATTTAATTAATTGCTGAACAGAAATGGTCAAGTGTTCAATCTTCAGAATATCACACTACATACGTTTTTGATGACCTGCAAGAAACTGTGAGAGCTTGTCTGGGAAGTGTTTGTTATATTCACCATATAGTTTGGATCTTGTATCTTCAGATTATCACTTGTTTTGATCTCTGCAAGGTTTTCTTAATAGTGTAAACTTAAAATCGGTAGAGATCTGCTAAACGTATATGGAACAAAACCCAGCCTCAATGGCAATTTGGTTGAAATTTGGACAATGCCACCGTATTTGATTCTTGTGCGGATTCAATCTAGGGAACTCTGTTACTGTACGCGCAAAAGTCATAAAAATATACAATTATTCCAAGAAATGTATGGCAATGTAGTGTATCTCCTGAACGTGCTTGACTGTTTGTAATCTCTTTATCCAAAACTTTTTCAATTTTTTTATACGTATTTTTTTTATTGTAATTTTAGTAGTTGAAGCTCTAATATCTGTAAATTGTATCTGCCATTATTAACTCTCATATGACATTCTTAAGCACACTTATTTGTATTTCTCTCTTGTCCTCTTTCTTTCTTTTTATTTTCATTTCATATTTTGTAACAGTTTTATGGATTGGAATTTATAAAAAAAAGAAAAAGAGGAGGGGAAATATGCTACATTATAAATATGCACATTGTTATTGTTGTTATTATTGTAAAAAGAAATTGTTATAGTACCAATACATTTAAATGCAATTTACAAATACTTACACATACACATTCAGATACTATAAATGCAGATGGCAGGGATATTGTTACACAAGTCGACTGCTTACGAATGAGAGAACAAATGAAATGCCAGCATAAATATTTATTATAAATACGATACAATATTAAACACTTAGAGAAATTATGAGTGAATTTCATTTGTTGTATACATTTCTCCGTTTTTTGGACATTTTTTTTTAAAAAATTTTACATATTTTTTATATATCGAGCCATAACCGCAAAAATATCTCAAGCGACAAAAACGAAATTTTACAGGGGAAGGTTTTTATTATTTATTTCCTGTGCAAATTAGGTTAGAAAGTTAAACTTTTTTTTGCTATAAATTCATAACGGTGCAGAGTGTGACCCTGAAATTTTTATCGATGATGCAAATGATGCCAATGAATTAATTTATTACAAAAAACGATATATGAAAAATATGTCGCTTGAGATATTTTTGCGGTTATGGTTCGATATGTATTGTTTTGAAAACAAATTTTTTTAATAAAAAAAAATTCATACAAAATTTTTTTCAGCGTATTTTTTTGTTTTGTGAACATAAGTAGACTGTTTTCTTTCTTTATTTTCTCTCTATCGGTATATTAAAAATATATGAAATATTGTCTAGAAAGACTATCAAAAATATTATGTAATGCATAAGCATTTGTGTATGTACATGTAAGTGTATTGTGTTTGTCATAGTTTTTCTTGTAAGATTTAAAGGAAGTGATTTTATTTTTTGACAATGACTTCTTTAATATTGTCCACTGCCATTATCCACAATTGTTACATTTTCTTTGTTTTATTTCGATAGATTTTTCTTTTCAAAGCAATCATTTTAAACGATTACGCCAATATTTGACCATGTCTTATGCTTAGCACTAGTTTCAGATGAAAAAATTCTTCGTAATAGTAGAGCTATTGCTTAAGATTTTAAAATTGATTAAATGACCGCAGAAACAAACATTTGCTTACTAATCGAACAATTTTCTGAAGGCGAAGTCGCGAATATTCGCCTTCAAGAACATTCATCAGACTGTTTACGTTGCCATATAAAAGGCGAGGCAAAGCAGGCAACGGAGTTATTAAAAATTCAGTCAGTCTTGTGTAAAGACGTGGTGTGTTTGAAGAGAATAATCGTGGTTTGAAGATCTCCGTTACAAAGATCTGTCGAATAATTGTTATTGTTTATGCAAAAGAGTGTAAAGAGGAATAACAAACAAAGCAATTGTTGTTGTTTACATTAAGTTGTGAACAGTGGCACACAGAATTGTGCGAACAATAAAGAATTTAATTAAAACTAAACACAAATTTATTTTTATTTTATTTGCAATCTACGAGCTTATATTTTAAACGTTTTTTAAAGGCAAGAATGTAACAATATGTTTCAAGCCTTCCTAATCTCTGTCAAGTATAATGAGTCATTATAGCTTTAAAATAATTAGAGTCTCATGGCAGACAGTTTTTTTTTTTTTTTTTTTTTTGGTGAAACCAGCACTCAGGGGATGGCCCCTACTCATGCAGTGCATTGTGCAGGTTTTAGGAAAATGGGTTATAGGAAGGTGGAAGAGAGGGAGTAGTGTTTGTGGACATCTCAAGACGTGGACATCTCATGGCAGACAGTATGTTTTCCGTAAGGTCCATTATTATGACCTATTGACAGCGCACTGCAAATAGGTAAGTTAGGTAATCCTACAGTTCGATAAGAGCTAGTTTGGAATTCTAAAGCGCCTTAGTCTAGCAAGTAGTACATAGGCTTATTAAACGAGAATCCGTGGTTCAAACTTCAGCTCACAATTTTCGAACAAAACCGAAAGAATATTTCTATCGGTGTCTATCACATTTGACATGAAAAGTTTCTTAAATCTGTCCTGCTGTGTGAACAAACTTTGTTGATGATATGCCTTATGTAGCGCCAACTGAAGTCCTTCGAACTTCCTAACGGTTTGAGGAATATTAAATTCATAGTCAGTACGTGAAATCAGTTTAATGATCATCAAACGAAGTCCACATATTAAATCTCTCTTAACACGAGTTAACATTATGCATACAATGAGGTTTGATTGAAGTTATGATGCCTCATTAGCCTAATAACTGCAGATTTGCAGGTCCTCAGGTTAGATTAGGTTAGGTAGCTGACGGCCTAGAAAGAAAAGCCAGCATTTAGGCCGCAGTATGATACCGCAATTAATTCCACACGAGGTCAACCACTCCCTAGAGAAAACCATCCCGAGTCCAAAATAAATCTCGCTATTGCAGCAATCTTTATGCAGGTCCTTAAATATTTTAGGAATTCGATTACTCAGGTCCCGGTGAATACAAAAAACTTTTCATTATATTTTACGATTTAAAAAATTAAGAAACTCCAAGACCTCTTCGAATAATCGATGATTTCCTCAGGGAACTAATTACGTATACGAGTATCATACAAAAGCCAGGCAATGCATACTCTTAAGAAAGAGTAGAAGTTAAGAAACAAAGTTTCTCACCACCACAACCAAATACATTCCCACAAATTGTTGTGTTTCAAGGCAAACCCTTCCTTATACAACCTGCTAAATTAAACAATTCACTTTGCTTTCTTGATAAACTTGACCCTGAAACAGAGTACAATAAATAAAAAGGTGGAGGATATAAATTGCGAAAGCAAAATTCCTCACCACCACAACCATATACATACGTACATTTTAAAAAATTGTGTTGTATTAAGGTAGGTGGCAACCCTTTCATTCTAGAATCAGCTGGGGTAGAGAATTCACTTTGCTTTGTTGAAAAACCTGACAATGAATCGAAGTACAATGAATAAAAAGGTGGGGAATATGAATTGCGAAAGCTATAGAGCCTTGAAAGGGAACCAAAAATGAGTAGAAAAAAAATGACTGTCGATTGGGCACTACGTGGATGACCGTAAAACTAATCGGACACGAATAGAGAAGCTAGCGTTACTAGCCCTCGCCTACACATAATACAACAACAAAATCTAGGCTGGTTGTAAACGGACTGCAAAATGTCATAAGAAAGTCTAGTTGGTATACGAATGCACCTCGTATATTAGAATACACTGAAAACAGCAAACAGAGAAATTTAATTTAAAATCTTAAAATTATTTTAAACGATTGCTTCTCTATAGTTTGAAGTTTTGTTTTTTTTTCGCTTCTCTATTTACTTTGAAAAACTTCATCCAAAAATTTGTTGAATTCTGTCTGTCAGTTTCATGTTGCCAAAAATTAACTCTTCTTGATGAAATGATTTTTAATTTTAAAAATTTTGTTTTGAAGATCCTTGATAAACACACACATACAGTCTGTGGCTGCTGTTATAACAAGACATGTTAAATGCCATGTCTTCGAAGTTAAAAAGGTACCATTTTAATCAAATTTATCTGTTAAATACACTCTCACATACATTCACACACGTCAAACAATGTTAAAAGTGAAGAGGGAGATGTAGAGATACAGAGAGAAAGAGAGTAAAACGGTCTTAATTAATAATGGCTTTTCATTAGCAATTATTGTGTGTTGTTGGCGAAATGGAAAACATATTCGTTATACACGTTTATGGCAACGATAGCAACTTTTGCGGCGTGTATGCGAAAAAGGGGTGACCATATGGTTTTGTTGCTTCAAAAATTTGAATTTTAATTGCTCTACTTCTTCTCATTCATTCTTTCATTGTTTCTCATGAAACCAGGTATTCATTATTAACTGAATGCCTTTCTGCATAAATTTCTATTAAATTTTCCCGGTCTTTTGTTTGGCAACGCATGTGTAAGAGTATGTGAATGTACGCTATTGTTTCCAAGAACAAATATTTAATTTCCGGTTTTACTATCTGGTCCCTCTTCATTGTTTACTTTTTTCTAACTCTCTCTCTTTCTCTCTCTCGGTCTCTCTATTTATTTAATTCCACTCATTTATGCTGTGTAGAGAGTAAGTTGCCATATTAAATGTACATTTTCTTTACATTTCCGTTGCATACTTTTGTGTGTTCAGTAAGTGTGTGTGTAGTGTATATTTTGTAAGAGTATAGGTGTGCCTGAATAACAGCGCGTGTATGTGTGTTGGAGAGCGCTTGTGAGTTTGTTTTAATTGCTTCAAGCTACACTGTTAAATACAAAAAAACGGGGCTTTTGTATTCCATTCACCAGAAACTTTGTTTTTGTGATTTCAAAATTAAGTATGGAAAGTTTTTTAGCCCATCCACCAAGTACCCCAGTAAACAATTTGGCAAAGAATTAAAAATAAATTGTTAAAATTACTTATTTAGTTTATAAATCTTTCCATTTCAATATAATTTAGTTTAAGGAATTGATTAAATTGTTAAAATATCCTGTGTTTGGTACTTTGATACCATTTATGATACTTTTATACTCCTCTGTTACAAAAACAAAAATGTTCAATTTCAAAGAATTACAAAAATGGGCACACATTTTTCGGATTTTTGTTTTTGGGAACATTTGGTTCTTTTGCTTTGGTACTTTTGTGGTAATTTTTTTTTTTTTTTTGTAAAAATAAAATTTAAAAAAAATGTTATAAACTGTAAACATTATTCTTAAGAATTTTAAATGTTACTTTTCAGGTACTTTTCATATAATTTCGTCCTTTCCTGGTAAGGTTGAACTGTTGAATATTCCTATAATTATGTTCTGGGGCACATAACAATACAAGAATGTGTAAGGACCAATAAGTTTGTCAGATTTGGCACCATTTTATGGGTTTCACCGATGTTGGAAAGCATGGGTGTAGCTATTTTATTGAATTTAGGGGAGATGGTTATTGTAATGTTATGTTGAGGTTGCTTAAGTTTAGGTTGCCATAAGCCTGCCTGATGTGAGAAACTCTGCCATTCTATATTTACTCTTTCGCCGATTATAACTCTACATTGTCTTCTCTCCATTCTGCAGAAAGGTTTTGGCATGTCAGCATGGGAAAGCTCTTCTCCTGGCAAGTTCATCAGCGTGCTCATTGCCATGAATTCTCATAAGACCTGAGGTCTAGCAGAAGGTGACTGTTTTTTACCTACCTAGGTGATTAAGATTGTCCAGACGGTTCTATACTAATCTTGAGTCAATTTCATAAGAACTAGGTGCTCCAATAGTTGCTCATGCACTTCTGCAAACTGAAAATACGATGCGACATTAAGGAGACTGTAGATAGAAGGTGGACAGATGAGTACGGCTGCCGAAAAGCTTCGCAGTAATGATTCCATATTGTTTGAAAAAGCACGACTCTTTGATATGAATGACTAGGAACGACATTATCTTACTTGCCACTATGATTACGGGACACTATGAGAAGGCATGCACTGAGCTTGGGCATGTAACTGCTGAAGAGGACTATGATACATAAATCGAAATGGGTTACTGGATATAGATGATCTGTCATTTGGATATAATGTCGTACATATTTTTGCAACACGATTTGTATATTTAGAAAGCCACACATCTACTACCGCAGCTGCGGATATGAGGATGAAGAGGATACACAATTGAGATGTGTAGCTGGATATACACGCTGTGTTATTTGGATATAATGTCGTACATAGTTTTGCAACACGATTTATACATACATATATTTAGAAAGCCGATTCGAAGCAGTCATGAAATTCATAGATTTTTCGTAATCTTTTGTCTATAACATAATGTTTAGTGGGTTATATTTACGTGTACGTTAATCTCTCATTAGCATGACAATAAGAATATCTTTAATAGGTTCGGTAATCAAATGAAAAGTTTCGTTTTTTTTTTCAAAATATCTGCTGTCATACTTATGTATATAGAAAGCCAATGTATGCTTAATAACTTTTTTTTTTTTTTTTTTTTTTTTTTTTTTTGCAATAAAATTATGCATAAAATTAAAAACAAGAAGAAGAAAACTGTTAAAAAAAATACACGAAATATAAAATTTTATTTTATTTTATTTTTTCCATAAGTTTTCACAGAAATTTATAATTAAAATAGATTTACGTTTTCAATTGAAACAAGAGGATTTTCGAAGGGGTTTATGATGAAAAAAGGGTGTCCCCTACCACTTTAGATGTTTACTATCGCTCTAGATGATATCATGTGCGAAGTCTGTTCAGTAATAAAAGGAATTACTTGGGATGCGGCATGCAATTATGGTCATATTTATAACTATCAAACCATCAAATAATTTAAATGTTCTGTCAAAATGGGTATTCTGTACAAGCCACGTATCGTGCATCCACTATTTAACGATCGTCATAATCGCCTTACATTGATCCGTACATCGTCAAAACACAAGTTCTGCCAAAGACATTGGCACTATTAGTGAGGGTGTACAAAAGAATCTCAGAAAGTCGAAACCGAAAGCAAAGTCGAAAACGCAATCTTTTGTAGACCATATCTCTTTCAAAATCAACTGAAAACAAACATCCTTAGACTGCTTTACTGTGGAACACTAGGCAACTGACCCTAATTTTCATCGAAAAATCATCTTCAGCCATGCGGACTATTTCTGGATGGCTGGATTGGTGAACAAACAAAATTATCTTATTGGAGACGATACCAATCTACATAAGCTCCAAGAGTATCCAATATATCCTTAAAAAATCGCTGTTTGATGTAAGGGTAGGTTTGGCGATCATCATCAATGCATATTTCTTTGAGAACGACGTTGACCAGGCCATTACTGCCAACGGCAAGCACTATAGGTCAACGATTACCAACTGGACATCAACGACATGTGGTTTTGATGGTAAATGGTACTACATGCTACATAACTGATGCCATACTGAATATTCTGCACTAGTGATTTGGGATGATGTGGGGATGATGTGTGCTGTTTCTTGTGTTTTCTTAAGTCGAAGATGTATGCGAATAGACCAGAGAGATAATTAAAGACAACATAACCCATGCTATCGGTCAAATTCAGCCAGACTTATTCGCCAGAGTCATAGAAAATTTCCTTGACATACATTTAAAGGATGTTATACTCCACACATCGATATGTCTTTCAAACGAATACAAATTGTTGTGATATCTTAAACACGGTTTGCTTTATTTAAATTTAAAAGAAAAGGGCCGCTTAAGAAAATACCCTTCATTACGAGGATGGTACCAAAAGTCGTAACCGGCCAAAAAATGCCTACAATCCGAGAACCAAGTCAGTGCGATATTATATTAGTAGACACGGAAAACGTGGCAACCAGGCGTATAAGATGCACATGCTTTTTGGAGGCCACATGCTTTCAGGAGTAGGTTTAAAAATCGAATCGTTCATAGTAAGGAGACCGTGTAATAAAGTTAATGTCACGATCTTAGCAATTTAAATAAAAGATTTACGAGTACTCGCCGCAGTCTGATAGATAGTGTGTTGGATTATTGGATGTGACCCCAGTACAGAGATCTGGATCAAAAGGAAATGTGAAACAAATTTCTTCGGCTTTCTCCTTTCAGCAGATTTCTGGCAAAAACCCTGAGCGTAAAAGAAAAATTGTCATGAAAAAGTTTCTCAAAAATCTGTCATTTGGAGTTGACTTTAAACTGTAGGTCCCGCCACTCATGTATATAAAATTAACCCACACAACATAAGTGGTATGAGAAGCTAGGGCGTAATTCTGATTGAAGGGTTGTAATGACCAATTAAGTATGTATCTATGTACATATGTATGAATGTATGTATGTATGTTTGTATGCATGTATATAAGAAATAATTTAAAAATAAATAAAGAAATGAATACATTTTTAAATAATAAATAATTGTTAAAATTTAAAAACCTAACAATTTATTTGATATGCTGACCATTTAAGGTAAATTGGTATACGCAACTGTTACTTTCAACCAAACAAACAAGCCAATGTTTGAATTGGATTTCTTAAAAACTTTTTTAACGATTTTCATAAAAAAGAAAACAATTCTTTCTTAGATTTTTCCTTCCTTCAATATTCTACCTCTTTTACTACATAATAATTTATTGTGTATTTTCTTTTCATAACGAAAAAAAAAAAGAAACAGAAAAATGTATCAAATTTTGTTGTTACTGCGTTTCATCTCATAACAACGAATGCTACCTTCCACTGTTCATTTTCATTTCCATTTTCATTTTCGTTTTGCTTTTTTATTTTGCATTACAAAGTATTTATTGTTCGTTCGTAATTCATATTTTATTTTCATATTTTTGTATAGAATTTCAAAAAGTTTCCGTATTGTTGGATACATGGCTTCAAGGCAAACATAAGGAGAAAATCTAGGGGAAAATATAGTTCTCTCCTCTTTCTGCTTTACTTTTTTTCTGTATTTTTTTTTTGTATGATTATTTTTAATTATAAAATGTTTTTAGGCTGAATTATTTATGCCCGAATTACTGCAATAGTTTCATATTTAAAGTAAAAATTTTTCGTTTTTTTTTCTTGTTTGTGTATTAAATTTAAGAAAAATAATAAAAATGTAAAAAAAAGTAATTGAAATTAAATTTTCATTAAACGGAAAAATATCCTTAAAAAGCCAGAGAGAGATTTAAAGTAATAAATTATGATGCATAGTTTAAGGCAAAACATAAAATATTATGTTTCCATAAAATGTAGAAAATCAACTCGTATGGCTTTTTGAATTTTATTTAAATTTCTTTTAAAATTATTTATAATAATGCCAGGATGCTGTAAAAGCACTGGATTTTAGTGTAACGAACTTCATCACTGTTACAAATCTCTACATCAAATATAACGGTATGGAATTGATATTGGAATTGATACAGGACGTAGTAATATTCCAGGTAACTGTAGAAAACAATAATTGGCCAGGCATAGTACAACCATTGAACTCTCGGATGAGTTCTCTGCATAAGCTACCACCTAAAAGACCTGAGAGCTTATAGTTGACAATGCAGTTATAGATTCTGTCCATACTAGACAGGGATACAGACAGAATACATACATAATTGGTAATTATAAACTTTCAGTCAGGATTACGATCTAGCTTCTTACACCACTTATGTTGTGTGAGTTTAATTTTATACATCCTCGAATGCATTTCTGTTTCTTAAGTTCACGAGGCTGACTAAGACTGACTCATAACTGCAGAAATAATTCTGGAGTATTATAGGACTAGTCCTTCACACTACAGGTATCAACACTTGCTTACTTATTTGATCATAACAACCCTTTAGGCAGGATGTAGTGTGTGCTAATTTTATAAATAAGGGGCGCATCCTAGACTTTAAAGTCGACTGAGAGCGACTGATTTTTTAGAAACTTTTTTTTTGACGATTTTTATTTACTCTGAGAGTTTTTGCCAGAAATCTGCTGAGAGGAAGTCGCCAAAGAAATATTTTCCTCATATTTCGTTTTGTTGGAGATGTTTGACATGAGGTTTGGAGCGTAGCCCCACGTCTAATAAGATAAGGCACTACCTACTAGACTGCGGCAACAAAAAATCTGGCCAAAGCTGGATAGAGGATGGGTGAAAAGTCTGCTCAAACTCTAAGAGGGTATTTTCAAGTTGGTTGTTGGATTGATTGCACTTAAGCGAGGCATATTGGTCTTGAGCACTATGTTGGACAGGAAAAAAACTGGTCTGTGCTATATAGAGCTAGAGACTAGGAGCATAAGCATAACTATGGTATCATAATGGGCCTTATGTGGCATAACTGTGTCTGTCAGACCTTTACCTTTGTTCCTCGCTATGGCTATACACGTTCTCAGACCTATCTACCTACATGTCTAAGAAGTTTTTCTTTTTCAGCATATTATTTGTGACAGCATAACTGTGGTATCATAATGGGCGTCATAAGACGTGTGTCTATCGGACAGCCACCTCTCCTACTTTCCTAGCTATGGCTGGACACATCCTTAGACTTATCTGCCTACATGTTTAACAAGGCTTTCTCCTTCAGCATGTTATTTAAGACAGCATAACTACGGTATTATAATGCGCCTTATGTGACCTAAGTGTGTCTATCGGACGGCCACCTCTACCTGCCTTCCTAGCTATGGCTGTACACATAACTTTCACAAGACTTTCTTCTCCACCATGTCGGTTGTGATAGGTTAAGTATTTTGTTCTTTGATTTGGGCAAGAATTCTTTCATTTTCGAAATATTGAGACTGGAGAACTTAAGACTCTTTTCTTTAGCTAGATCAGCATCAAATAGAGCAAGAAACTTATTTCAATAAAATTTATTTATTTTACAAATCGACTGGCTTTCCTTGAACTTAATGCTATTCTAAACTCGTTATAGCACATGTGTAAGAGGCTAAGAAACCAAAAAATATGTGCATCAAGAAAGAAAGCCATGTGAAAAAAATGTTGCGAGTATTGAGATGGACATTTTTCGAATGTTGCACTGGGCATATAGAAAAGTAAATTGTAAAGATCGATTTTAAACTGTGCGTATTTTTTTCACATTTTCCAAGAAGACTTTTCAGTTTTTCTTTAATTACACATGATATTACTGCAGAATCAAGGAAAGTACTGTAGGGATTAATTATAAAAATTATTGGAAGCAAATATTTTACGTGTGTTCTTAAAGTGCAGATATAAATGCAACACATTTATTTTTAAGCCACTTATTAAAGAAGATTCATTTATACTACTCGGAACAACTAAATTTAATGTAAAGTATACTTTAGTACATAGGCCTGCAATCAAAAAATAAACTTTCCTAAGAAAATATTTGGAACATTTTTTAATTAAATGTTTGAAAGAATGTTTTTCTATGTTCTTCCTTTTAAAAGTAATTTATCAACGGAAAAAAACCCCAAAAATTTATTTTTCTTTTAAAAAATTCTCTTGTTTTTCTTTGGAACTTCTGTTTGAACTCTGCCTGCCTCAAGCTAAACAAGCTTCGCTGAGCCTATATTTTTGCATGTGAGCTAAATTCTACTCCAGATGTAAACAAAAAAAAAAAAAAAGAAAAAATTGTATTCAATTAATTTAATTCTCTTGCAACATGTCAACATTTGAGATTAACTTTCTTTCTTTGTTTTTGTTTTTCTTTCTTTTCGTTTTTAATTTTCTCATGTAATTTTATTTGTTTTAAAAAAATCTATGTAATGTTTGCTTAAGTAAATTTTGCTGTAATTACCCATTACCCATGTGACTCATGCGGCTCATGTGTTTAATTGTTCCCTCATTAGGCCTGTAATTAATGTCAAGTACACTTCAGTTCCTCTCGTTTTCTGTCTCTCTCTCTCTCTCTCTCTCTTTCTTGCTTTCTAAGGATTTCATTTAAAACACGAGAATAGAAAATTTTATGTCATTTAAGTTAAGTTTTAGAAATATGTACATGTGTGGTGGCTTAGGAGAATGGTACGATAATGGAAATAAATTCATAAAATAAGGTGCTTAAGGTTATTGTGGATTATTTTTTAGAAAACATGACAGTAGGAAATCATTTTTATAAAAAAAAATTTAAGTGGCATTCATTATATAGCAACTCTTCCTTAATCCTTACATTTGTCATGACCTTTTCAGTTTACTTTCTCTTTTTTTACACTACCCGACTAACCAAACCACGTACCCTATCCATACATGTCATCCGAGTGAAGAGAAATTCAAGTGTGAAATGATATTCGAAATAACTGAATAAAAACCATGACACATGACATCTGTCATGTTTTTGTATTGAATTTCTAAATGCGCTCTTATCTAACCAAACTAACTAAATATAGTTTTCATTCATCCCAAAAAAAAAACAACAAACAAATACAGGAAATTTAAATATTTTTTATTCCATGTTTTTTTCGGTTTTTTTAGCCGAGAGTTACACTTCTCATAACGGACTATAGTTGGTTGGGGTTTTGCAAACCAACACCAACTAAAAGTTATTCGAGCATTATGCATGCGGGAGTAAGAGTGTGCATGAAATTGTGGTGGCTATTTTTGGCATATTTGGTGGGTTTGCATGTATTATTGCTTGTATAGGATCTTTCAACAGGGACTTTCGAATTTTAACAGTTGAAAACTGCCATCATGTTAAAGCTACATCGGCCAAATTTCTTACTTTACTTAACGTAATTGATCATTACAATGCTTTAGTCGGGTTTAAAACCTAGCTTCTCACAGTACTTAGGTTGTGTGTGTTAATTTTATACATGAATGGCGGGACCTACAGTTTAAACTCGCCTTCGAACAATAGATTTTTGAGAAACTTTTCATGACAATTTTATTTTATTCTCAGAGTTTTTGCCACAAAACTGCTGAAAGGAAATCGTCGATGCAATATTTTTTCATTTTTTCGTTTTGTTGAAGATGTCTGACCTGGAATTTGAACAGTGGCCTCACGTCTAATAAACAAACACACCACCTAGTTGATTACGGCGACTTTAAGATACAGCTCGTAAAAGAATTGAATCCAAATGATCATCGTTTCGTGTTGTTTTTGTTGATTGAACTCATATTAAACTTGGACTCATTTATACATTTGCCAAATTAGTTGGTATTTATTTAGTCTTTTTACATCAGGGATGCGCAAAGCTAAAACTGTAGTAGTATTGGTGAGCGAGAGAGAACTGCACTGAAAGAAAAGTTGTGTAAACTGAAATAAAATGTACGGAAAAAGTTTCAAGGGAAAACATTGTTTCAAAAACTTTGTTATTCTTGTCTACGTATCTTATACAAGTAACGAGTTGACAAAGATCGTTAATATCTGTACTTTCATCAAAACAAACAGAAAAAAAAAGTACAGTTTTTTAATTTTTCTACAATGGCGGCTTCTAAAAATGCCCCCAGTTGATCAGTGCGTCGAATAACACTACTGCGTGACAATGGAAGATTTTCGATAAGCTTAAAATTAAGTTATTGAAAACATTTATTTAAAATTTTTTTAATAAACTCCCCATCAGAAAATGGTCTACCATGCCTAACAATATCCAAGCTTATTAAGCTTGATAACTCCATTTTTAACATTTTATTTTCTGAGGTTTTTTCATTGTTTTCTTCTTCAAGTAACCACTCTTTCAATTTTTCCAAATAAATTTTTTTATTTTTACAAAATAAATTTTTTTATTTTTACAAAATAAATCTTTTTTTCCCCATCATTAATATCATCCATATCACTATGATAAGAACAATAGTGCCTTTTAAAAGCATATTCTCTACATTCAAACGCATTTTTTTTATCATAAAATATGTTTCGTAAGTCATAGTAAATTTTTTTCAGTGCTTTAAGCAAAAAATATTACAAAAAAATCGTACACCCGCTACGCATGTGCATTCGTCGCTATCTGAGTGACGACTAACCAAAGAGAATAAGAATATGTGTGTTTTTAGCTTGCGCAAAAGCACTATGAAATGGGCATCTATGTTTTACATAGAGCACTTACCAACTGACCCCTCTATTCCACGTAAACTCATCTTCAGCGATGAGGCCCATTTCTGGTTGAAATGTTACGTGAACAAACAAAATTGTCGAATTACCATTGAAAACCATGGCTGAATAGGCTCTAGAGCTGTTACCATCTGACCTCACTATTCCACGTTAACCCATCTTCAGCGACTTAAGATGAAATTGTAAAATTTGGTGTGATCCTAATCTACATGAGATTTAAAAGCATCTAAAGCAGCCCGAAAAAATCTCTTTTTGGTGTGGATTTTCAACTGGCGGCGATATCGGTCCATATTTCTCTGAAAACGACGTTGACCACACCATCACTGGCAAGGCGGAGCAGTATGGGTCTAAGATTTTCAACTTTTTTATGGAATTGGATGACCAAATAACTACATATAGTTTCAACAGGACGGCACTCAGTTCTACCCAGCTCATGCCATATTAGATATAATATACATAGATTTTATCGATTTGAGCGCATGAATATCTCATATGGTGCTAAGGGCCACATCTGGCCACTAAGATTGAACAATTTTGCGGCAATACTTTTTCTTGTGGGATTTTCTTAAGGCTCTGGGGTATGCGCATAGACCACAAACCACAGCGGTTCTCAAAGACAACCTAAACTATTCCAAATTCTGCCTAAGTTATGTGCCAGACTTATGAAACATTTAACAGATTGTATGCGGTTCCCCTAAATAGTCGTTGTGGACATTTGAACAATTGGATTTGAATACATTCCACATATAATAGCATCAGTAGGTCTTCCAAACGAATAAAAAATTTCGATGATATCTCACATACCCTTTGTTTTATTTAAACTCAAAGATAGAAAGCACTTAATGAAAGACCCAATGAATATGATAGTTAGTCCGTGTGTGTGTAAGAGAGAATTTGGTGTCTCTTTCTGTCATATTCACTTGCAGAATTGTGCAAAAATGTATGCTTACATGTGTAGGGATTTTTTATAAAATATTCTCACATGTAATTAAAGGAGATTTTCATAACATAACCTCAAAATCGTATACGAGTACAGCTGTATGATCATAACCATTAGCAGTGGACTTATGTGCATATGATTGCGACATGAATTTAAGTGTTTAAAAGCGTTTATTAGACAGTTTTGATGGATCATCTAAAGTCCGTTTAATAAGGGAAAATCTGTTGGCAAACGACAATTGAGCGAAGTTTTGATGAAACTTTGTTTTGTACACAAATTACTAATTAAATACACAGTTTTTGTTCAAAAAACTTTATTTTTTAATAAATACAGTTATTATATACAGTTATGTAATTTTAAATTCTAAGAGTATTAAAACTAAAATTAACATACATATTAAATAAATAGTTGAGGTGTATGAGGCATTCTCATAACGTCATTGTGCAGTTTTGCAGTTTTTTAACTTTAAAGTTATGGTTGGGGTAGCTGAATTTTTTTAAGTATACTTGAAGCCTTCTTTTTCGAAAAACCTAACGATCTGATTATGTTCTTATTTCATGTCAACATATGGAAAATACCGTAAAAGAGTAAAAAGAATAGCAGCATTGGTATTAACCCGGTCAAAGGATTTTAACAGATCGGGAAGCTACAGAAAATCAGTACGCGCATATAATGAGAGAGCTAAGAATGTCTAAATGAAAAACTTTTTTTCATACTCAGCGCACAAGAATTTACCCGTACTACAACTTTATACTGCCCACTTATGCCAGAATTTACTCGTACTAACACTTTATACTGGCTCTTTACGAGCCTTAACTACAAATCAGTGCATAGTGTTGGACGGGATATAGTCATCACTTAGGGGTGAGTTGGATCATCGGAATTGTAGTAAACTGTGAGACAGTGGAACAAACCATAAGGTCCACCCAAACCTTATTAATTGTGGAAATCTTGCAGCCATCTGAGGGCAATGGAATCTTTGTGCTGGCAAAGGCCAATATATTTAGCTCAAGTCTAACATTGGAATGTATTAAAAAGGTTTTGCTGAAACGTAAAGGTAATATTGATACCTAAGGGCAGCAGTGGGCCTGCAGTATCAACGAAATCCTACTGACCAATTAGCTTATCGTGCTAAATGAATAAATTAAATTGCTGTACTACTAATACCACTACTACTACTACTACTACTACTACCACTACTACTACTACTACCACTAATACTACTCTCACTACCACAAATACTACTACCACTACTAACTTAGGTTGTAAGTAATCTCTCTGAATCTGCTTCAAGACAATTTCTCATTAATGTGGCAAATCAACTGCGGTGGTATTCCAGAAACTTGTTCTGGATATCGGATAGATCTTTAGCTCTAAAGAAATAATTCTAATTGCTCTTACAGACACTGATAATCCGAACTTTCTTTGAAATTCTCAACTAATAGAACGGATTCGCCGAAAGTTGGAACGTCTGAATATATGGTATGCTCGGTAACCTGCAAATTACCAGGTGGGATATTATCTCCTCTACTATGAACTATACTCGATTGTTAGATTGGTAACCAAGAGGAATATAAGCGTTCGATATCTTTGTTGCAATCAGGAATAACAATTTGAATATTACTAGTGAACTGATATATTGGGATGGTTTCTCAATTAATCCTGAGAAGATAACCAGGAATTGTAATGAGATTCCATCAAGGGATTCGGCATCATTCTGCATAGGATATACATTTTGGAAGGCGTGTTTTACGTTAGTGATAAGTTTTCTTTCTGGATGTCCCTTATGAATCTTTAAACCATGCTGCAGTAGTAGTAGCGAAGCTAATGCGCAGTAATAATCCAGGTATTTTGGAATTTCAACAGAAAATAAGTCCCCAAAGCGGGTACTGTTGACAATTCACAGTTTAAAGGAAGAGTTTGATATTTTTCTAGGGTTCTGAATATTACAATCTCTGCTAAAAGCTTTAGTGTTGCGATTTTACTGGGCAAATATTATTGTGGATTATATTACCCTTCTGGCCTTGATTACTTTACTGGCAATGTTTGGCTGTAAGAGATTAGGTTCGCATGGAAACTTTCTATTCTCCTTGGCAGCTCTATAAAATGTTCTTTTAATATAATTTCCCTGTATTAAATATTTATAAATTTTGTATAGAATAGAAAGAAGAAGAAAATGAAAATAAAATGAAAATATTACCAACACTTTCTCTATGTAATATTCTTAAAGCACTTAAGCAAGCATAAATACTTGAGTGGATAAGAAAAAAAAATTAAAAAAAAAAGAAAATTTCTATACATTCTAAATGCATAGAAAATTGCTGAAAAATCTAAAAAAGCGTAGTCTTTTATTTAAGAAACTTATAAATTCATCTACGTTGCTGCATACTGTCAGTTAAATTGATATGAATATGTAATGCTGCACTACAATTTATTTAATTTACATGAGAGAGAGTGGTTTTATCTTAAACGGAGGAGAGAATTTCTTACCGCCGCTTTTTTTGTCCAATAAATAGAAATTCTTATTCAAATTCAATATTTTTTTTGCACTTTTCTTAGAGTTTGAAAGTTTCATAAAGGTAGTATATTACTTATGCAGCACACTTATCGCATCAAAAGACGCGCATTTTATTGAAAAGTTTTGGTGTTCATAGTTGCTGCGCCACTACTGTGTTATCACTCTGCATTTAAGTACTTTATATAGCGACTAGAGAATTGTGTATGGAAGATTATACACGTATTTTAAATAAAATTATTATTCAGAACCTATTCGATTTCTAATCGTAGATCATCTGTCATAGATCTGCGGATACTGGCAGCATAGCACAGTAAATCTGGCCAAAGATGGTGGACGTAAAGTCTGTTCAAATTTCAAAGCAGTACGATTAGTATAGTTGTTCGAATCATTACTGAACTTTACACTTTGAGCACTCATGCAAGATGTTTTATTCTAGGACACATGGCAAATGATTCCTGCTAAAGCTGTAGAAGCGAGGAGGAACAGGAAGCTAATCTTTGTTATATATATAGGGTGTGCCATTTAAAAGTTATAATTTTAAAATGCCATAAAACGAAAACGGTTTGAAACTTTACCAAATTTATATTTTTTGTTGAGAATTACAATTGTTTCGGTTAGAAATGGAATGTGATTTCTTACTTATGGCTGCCGCGGCTGGCCTCACAGTACCTTTTTCAATTGGACCAATTTTCGTAAAATTTTTCGAGTGTAAGGGGTCGTTTCACGGCAATGGCGTCATGGAACGTTCTTCTTCAAATGCTTAATTGTCTCTGGTTTGTCGGCATAATACATTTCTTTAACGATGCCCCACAGAAAATAGTCCAACGGTGCCAAATCGCAGCTTCTTGGCGGAGAACTGACGTCACATTACGGCTCGATAAACGGCCATCAAATGTTTGACGCAATAAAATGATTGTGGCATGAGATGTTGTTGGCAAGTTGCACCATCCTGTTGAAGCTATACATCGTTCACATCAATACCATGAAAAGCGGTGAAAAAATCGGTTATCATGGTGCGGTATGTGTCTCTATTGACCGTAATTGTTACGCCGTCCTTATTTTCAAAGAAACATGGGACAATGATGCTTCCGCTCCACAGGCTGCACCAAACAGTCACTCGTATTGAGTGCATTGGCTTCTGTAAGACCACGTGCGGGTTTTCTGAGCCCCAAATACGGGTAATTTTGATTATTAACGTACCCACCAAGATGCAAATGAGCTTCATACGAAAAGAAGATGTTTTTTTTTTGTTGCTAAATCGACATCATTATGCAGTTTCTCGTTGGCTCATCTAGAGAAGCGAAAACGAAGCGGATGATCAAGCGGCATCAACTCTTGAATCAATTGAACTTTGTAAGGCGGTATACAGAGATCTTTTCGCAAAATTCTATGTAAACTGATGCGTGAAATGTTCATTTCTTGAGAACGATGACGAGTTGATGTTGATGGATTCACAAGCACACGATCAGCCACAGCTTCAATATTTTCGGTTGTACGCACTGTACGTGCACGCTCACGTCTTGGCGCATCAACAATGAAACCTGTTTCACGAACTTTAGCAATAAACTTAACCCACAGTGCCCTGTAGGTTTTTCTCTGTGACAAAATTTTGTGCGACATTTTCGTGCAAATGCCGATCAATTGTCTTGGGTTTGGGAATAAATTTCCAATAAATCCCAACGTTACTCAAGAGTGAGTCGATTCATTACGTTCAGTGGTGATAATCGACTGAATTTTGTAACAGAATAGAATAACATAAGTATTGTCAGATTCGAAATAACTGAGGGTTTAAGTTTAAACGGATAGATGATCCATCCTTTATATTAATGGATCTCACAACTTAGTATATAGGCCTCGTAAAACTTGTGTTTATTCTGGACCTCCCTGAGGTTTCCTTCCAAGTAAATACTTCTCATAGATATTCCTGCTTATTTTATTAAATAAACTGAAATAATTCTGCTCAATCTGTTATGAGAATATTGTTTTGTAAACGTTTCTGTGTTTGCATATGAATGATGAGAAGACTTCAGATATCAATATTTTTGTATTTTCGTATTTTTTTCAAATACACCATACAACAGATACATACGTTGTATTTATTTTATTTAAATTTTTTCTCTTTTTCTTTCGTTTTTTTTTTTTTTTTTTTTTTTTTTTGCATATTTTATTACCGAGAGAGAGAAAGAATCAATCATTCAATAAATATTTTTACAGGCGATTGAACATTAATTCAAAGGGAAAAAGCTTAACAATCATACTCAGTCACACATACATATGTAAAGCACTTACAGAGAAACACTTTTATTCAATAAAAATTTAAAAAAAAAAAAACTTTTTTTCTGTCTTTTTTATAATAAAACAGAAATATTAATAATCCTTTTAGGCAAGAGAGAGAGAGAGAGAAAGAAAATATTTTTGTTTAAATTTATTCATAAATGGAAGAGAGATTATTGTAATAAACTTTACAAAAACTTTTTACACACTTAGACTCATATTACATTTACACGTACATATGTACAGTCATAAACTATTTTAAAGGTGTAGTAAAAAGAAATGTATCATCTCTTAAAATCAGGTGTAAAACGTAAATTTTTTTTCAATTAAAAGTTAACAATTACGGCACTCATTGAAAACGATAATTTCTGTTAATAACAGTAATAGGGACAAGAACTATTCCCCCTAGATAAGAAGTCGTTGTGGTATAGTAGGTAGAGTATTGGCGTATTAGTCGTGAGGCCACGGTTCAAACCCCAGATCAGACATCTCGAACAAAACGAAAAATAAGAAAAAATACTTCATCGGCGTTCTCCTTACAGCAGATTTCTGGCAAAACCTCTGAACGAAAATAAAATTGCCATGAAAAGTTTCTCAAAAATCTATGGTTCGGAGCTGACTTTAAACTGTAGGTCCCGCCGCTCATGTGTCAAATTAACATACACAACATAAGTGGTGTGAGAAGCTGGATCGTAATACTGAGCTAGATAGGGCCACCACAGGTCCTGCAATTTCTGACATGATACACGGCATATTTTTTGCGATTGCTTCAGTTAAATCGGATGTTATCCACAAGTTGTAGTCGCCATAGTCTAGTAGGTAGTATGTTGGCTTATTACACGTGAGGCCATGGTTCAAACACCAGATCATCTCTAGACATCTCCAACAAAACGAAAAATGAAAACTTATTTCTTCAGCGACTTCATCTCAGCAGATTTCTGGAAAAACTGTCGAGAGTAAATAAAAAATTGCCATGAAAAGTTTCTTAAAAATCTGGTTTCCATAGTCGGTAATCACACAACATAAGTGGTGTAAGAAGCTGGGTCATAATCCTAGCTGAAGGGTTGTAATGACCAATTTTGTATGTATGTATGTATGTATTGAAGTAATCTTTATATTCGAGAGATCGGTTAACCTCCTTTTATGGCCACATTAGTAAACTGAAATGTGAGGGGAAAAACAGTCAACTATTCCTTCTCAGCGTTACAACTATTGCAGGACTCATTTGTCATAATGGCTAGACCAACCAAAAGTACGCAGGCCCGCTAGAGTCGCTATAGCATCCAATATTGTGGGTGTAATTTTTTAAATTGTGTGAAATTTAAGCATCCATGTAAGACGGTTTTCTTATTACCCATTAGTTACCAATAGACTTTAGCAACATAAGTAGAAGATATCAAGTTTAACTAAGGCAATCGGAATACTTATGCTTATACTTATGCTCTGTAACATATTACAGATTGCGATCTTCGTATACGCCCTATTCAGCTCATCAGCAATGGAATTTCCAACAAAATTCTTGTGTGCCAAAATAGCCCTGAAAAGTTTCTCAAAAATCTGTCGTTCGGAATTGACTTTAATTTGTAGATCGCGCCCCTCATGAATGACTAACTGAATGGTTGTAATGGCCAATTAAGTACATGTCCTAGTGTGGCAGAACCCAGGCACCCATGAGATGATGCGAAACTTCCCCGAGAAATTCTCAGCATGCATGAACAAAAGCGGATTTAACTGCAAATTGCGGCTCGATGTTTGAGTAAATCAAGAGATTTACAGCAAAAATTCCGGCATCCAATAAGCATTGCAACGTTTTCCAAATGGTCATGGACATTACCCAGAACACCTTGTAGGGTTAGTTTATGGCAGTGTTGCAGTTATCTTAGCCTATAAAAGTGTCCAAATAATCTATGGATACTATAGTTCAGTAGATAATCCATTTTCTTATTAGACGAGAGCCCATGGTTCAAACCCCAACTTAGATTTTTCAAAGAAAACGAAACAAAAAAAATTTGTTTCGTTCGGCCATTTCTTCTGATCAGTCTTTTGACAGAAACGCTGCGAGTAAATAAAATTGCCATTAAATTTCCCCTCACCTTTGAATTTTTTTCTTTTTTTTTTGATTTCAATTTCAAAGAATTCTTCTTCTTCGAAATTCTACTTTTTTATTAAATTTTCTTCTTTCATATTTTCAAATTTACACAGATACACGCGCAGTGATAAACGTGGGGAGGACACATATGGTTCGGGCATAAAATCACATCCTTCAATTTACTGTTACACACGTTTACAACAACAAATAGCAAGAAATGAAGGAAGGAATTCAATATGATTAAATCGTACAGATTCCATCAGCACAACTTCATAAGCTTCATCAGAAGTAAAGTCGTTATAAATTGTGTAGATGATGAAATGAACTTGTTTACACATACATAAGTACAAGACAAAGCTTGTTCTTATAACAACCCATACACATCCATTAATGTGTCTGCAAGGGTCTAAATTGACACACACATACGCGTTAAGTACAACGAATGATACAAAATTATCGAAACGAAATAATCTTCCCAAAAAGATCTTTAATGGGGAAGGAAAAAAAATTGATTTTTAAAAAGGTATTCAAACGTTAATAAGGAGTGATAATGATGTGTCTTTTAACCAAAATTTTTTTTTTTTTGATTAAACAAAACTAAATTGGCCTTGTCACCAAAACACCGGAAGAATATTGTCATTAAAATATTTTACATTTAATACTCCAAAGCTAGGACTGGCTCTGGAAATAATTTTTTTTTTAGTTGATGCCATAGAATGTTTTTTGAAAGCTTACATACCAATAAATAGGCCCTCATTGAAGAGAAAAATAAATGCATTTGTATTGGGTATTAAAACTTAATAATAAATATTCCTTTAATTTTTGTTTTATATATTTCTATAGAAAATTAATAGTAATTGCCAAATTTCGTTAGAAAATTTAAATTTCTTAACAATTATTTACAGTAAAGTTATCGAAAATTTTACTTTCTTTATCGATAATTTTATTTTCCTTATTGATAATTTTACTTTTTCTATAGACAATTTTATTTTCTTTACCGATAATTTTACTTTCTTTATCGATAATTTTATTTTTTCTATCGATCATTTTACTTAACTGGAAAATTATCGAACATTTTCTAAAAGAATTAAAGTTATTGGCTATTCAAAATTATGTAATCGATTATGATAGTGCCCTACATTGTAGTAGAAAGATAGTATCTGTAGAAAGCTAAAAGTTATCGAATAATTTTTAACAAAAGTTTATCGATAATTTATCGAAATCTACTGAGTATAGCATTAAGCGTTTCTGATCTTTAAATATTAATAAAATATGGTGTGGAAGACTTAGGAATTTGTGGTTGCAAGCAATAAAATATGTTAAGGCGGACTGGGACGTATCATGCGAATGATTAAAAATACCCCAATTGGAAAGATGCTCGACACAGAAATTAAACAAAAATAAAGAAGATCACTTACAAAACTCTGTTGGATATATAAGGCAGAGGAAGTTTTTTTTGAAAAGCGGAGTGATTAACTGGAGAAGAAGGACATGGTTTCAATATAGTCAGTTTTTGAGGTTATATAGGCACAGTGAGGTTAGATACTGTGTTCTTAAAAGCTTCCTATATTTAAAGTTAAATAAAATAAAGTGTAAATGAAATAGCATCGAAAATTGGAAGTTATTGATGTATCTGTATCGTAAAATATTTTATTGTGTGCTTATGGAGAGAACCAAGCAGAACGAATTTTAAACTATGGCAAGATTTCTTTTAAAATAAAAGTTATCGATATTCGATATCTTATTTTATACAATATTGATGCAAAAAACCAAGTGAAATGAAAATTATTAAAATTATCGAACATAGATAGAACGATATCACTGAACGATATCAAATAAATTGTTTTCAAGAATATTTTTGTAGAAAGAGTTATATTAAATAGAAAATTTAAAAAAAAGTGAAATTATCGATAATTCTTTACAAAATTTTTAAATTATCGACATTTTTCTATTGCTAACTATTTTTTGGAATATTTGTATAGAGTTCTTTTAAAAACGATAATTAGATTTTTATAGATATGCCAAAGTTATCGATATTTTTTTTTAATTCAACAGTTATCGATAATTATCTGTAGCAAAATATTAAAAAAAATATTTGCAGCAAAATATCGAAAATTGTGAAGAAGTTCCTTTTGAAATCTTAACGAAAACCTGTCTCTGGAACTTAGTTATCGAATTTATTTTGATAATTTTGTTTAATTTAAATGTTCTATATAATGCCTATTCGATAACATACTGCATAATAAAATGTTAATGCTTATTTTATTAGATTTATCACAGAAAATGGTCGGTGAATGTGATTATGAAAATTTTCTTGATTATAAGTTGCTAAATAGGCCTTCAGTTTGAAATTTAAAAAAATTCAAAATTGGTTTGCTTAATGAGTTCAAATTTTCTGATTTCATGTTACATTACTAAAGTTTTGTATACAAAAAAATCTCACCTTTAAGACAATAATTTCATAACCTAGTTGTCTTTGAAGCTGATGAAAATAACTGGAACTGGATAATGTTACAAAATAGGCTCACAACCCCACACACTTCACTTCATGTAGTATTGTAGATAAAAAGCCTTTCAAAAGTATGTGTCATTGTGTCATATCTATCTATCGCATTGAGTGACTTTGTGTTTTTTGCGTCTTGTCTCTGTCCTCTATTGTATCGAATGACAAGTGCATGTGATGTCAACATGTCAATCAGGGTTTGCAAAAACATTTTATTTTTTTATTCATGTTTTTTTTTTATATTTTTTCTACTGAAACTATGAAACATAATCATAAAAAATTTCTGTTGCCAATAAAAAAATTTTACATGACAAGTAGCAGCTTAACAAAGGGATGGTAAAAAAGAAAAAGTTGCCATTGCAAGAGCATCAAAGAATTTCTATCTTGTTGTTGTTATTGTTGTTGTTATTGTTGTTGTAGTTGATTTTCCTTTCGTTTATAATAAAAATGTCAATTGGCTGGTTGGTTGCTTGTCAATGCCTGTTATGTGTTTAACAACTACAACTACACCAACAACAACAACAATATCAAAAAGGACTTTGTTATCACCCAAAAGATGGGAAAAGATCAAAATGCCTGTCCATATTGACGTTGACAATGATGGCATGTGACTCAATTGGCAAAAGACAGAACACAGATAGAGAAAGAGACAGAGAGAGAGAGAAAGATTTGGATATTCATTGGCATTTGATCACAGAGTTTTCTTTCTTGCTTTCTCTCTGTTTTTTTTTCGCAGAAGTTTATCTGCAAGAAATTGTTTGAAATGAAATGTTTTGTGAGTTTTTAGTTTCCAGTTTAGTTTCTGGAACTTATTTTCCTTTTTAAGGTGGGTTTTGTTGCAAACGTTTGTCTTAACAGTTGACAGTCATTCTGCAAGATAGCATGTGTCTATTTTAGCCAATCATTGCTACTAATTATGGCCTGTCATTGTTATTTTTGTTTCTTTTGAGGTTATCAGTGGAAAGTTACAATCGTTACGCAAATTTGGTAATGGAATTGATATGGAATTGTCAGCATAGAAGGTGGAAGAAGGTGGTGACTTAGAAACAAACTAAAAGGTAAGAAATGAGGGGTTATTATGTTGCACTAAATTGAACTCATATAGGAGAAAAAATTTGTTTTGAACTTTAAAGATGAACTGTGACATATTTTGCCGGCAAATTATAATTTTTGAGAGGTTTTGTTTTATTTCATCAATTAAAAAAGGCCTGTTACAGCTTGGAACCAAGTCACTTTATCTAGCTGGAGCAAAATCGATTGTAGTAGCTATAGAACAGTGAAACATAAGCCAGATTGAGACGCTGCTCCAATGAACCAATCGAACTCTAGAAACACTTTGAGCCAACGGCTCATACATAAAAGTTGTATTCCATTCTCGATCGGATATAAGTGGTGTAAATAGTAAGGAGATCAGATAAAGTGAAGAATTTCTTCTACCGTCTTAAGAAACCGATTCACTTTAATGCTTCTTTCGATACTTGAAAAATGTTCCTCCGAACATCACACTGAATTTTCATGGCCAGAACAACAAGAACTCCATAACATTTATGCCACACATAACTACATACGACACAATATTATTGCTGCGCCTGTGTGTCTCTAAACAGCATTGCGTTTTCAGCGTATTAAAATTAAATCAATTCATATGGAGATTGACTGTAGGTCGGATGTGAGAGTGTCGCTCATATCAAACTTCTTCGCCACAATCTGAAAAGGGCTCAATTTACAATTAAAAAAATATGAGTAGCAAATATTGCTGTCATCTGCAAAAGAGTAGATAGGATTAGAAATTACAGAAAGGTAGGTGGAGATAGAACAGAACGCTGAGTTTAACCTCAACTCGTCTGATGGGATACCATCTACAGCAACCCATTATCTGTGTTCCCTGAGAAAGCTCGTTATAAGTCAAGATAAGTGATTACCAATGCCAAAAGCAATACGCTTCAATAGAAGTACAGCGTGCAATAACCTGTTAAATGCTTTGGAAATCGCTATCAACCTTGCTCCCATCAAATTGTCGACTACTCTGGTTCCACTTTTCTGTATACAATGCCAACAGGTTACCAGTAGAACAAGCTCTACGAAAACCGTACTAACTGAACTCTAAATATATCACAAGGTAGTGGTTTACCATATTTTCAATAACTTTGGAAAGTGCGTAACATATTGCTATTGATCCGTAGTCCTCAGGGTTATTGGTCTCACCCTTTTTGGGGATTGGCATTATATTAGCAACATTCCAGAAAGATGGAAAAATACCCGCACGATATCAGGCACTGAAAGGGATAGCTAATGAACGAGTGGATGTCGAAGAGCACAGTTTCAGGACCAGTGCCGGAATACCATTCGGCCCGGAAAACTTGTTTAACTATGCGAGCACCAAAGCCTTTTCGCGCCTTAATACTGTGCCTTGATTCAATTTTTATTCAACTACTATCCCTTCAACGATAGGGGTTTAGCTGCGTCTAATAGCGTCAAACCACATGATCTTGTTAGGAACAATTGCTTTTGCAAAATTCTTCTGCAATAAATCCAAAATTGAACGTATTGTGTTACTCCTGGCACCTTCTTAATAAAACCACATTACCGTCCTGTTCATAATGTTCAACTGTAGGCTAAAAAGTATCTGTTATTAAGTGATCATACATAATTGGTAATTACAACCCTTAAGTCAGGATTACGACCTCGTTTCTCACGGTACTTATGCTGTGTGTGTTAATTTTATATATGAACATATGAATGGCGGGATATACAGTTTAAAGTCGACTCCAATCGACAGATTTTTTTGAGAAACTTTTAATGGAAATTTTATTTTATTTACTCTCAGAGTTTTTGACAGTATTCTGCTGAGGGGAAGTCGCAGAAGAAATGTTTTTTTCATATTTCAGTTTCGTTTAAAATGTCTTACCAGGGGTTTGAACAAAGGCCTCATGTCTAATAAGTCAACTCACTACCTATTAGACTACGGCGACTTCTTTAATGAGAAGGGACTCTTCCTGGGTCCTCCCTACATTCCAGACCCCAATGTGCATCAAACAGTCACTTCTCCGAATAAAATAGTTTTTCTGCAATTCCTCCACACTGCAACAGAATTTCGGCAATAAATGACATGCAGACCATTGTCAATTCCATTCTCTGTAAATTTCTTTATTAAATTGCCAGTTCATTGCGCAATAAGTCGATAATAGCAACCACAATCACCTAGAAAACTGATCAAATTCGAGCCACCAATTTTATTGTAAGTTTCGAATATTTTTATGCGTTCCTCGGTTGTTAAATGTTCCGTATTCGTAAGAACAGAATCTTTCTCTAAATAAATGATACTTTAGATGAAAGATATTTGCAGCATTCTTAGGAGATTAGAAAAGTTGGGTTATTTTAAAAGTGGATTACAACACTACTTTGGGGGAATATGACAGCATAAGGTTGATAATGCTCTTGGAACGTTCCCACATAAAAACTGCCATAAGCGAAAGGGAATTAGCTTTACCATGGATTCCGTGTAACTGTTTGCATAAAGAAATATTTGCGTTAAAATATCTCGAAACTTTAAAATCTCGAATATGAATCCATGCCAAATGATAATAAATTTTAATAAAAACTTCTTTGCAACATTTGCTTTATTATTGCAAACATTTTCTGATCATCTTCTGATTTTATGTACAACGCATTATATAGAATATCTTTCCCCCTTTGAAAATTCTTTTCTAAAATTAAAATAAAAAAATTTAAAAACTATTGCGTAGTTAAACGTTTGCAACTCACTGTTTATGTTTGGCAAACTGTTTGAAAATAAATTTCATTCCTTCCACAAATATTCTTCGTTTAATATTGTTCTTCTTCTTTTTGTTGTTGTTGTTTTCATAAAACAAATTTTCTATTGTTATTGTTGTACTAAAATGCTGTGTGGCATATATTGAACATGGATGTGGAAATGCAAACAACGCCTACGCAGACATAGAAGGAAAAAAAAAATAAAAGAAAGGAAAGGAAAACTAAAAAGGTCCACAACAACATTGATAGAGAAAATACTGTGAATGGAATATAATCTTAGGCTGTCAGTTTTTTTCCTTTTTGGTATTCAGCACCAATGACTGCCTAACCTCGACCCGATTTTTTATTTTCCTTTCTTGTTTTTGTCACACACTGTCACTGTTGTTTATAACACATGTAAAGCACAACCAAACACTATAATACAGTGAAATAGTTTTGCCTAAATGGTGATCCTGAATTTATTAAGACAATAATATGAATGCCCGATACAGCGTATCCTAAACTGGTGGTTCGTAAAAGAGAATATTAGGTGGTTCCGCGGACGTGTGTAGACGTAGTAGCACATTCAAAACCTTACGGACCTTGGGATTCGTTCTAGATACTTGTAAAGAAAGCAATTAAAGTAGAGAGAGAGAGCAGCAGTAAAACATAAACAAAATATGGAAACAGCTAAATGAGGATGAACAACGTAATCCTGTGACAATTTTCAGGAGAGCTTCAATATAGGCTCCATGTAGTTTAAATCCTCAAAGAAAAGGATCCGACAACCGAAGAAAAGTTTCTCTATTGTCTTCAACTGCTTCTCAACCGTAGATTCCTTGCAGGAACACAACGCAACGGAGATCTATCTCAGATGAACAGTTAAAGGACAACAACACCCTGGTGCATTGATATACCACTCGGTCTCTTGCAAACATTGCTGTTGGAAACGATATCGTCGCCGAAAATCCGAACACCTTAATTGGGCATCGCTCGCAACTACGTCAAATTACATAAAGTCCTACGAAGTGTTTGAAAAAAGACCTCAAACTTCAAGTCTACAAAATTCTCATTATTTAGGACATGAAGCCACCATACCATGGGAAACACTGGCAACTCGTTGAATGGATAATAGAGCACAGTGACGTCATTGTCAATTATTCGGAATAAGTCATCTTCTCCTGTGAAGCACTTTATCATCTGAATTGTTTTGTCAAATTTGACACATGCAATCCATGAGAAACAAATGGTGCCACAGTGAGTAACTGTCTGGTTTTTATAAAGGAGATCTTGTGACCTGAACGGAAAGGGATGGATGTGAAGGACATGTGGTTTTACTAAAGAAGTGCTACCTATCATATTGTGCATATTACAATCGATTTATAACAGCAGCAATTTCTACATCAAATTCTCTCAAGAAATTCTGGTGTCAACTGGCCACCAAGTTCATAACGTTCTTCGAGGTTTTGTAAAATATCGGGCTTATGCAAATAAATTACAACAAGTCCTGAGTTCAAATTCAACATTGAACAGGTCATCGGTGAGACACAGACACATTTCTGTGAAAAAGTGGCAGATATTTGACGTATAATTTATTTTATACTTAAACCGAATTCTCATTTACAATCCAAGAAAATTTTGCAAACCAGTATTTTTGCTTTGCTTAACCACTGTGCCATGACAATAACCCATATTTATGGCGGTAAACATACGCATGTTTTATTGAAGAGCCACAGGAGTTAGTAAGAAACTGTTCATTTCTATGATTTTTATTAAAAAAAAATTTGAGAAAAACATGCAAAAGATTTATTTTCTTTAATCGACAGTAGAAAAAAATTCATAAAATATCATTCGATTTTGCCTATATGTGCGTAAAAGTCAGAGACAGTCAGAGCGTCAGTCCATCTGTTAGTCAGATATTCATTCATGCCTTCATTCATTCATTCCTTCTTTTTTTTTTGTAATTTTTTGTTTTCATTTCTTCATATTTATGCAAATAAATAAATATTTTTCTTTATAATATCGCCCCTCGTATGTTAGAAAACTATTTGTATGTGTCATTGTCTGTTTTATTTGTTTCAGAAGCTCTTGAAAAATAATTTCCATTAAAAAAAAAACACACAAGAAAACCAAAGAAGTGGCCAGTGAAGTGAGGTAGAGAGAGAGAGAAAATATTTTCCCATGCACACCATTTATCTAAACGGAAAAAGGAAATGTGTATTGTTTTGTTTTTCTATGCACACATACTGACACAGAAATAGACACACACACACACACACATACAGCACGTAATAATAAATATTTTATGTTGTGCCAGAGAGAAAGAGTGTATACAGGGTATTAATATTCTACAGGGAATACACAAATACCCAGAATGAGAGAGAAAGACAGAGAGAGAGGGAGTAAGAGATAATAGTGTACACACACACACATTGACATTATACAAATGACTACATTGTAATGTGGTCTTAAGTATTGTTTAAATTCTATTTATTTTTCAATTTTGTTTTTCTTCTCTTTCGTTTCTTTTTTTGTTTTTCGTTTTTTGTTTTTAATTTTTTGTCTATTTTTTGTGTTTTGTTCCCCTGCATAATAGAGAATCATTTATGCGTGGGTTAATTGTCCATTTAGTAAACAAATATGAACAGATTTGTATGAACTTGTAAGGGATTTATGTCAAGGACATTTTTGCAAAAAGGACGAGTACTCTTTTATAGGCTTGACTGGCAAACTGGAAAAATAGAGACAAATTTTATATTTTAAATTTAGTTTTGAAGAGGGGCTTATTAAAAAGTTTTAGAGAATATTTTAATATTTATTTTAAATTAATTTCTTTACAAAAGAGGTTCTTTTTTTTTTGTTTACACCGGGTTTACAGAGAAATGGTTCAAATTAAAAAATTAAAAATTAAAATTCTAAGTGTAGGGTCTAATAGGCACACTTATTTTAATTGTTTTTAAATTAGAAAATAAATTTAAAAAAATGCAAGAAAATATTTAAAAAGGGTCAAGACTTTGTAAAGGCAAAGGGTGTATCGTAAAGTGTTTCTTACATACTTAATTTAGTCAGGATCATAACCCAGTTTCTCATACCACCTATGCTATGTGTGCTTAGCCAACACACTACTTACTAGACAACGGCGATTTGCTATACTCGGCTATTGAATTTACACAGCGGCTCCCACGAATTTCAACTTCATTGATGCTCGAAGGAGTTTTGGTATGTTGGGTGTATTAATGTCATACAAGAGTGGCGGTACCCTACAGTTTAAAGTCGACTCCGAACTACAGATTTCTGAGAAACTTGTCACGACAATTTTATTTACTCTCGGATTTTTTTCCAGAAATCTACTGAGATGAAGTTGCCGAAGAAATATTCTTTTGTTATTTCGTTTTGTTGAAGTCAGAAGTTAGGATCTGAAACGTGGCATCACATTTTAAAAGCCAACACACTACTTATTAGACTACGGCAATTTGTTATACTCGGCTAAGTATTGAATTTACAAAGCGATAGTCTTTATTGGATTGGGACAAACTCCCATGAGTTACAACTTTATTGATGCTCAAAGGAGTTTTGGTATGTTGTGTGTATTAATTTCATACATGAGTGGCGTGGTACCCTACAGTTTAAAGTCGACTCCGAATGACAGATTTTTTGAGAAACTTTTCATGGCAATTTTATTTACTCTCAGAGTTTTTGCCAGAAATCTGATGAGAGGCAATTGCCGAAGAAAGATTTTTCATTTTTCGTTTAGTTTGAAATGTCTGATCTGGAGCTTGAACCGTGGCCACATATCTAGTTAGCCAACACCTTACCTACTAGACTACAGTGCTTCTTACATGCTTCTTACATACTTACTTACTTACTTAGTTAATTTAATCAGGATCAGAGCCCAGCTTCTAACATCCCGTATACAGAGAGTGCTAATTTTTACCCATAAGAGGCAGGACTGAAGCCATTACACTACGTAGTAGACTACGGCGATTTGATATACTTGTATACTAAATTTGCACAGCGAAAGCCTTTATTGACTTGGGGCATGCTTCTCTTAAAATAGAATACCAAGCTTCCTAGATTTTTTCCCACATTTCTTGCATATATTCTGATGCTGACCAGTAGCCTCAAGACTCCTCAAAACTGCATGATAAGATTTAGATTTTTACAATTGCGGAAGCTACTTCATGGATGATTAATTGTGAGGCTCCAAGTAATAACAGCTTAAGTTCGGAAATGATACTTTCAAGAAAACTTACTTTTTTAATATAAAAGTGAATGGGATTCGTTGCAACTTTGGTCAACGACTGTGATGAACGTAAATATAAAGTTTTGTTAGTAGAATATGACACACATACATACATATTTGGTTATTACATGCCTTTAGTCAGGATTCCAATTTAGCTTCTCCCAACACTTGTGTTATGTGTGTAAATTTTTATCCATGAGTAGCGGGACCTACGGTTTAAAGTCGACTCCGAAAGAGAGATTTTTGAGAAATTTTTTCAATTTTAATTTACTACTCAAAGTTTTTGTCAGAAATCTGCTGAGAAGCAGTCGTCAAAGATATATTTATCATATTTCATGACCTGAGGTTTGAATTCTGGCCAAACCACACACTACCTACTAGACTACGGCGACTACAATCGTTTTCTATTGTTCAGTGCATTATCGAACTCATTTTCTTAGAATCGTTTTAAAGGGCCATCACTAGCAGAGGATTGAAAGCATTAGCTCTCTGACCGTACTAAAACAAACATACGTTCCGCTACGTTTCGTGGACGTTTGGCTAACCGGGGCTTAAGGGCTGAAGCTTTTCTCAAACCACGAATATTTGGGTCTAACTGAAGTATTTAAATTACAACGACAAATTGGAAAACATTGGAGTGTTGCTTGTGTAGCTTAAACTTAATTGTGACTGGCAAATCATGTATAAATTTTTTTCCTAAGGACTGATGAATTGGAATGAGTGGCAACATGTAAAAATTATTAACATTTAATGCATCTGTATTAAGAAAAAAAGGAAAAGAGAATCTTAAAAGCAAACAATTTTGATGGAATTTGTCGGTGGACAGCATTGAAGCTTTATTGGTTTTTAAAATTCCAAAATTTTTTTTAAATACTTTTTTTTCGTGCTCTTATGGCATCAATTCTCAATATTTATGCTGCAAATAAATATCGTTCGCTGTTTACTATATATGAGGCTCTCTCTCTCCCACTCTCTCTTCCTCTATTGAAGTCTGATTGGAATTTGCAAACATTTCATATAAAAAAATCTTCCTCTTCATTGAACTCGCCTCCACTTGAATGTTTTTTTAATCCTATTCCTCCCGGGGTATGACAATTGTTAGACCCACATCACTCTACTGCTTTTCAAATTTTGATTTCACTTCAGTTCAGCTTTTGTTTTGTTTTCGCTTTTATTTTTCTTTGAACCGGAAGGCTGTTACTGTACCGTGTCATTTTATTATTTTTTTTTTACCATAAAAAAATAGAAAAACATTCAAATTCAAATTGTGTTGCATGTAAATGTATGTGTAAATACATACACATGTCATGTAAATTTTATTATTTTTATAGGAAAACATATGTTTTCCTTGTATTCAATACGAATGGATTGATTTTTTTTGAAATGAATTCAAAGCAATAAGGGAGTAATGTCATGTTGCCGGAGATAGATTTCTTTCACTAACAACTTGAGGTGAAATCACTCATATATTGTTACACATTTGAATGTGTATGTGTCTGTGTACAAGTATTTATTTTATAAATTTAAAAAAATTTGATTGACCCATTCGAAGACATTTTGTTTCCTGATACGGGTTTCACTAGATTGTCCTGACATATTGACATTTGCTGAGGGATTTCTGGTAAAAGAAAATCGGAAAATAAAAGAAAACGGAAATAAAATATACTCACATTATAGATTTGTTACTCTTTAGCTTTTGTCTAAAAGTATAAAAGAAAAATCATAAAAAAGATAGGAAAGTTACTTTCAATTTCACGCACCCGATACCCTATACTGGTATGTATTTCTTGGAATTTTGATGCCGCAGAGAGTTACATAGAGAGATACATACTCTGGAGAAGAAGAAGTCGCCGTAATCTAGTAGGTAGTTATTAGACGTGAAGCCACGGTTCGAACCCAAGATCACCATCACCAACGCAAGGTCAACCATCTCCAACAAAACGAAATTTGAGCAAATATTTCTTCGTCGACTTCCTCTCCGACTCTGAGAGAAAATAAAATTAGAGTTGTTCTTGCGAGGGTTTCTTAAGTTCCAGGTGTGTGCAAATAAGCACAGCGCTCCGAAAAGCCAACATAACCCATACCATTAAGTGTTTTAATTTCTGAAGTCACAGATGTATGCGAACGAATTTCAAACCACAGCGTTCCGAAAAGCCAACATAACTCATGTCATCTCGGTTAAATTCAGCCTGATTTGTGCACTAAATTCATGAAAAATTTATATTTCGGAAGCGCTCCACGCATAAAAGCCGTGGCGGGCATTATATTCCACACATAATGGCATCAATAAATACGTTGAATGAATAAAAATTATTGGATGATATTCTTCACACACGCTTTGTTTCGTTTAAAGTTAAAAATGGAATGTGCTTGATAAAAAACCCGATGTCTAAGGGACATTAACATACTCATTGATTAGATCATAGAACAGATGTTTTACTCATATGCACGGCTTAGCCTGAAGCCACAGTGGTTAGGTCAGGTCAACTTAGCAGGTAGATTGCTGTTCACAGGCAAGTTCACTCGGTGGCCCATATGGCCCATTGTGTTTCTCAAAGTGAGGTAAGCCCCCTTGTCATGATCCATTTGCGGTGGATTTAAACCACCCTGAGATCCGAATGAAACCGGTCCGTTCCCTAAGTGACACGTTCGCCTCCATGCCTAGATCTTCAAACGTTCTGTTACCCAAAAAACTGATTACGTGTGTTCTGAAGTTCAGAGCACTGACATAAAAGGTATCTGCAGAGCTCTTCAGCGAAAATGAAAATAGCGCAGTTGCCCTTTAGAATTCCTGTTAGAGTTCGAAACGTTCTCTTGTCGAACGTAAGTAGTCTCATGATCCTCCCGCTGGACACAGCAAGTTTCAAGTTCGGCAACCAGGTATGTTGGACTTCCTATGGTTTGTTGAATTTCATGCTGCTTTTTGCGATATATGTATATCTCCATACATCTCCATATATGTATATCTCCGATAACTGAGGAGAAGGAAGCCATAGTGGTTGCTGTGAAAATGAATTTTGGTTTACATCAATTGCACTGCCCTCTTCTTAGCCCACAGAAAAATTCTGGCACCATCATCGGCATAAAAGTTGATCTAACAATGCTGTCTGACATTAACTCCCAAAGCTTATCACAATTTCTGTGATGCTTTTCTTTGATTGTTGCTTTTGCTATACTCCATAAATTCTCGGAAGGATTTGGACCCATATACAATACGGCCCATTATAGCACAGTGTTATCTTCGCATCATTTCTTAGTGTAATTTTCAGTATCTTTAGGGTCATTATTCTGCTGAAACACGATTTTGAGTGACTTAGTTTTATGCGACATAATGTACTAATTAAAAACGACGTAGTGTACCATATATTCAAGAATTCTACCATAACAAACTCCCCAAAAGAGAATACCCACACAAATGATGCAGGTCAATAAAAAGGAAACAGCAACACTTTAGCATCATCATCAGTATCGTTCTTATCATCAAGTGGTTAAAAGTGTCTGTGGAATTTCAATGGAAGAAATTAAATTGAAATTGAAAATAAAAAAATAAAAAGAAAAAAGAAAAAGAATTGAAAGCGATACTCAACAGCAAATCTGATACAAAACTGTTACACTTTAATGCCAGTTTTTTCCCCTCTTTTCCTAAGAATTATTATGCAAATACCAGAAACCACATCCCTACCCTTATACTGTACAATGGAAATTTAGAGAATAAAAATCAATTTCAAAATACAACAAAAATAATTCTATCTCTCTCTAGATTGTAAATGATTTTTAAGGAAGAAAAGGTCAGCTCCAAAGACATTATTTTTTTATAAACTTCCAACCACTGACAAAGTTTGTATGCAAAAGAGAAGTAAAAAATTGTTACAAAATTCTTTACATGGTTTAAGTGTTGTAGACATTAGTAGAAGGATAAGTGGGTAGTTTAAATCGATTTGAAATACGCAGTAGTCTAGAAGGTAGCTGTGTAGGCTTATTTCACGAGAGACCGTGGTTCAAAACTTGGCTGAAACATGTCGAACCAAACGCCAGTAGTTTTCTGATAAAAATTCTGAGAGTGAATAAAATTGCCATGAAAAGTTTCTTCAATTAATCGTTTGAAATTGAAGTTACGTTACCGCCATTCATTGACGAAATTAACACACCAGACACTATGGATGAAGTAAAGAGCTGGGTTGTAATCCTGATTAAATGAGCAGTTATGGTACGTATGGTATGTATGTAAGTGGTTTTGTAAGATAGGTGGACCTAAAAAATTACCATAATTCACTGTCTTTAAAGGTAGTCAATTCGGATTATTAGCTAACGAACTCGCTTTGGCGACAATTCGCCTTCAAAAACAACTTGTTTTGACTGCTGTTTAGTCTGTTATGTTGTGGTGGAACCATGCTACATGCACGCATGCGGATTATTAGCTGACAAATTCGTTGTGAACTTATTTGACGACAATTCGCCTTAAGAAACAACTCGTTTTGACTGCTGTTTAGTCTGTTGTGTTGTGGTTGAATTACGTTACATGCGCGATTACAAAACAAGGAAAATTTTCGTCAATATTGAGTCTGAACAATGCATTGGACTTAACCACTTAAGGGACAGGAAAGTCTAGAAGTCATTGACTTATTTCCTTTCAGTTTTTAGATGAACTTGTCTTCGAATAATTGTCGTAAAAACCAGATCTAGCGAGTTAGAGTGTGATGATATACACATGCGAACAAATGTGCTATTGAAGTACGTCCCTCTAGATTTCTCGCTATTAGGGGAGTAAATTGTCAGTTTTAAATACGTGCTTTTTGCGTAGTTTCTCTTAAGAAAAAAAATCAGATTCTGCAATTTTAAGTCTTCTCACGTCGCGACGTGCCTTTTTTCAAATCAAATAAAGTATGGCTTGTGTCTCCTAAGAGAGAGTCTGTGGTTAGTGAAGTAACTAGTCCAGAAGAGCACGTAAAGTAAGTAAAGATCATTATTCGATTAAATCGTGCAGTACTCTGCTTTCAATGGCTGAAAAAAAAAAAAACAAATTAAATAATATAGATGATTACCAGTAGAATCAGTGTTGCCACTGCTGACGCCTTGGTGAAACTACTTTAACTTCTGACTTCGATTTTGATCTATGAACATAGAGATGTGGCGAAATGTTCTACTGTTGCACGTTCCCAGAACTACATTCGTCGGCATTGGGGGGAAGGAATAGTTCGCTAGTTTTAAGCAAGAAGTTGTCCTAAGCGATACTGCTAAGTGCGTGCAAAATTTTGTATTGCCGGATAATACAGGTGCATAGACGATCTGCGTTAAGGGTCTCCTGCACATGGAGAAAGGCAACTTCAGTAATATTACACGCGATAAAGCTGAACCGTCTCTGTTATAGACAGGGTCCAGTAGAAATTACAAACTATTAGAGTACGGCAGTGAAGGTGGGAGACGCATTATAACGGTGGATGGACATAAGCTCTTATATTTTTTTCGAAATATAGATGACAGGACCACATGGTAATCTGAATTATTACAGATCCATTGGGATCACTGATGTGTCGGACAATACTTGATTTGGTTTAAGTTAACGGATAGTCCCGTGTATCTAAACGGCTCAAGTGAACTCGAAATAGTGAAACACATAACTTTTTAGTGCTGCGACAGATTCATAGAAGAACGTTGTGCATTAAAGGGCAAGGACTGATATTCGAATGACAAGTGGAATGCCGGTGAACTGCTTGCCAAAAAAGTTTTGTACAGACTCGATATAATCAAAAGGGCATAGTACTGCAATAATAGCTGCCAAGTGGTCATGCGGACGTTACAGGAAGATTATAGATATACAGTGTCATCAGAACTATAATGAACACGACGTTTTGAGCATGGTGCTCCTGACGTAATACTCAATCGTTGGTCCTGGCAGTATTTTCAGCAGAATAATTTTAGTCGGTTCAAGGTACACATAAAAGGTTTTCAACTGCTTTACACTTTGTTAAAAACAAAGTGTAGGGATTTGTAGTCGCCGTAGTCTAGTAGGTAGTGCGTTGGCTTATTAGATGTGTGGCCACGATTCAAACCTTAGGCCAGATATCTCCGAACAAAATGAAGGAAAAAAGAATATTTTTTTGGTTAATGCCTCTCAGCAGATTTCTTGCAAAAACTGTGGAAGTAAATAAAATTGCTATGAAAAGTTTCTCAAAAATCTGTCGTTCATTGGCGACTTTAAACTGTAGGTTCTGCAACTCATGTATAAAATTGACCCACACAAGATTGGTGGTGTGAGATGTTAGGTTGTAATCCTGACTAAAGGGTTGTAATGGCCAATTATGTTGTGTATTTATGTTCTTCCAGACAATTTTAGAATGTGGCTGCTGCTTGCCAAAGATATCGAAATGGTTAAAGATGTAAACAAAGCTTTTTTACACACTGAAAGTATTATTTTTTTCCTTCTATTATAGTTGAATCAAAAAAAAAAATTCTTTTTATCAGTGAATAACAACAAAACACAGTGAGAGAGAGAGAAAAGAAAAGGAGAAAGGGAAGATATAAAATATTAGAAAAATTATTTCTAATTTAAACCAAAATTTATGGCATATTACTGTATATAGGCGTGCATAGAGGGTATGTAGCCGTCATTAATCATTTGAAATTGCTTTGAAAATATATCAGCTGGTGTTGAATTTTGTCTATAATTTGATTTATTTTACAAATTATTTAAAGATTTCCTAATGTAGAACAAAAAAAAAAAAAAAAAAACACATGCTTCTGTTATCGCACATGCCTTTTTCAGGCACTGAGTCAGTGTACCTTCTTGATAATGTAGGCCACAAATATGGTGCGGCGTATGGTGTGACTTTTTCGAATATGATGTTAATTTAAATTGATGCCATTATTTTCGTTGTTTGTTAAAAGGTTCAAGCTATTCTTTATGATTATGATGTATGAATTTTAAATGAAAATAAATTTCAATAAAAAACAAAAACGAAAATTCTTGGTTTCCAAAATCATTTCACATTCTCATCATTGGTTTTCTTCACCAACCAGCATATTTAATGAGCTGTTAATAATTTTTAAAAAATTTGATTTAAAAACATGAAATTTAAATACTTTACAGTAGTATATGCGATTAAGACTGTTTACAGCTTTAATGTGTTGCTTAACAGTTTATTAACACAACATTACATGGCCAAAAATTAAAAGCCAAAAGCAAATTCACCATAAATGTCATGTCTACTGCCAGAATATCATTAAATTCCCTCTTTTCCTTTTTCTCGTTTTTCTCTAAATTTAATTTAATTTTTTCTCTTCCTTTTCTTGACTATTTTTAGTTTCCATTTCCATTTGGTTCCGTGTGTTGTACAAATTCTAAGCACGTCTTATATTATTGGCAAATGTTATAAACAGACAATGACTCTGTAGTAAATTTTTTTTATTTATTTTTTTTTTTGTTTGTTTAACTTTCCCTAACCCAGTGTTTCTTTAAGAAGAAATATTTTCGTAATTTACGAGGTGGAGAGCATAGGTTAAGAAAAGAAAAAGTCAGCATTTGGTATTTGACACATGGTAGATCGCTACGTTATTTGGAATTTAATTTTCGGAATTTTCATTACAAAACAAAAGAAACTTGCACTTACGTTCCACTTTTGTCCAATACAACCCTTTAGTCGAGATTAAGGACTGACTTCTCATACCATCAATGTTGTGATGTTTATTTTTTTATTCATGACTAGCGGGATTTATAGTTTGACGTCCGCTCACTATGATGACAGTTTCCTACAGACCGTGCAAAATATTCTGTTGTTTTCAGAAAACTGTAACTTTTGGTCTGTAATAGCATATAGATGCATCTCCTTATGGTTAATTTTTATAGCTTCTGAGAGCAGTTTCAATTTTATTAACCTTTCTGCCTATTTTTGTAAGATTTAATCGATCTGTTATGCAGGAAATTGAACAGGAAAATTAACTTTTTGCCAGGAGCGTAGCTTCTATATTCACATATCTGTGTCTTTAAGGTATTTCAGGGGAAGGCTTCTGGGTACTTATGAAGTATTAAGCAAAGAGTTATTCTTGCTGACACTGTCTAACTCTCTGTAGAATGTCAGAGCTCTATATCTTTATACAGGTTGAGACTGTGCAGTAGATCGAAGGGAGGCACTATCCTCTGTATCTTTATACAACAGTATCTGTTTTCATTTCTGTAGATAGCAAACTTGATGCATGAATATTCATTGGATCAGCAGTTATTACTCTCCTTATGTATACTGAAGTTTAGAAGAGCTGTTCTCAGACTCTTTTCAATACTGTTCTCTAACATATGTCCATCCACGTAGCATATGTTAAGTGTTGTTCGGGGCTTAGTGTCTGATCGGTCACACCAAGCGGTTTAACCTTTTTGTCTTATGGTTCCTGAGGCTGAGTTCATCTCTGAGTTGATGATGCTCATTCAACTCGGGTTAGGCTTTGTGTATACCGGAGTTAAGAAGAGTTGTTCAGACTGTTTTCGAATCTATTCTCTAATCAATTCCACTTAATTTGTGTATATGTCAAGTGTTGTTCGACACGTAGTATCCGATTGATCATACCGAGAGGTCTGAACCTTTTTCTCTCTGTTGATAGGGAGAGAACATATGCTGCCTGAAGTCAAGTTTATCTCAAAGTTGTAGATGCATATCCAACTTGATTTAGTAAACTCCTTTTCATTGATGAGTTGAACCCGTATAGACGCACTGGTGTTGAAACAAATCTGGTGACATTTCTGAGAATTACGGGTTGAAGCTGAATCATAATCATAATAAAATCAACTGCAGAGTTGGTTAGGTAGTTATTTTTTGATATTTTAAAGGGTTTGGCCTAATGCGGGCTTAACTCAAACAACAAAAGTGGTGTGAGAAGCTAGGTAGTAATCCTAACTGAAGGGTTGTAATGAAAAATTATGTATGTAAGTAATTAGCAAATAATTCGAATTGAAGGTAACTGCATTCATTCTTATGCCTGTTGTTTAGCCTCTAACCCAAGACCGTAGATATATCCAATCGCCAATATATTTATTTATTGAATCTATTGGACTTGTAAAATGGTATCATTATGGCCGTGGAAGATGAAATAGTTATGGGGTACGGTAGAACGATGGCAGTGGTCGAGCACTTTTCGGTTTGAATATTGATCAGCTAGTAGAAATCAGGGACAGTAACTTCTAATGAAGGGTAGAGCAGCTATGAAACTAGTTCATCTGGAATGTTGTATTTACTTTCTAGCACTCTATTGCAGGTTGTTTACTAATTTTACGAGAACCCAAGTGTGTTTTAGGCATTATATTAATTACTGAAATGTCCACTGTGGTTCTTTCCTATCCAAACAAAGTTTCTTTGTTCTCATATACAGGCCCCTACACTGTTCCCCCTTCTACTGATCCATCATTGTTTTTTGTAGGAGTTTTCGTAAACGTCAGTGAAGAGAAAATCAAGTTATCACTGAGCTTTCTTCAAGTTCAGATGACATATATTTCTGAAATAAAAACCAAGTCGGTGTAGTTACATCTCGCCTTCAATCGAACCTTAAACGATAACTGTCCACAAAATTGAATTTTACACCCCCCCCTGTATTCTATCATACGCAACAAGCATGAAAACCTTACATTCATCATGTTAATAATAATGGCCAGACTGACTGATTGTGGTCGTTTTGTTAATTGTTTTTTAAGTACCCCATAATACTTGTCTACATTTAAGTGAATATTTGTTAATGTATGTATCAGCGTATATGGTCCTTTGTATCCTCTTGACAGCTTGTTAATGTATGTATGTGTGTGTTTAATGATTTTACCTGCATACATGTATTGTAATAATCGGCTTATAAAGGATTTCTTTTTTTTTTAAGAATACCTTCGGACAACTGTATTACATACAAAAAAAAAAAAAATGTTCATATGCGTGTGCATTTGCATGAACGTGTACGTGTGCATGCAAATTGTAAATCATCGGCCAAGTTTTTATTCGTACCAATCTCTGGTCTTCTTGTTTTTAATGAAAATATGAAGACCTTTTTTAAGCTTATACGATATGCTGGAAAGTGAAAAACATATTTTCCTCATATTATTATTACGAATACCAAAAAAGTTTTTCTTTCTCCTTTTTTTATCATTTTTTTATTGTAAATTAACGTGTGTTATGGTCTTTTTTTTTCTTTTAGGAAGCCGTCTTCCAATGGCAGCATGTGAAGCAAGTCTAATTAAAAATTTGTTTGTGGAGCCCGAAATTCATGAAATTCGCTATGAGAAGTTAAATTAAATTTTTCTTTCTTTCTTTAAAATATGGAAACATTATCTTCCCTTTTGTTAAATTAAAATATAAGTAAAGAGTGATAAAAAAAATTATATTTACACAGTTAAAGTTTGCCTGTAACTTATTCTGAAAGTTTATTACAACAGGGTTCGGAAATTAACTATAAAATATTCATAAACTGTTATGAAAAAAAAATTAAAAAATTACTGTTCAAACTACTATTTAATTAAAGAATAATTTCGTTTCTTACGGTGAAGTTGCCGTAGTCTAGAAGATAATGTGTTGGCTTATTAGACGTGAGGCCAAGGTTCAAACCACAGGGTCAGACATCTCGAACAAAACGAAATATGAGAAAATATTTCTTCGGCGACTTTTTCTCAGCAGATTTCTGGCAAAAACTCTGAGAGTAAATAAAAATTGCCATGAAAAGTTTCTCAAAAACCTATCGTTCGGAGTCGTCCTTAAACTGTAGGTCCCGCCTGCCAGTCATGTATAAAAATTAACACACACTACATAAGTGGTCTATGAAACTAGGTAGTAATCCCGGCTAAAGGATTGTAATGACCAATTATGTATGTATGGAAGGAAATTTTTTTTATTATGAACTTCTAGAATCTGGTCAAATGATCGGCTCTGACCTCTACTGTCAGCAGTTATTGTGATTAAAGCAAGAAATTCAATCTATGCTGGGTTCCGGGTCATAGCCGAATACTGGGCAATGAGACGGCGGATGCTCTCGCTAGGTTAGGTTCGGCCTCTGAGGGCGATTTAGTAGTTGGTCCTGACCCCCCAATCTGCCACCTCTACGGCCTCATCAATGGATGGGTCAGGGGGGAAGAGCAGAGGCGTTGGGGGAACGGATCGGATTTTTATGTTTCTAGATGTATATGGCCTGGTATAGGCAGCGTGAGAACAGGTTGGCTGCTGGGCTTGGATGAGACCAGTTTAAGGTTAGTTATCGGTTTTATCATGGGGCACTGCGAGTTTAGGTCGCTGTTCCAGATCCCAGCCGGACTATTGCAGGGTATGTTGCGATGAGGAGGAGTTGGAGACTGTCGAGCGCCTCTTCTGTAACTGCCCAGCCATTAGTAAGTTGAGTTTGAGGACCCTTGGCAGGGGCTTCTTTTAAGTTTTGAATTCTATGTCGAAAACCGACATCAAGACTCTCTACAGATTCATTAGTAGCTTTGAGCTGGTTGAGAGGTACTAGGGCTTCATCAGTGTAGTCGCGCTCTCCCTTTTTGTTTTGTTTGGCCTGTGTAACCTCACCGCTTCCCATTTTCCCTTTCCTACTTCCTCTTCTTTTTCCTATCCCCTCTATTTTCCTTTCATTTTAAGGACGTCCCATACAATGTGTCAATTCGACCTCCGGGTACTGTACTTGTCTCAATTGACAAGTACACGTCCTCTAGGTCAAACTTAAACCTAAAAGAAATTCAATCAAAATTGTCAGAACACCTTGTTCTGTTTCAACATAAAACTGAAACCGAGAAACCTTCGATTTTCTTTTGAACTTTGCCGAACACGCTGAATGAATATGCATAATACCATAGAGCCTTATAAAGTCATCGTAGTCTAGTAGGTAGTATTTTGGTCCGTTGTTCAAACTCCAGCTCAGACATTTCGAATTAAACGAAATATGAAAGAATATTTCTTTCGTTGACTTTCTGCTGCAAAAGAAAAAAAAAATCTGAGAGTAAATAAAATTGTCATAAAAAATTTCTCAAATCTATCGTTCGGAGTCGTCGTTGAAGTCTAGACCACGCCATTCATGCAAATACAAATTGTTTGGTGTGAGAAGCTAGATCGTATTCGTGACTAAACGGTTCGAAGGACCAATTAAGAAAGTAGGCAAGTAAGTAAGTAGGTAAGAGGCTCTAAATACCACGGCTCTGACATGTCGAAAAAATAAAAATATGGTGACGTTCTCTCAGCAGCCTTCTGGCAAAAGGCTCTGCTATTCGTTTATAAAATTAACACACACAATATGGGTGGCCATCCCGCATATCTGACTAAAGATTTGTAGTAAGTAAGGACTTAACAGCGTAAGTTAAGCTTCAGTGGTCTGTAACTTAAAAAATTGATTGACAGTAATGTTTTATGTGTTTCCTGTCTACAGGGTTAACCAATTTATTTATGAAATGTCGGGTTAACCCAGAATTATAATTGCAAACTCATTCAATACTTCAATTATTCTTTAATGCACTTGACAAGCAGCCCATCTTACAGTCATGTCACAGTGTCGTTATGTGATATTCTTCCGGAGAATCTTTTTATAAGAAAAACTTTTTTCTCGTCGTCTAATTATTTAAGAAAATAATTCCGTCTTTGACCAACTATATTGCGTTCTTGCAAATGAAAATTTGTATACTTAAAAATGCTGCCGTTTATTTTTGTTGTAACACCAAATTAATTATACAAGACAAGAACGACATCATGATAGAGAAGTTAAAGCAAAAAAAAAAAAAAATAATGAAAGAAAAAAGAAAAGAAAAGTAAAGAAAAAGAACCAAAAGAACTGACTGCCATAACAATTAAGTTGACTGCAATTTATTAAATAAAATATGAAGAACAAGAATAGAAACAAAAAAAATTATTTTTTTTTTATTTGCAAAACTTGGTTACTCTCACGATATTGAAAAACACTTGAATTATGCTGCAACAACAAGTTTTTCCTCTTTTGCTGTGGCAGCAGCGTTACAAAAATTTTCAAAGGAAAATCTTCTTCTACATTTTATTTAAGGGACCTTGATAACGGAAACTTAAGAATTCTTTTCTTGTGTGGCAACATATTTTACTTGAGATTTTTTGTTCTTTTCCTTGCGTTTCTATTCGTTTCTTGTGTGGCAACATATTTCAGAAATCAAGGCAACATTGTTTGCAAAGAAACAGAAATTGTTGCATAATTTTACCACAAAAACAGAATAATTTCTAAAAAAAAATTCCTTAAAAGAAGGAATTTTTATTTGAAATTTTTGAGAAAAAAATGTAAACTTGTAAGCATGCAATTTGACACAGAGTTGCGTTTTTAAGACACATGTGCCAGCAATTCTTGTAAAATTGTTTATCCTTGTAAACAATGTGTCCTTTTGATAGATTCTTCTGTGGTACTTTCGTTGTGGCAAGTGTCATAGAGACAGTGGATAATTTACCAGAGGCATTGCAAGAAATATTACAATTAATAGAGCATCAATAGAGCAATAGAGTCTGCCGTTTATTTGGGCACAGGTTGTACATACCATGCCATACACATCACGCACGTCCTCAATGGTTGGTTGGTTGTACGAGCAGTTAATTTCTTGCTGCGTGTTGGGGGTAGTCACCGTAGTCTAATAGGTAGTGTGTCGGCTTATTAGACGTAAGACCACGGTTCCAAACCCAGGCCAGACATCAAAACGAAATTATAAAAAAAATATTTCTTCGGCGACTGCCCCTCATCAGATTTCTGGCAAAAACTGTGAGAGTAAATAAAATTGACATGAAGAGCTTCTCAAAAATCTGTCGTTCGGAGTCGACTTTAAACTGTAGGTCCCGCCATTCATATATAAAATTAAGGCGCAAAACATAAGTGGTGTGAGAAGCTGAAGGGTTTATGTATGTATGTATGTGTTAGGGGTTCTAAATGGGTTTGTGTAGAACAATTTACTTACATACATACATACATAATTGGTCATTACAACCTTTCAGTCAAGACTACGACCTAGCTTCTCACACCACTAATGTTGTGTGTGGTAATTTCATACATGTGTGGCCAGACTTATAGTTTGAAGTCGACTCCGAACCACCGATTTTTGATATACTTTTCATGGTAATTTTATTTTCTCTCAGAGTTGTAGCCAGAAATCCCCGGACAGGTAGACGCACAAAGAAATATTTTTCATATTTCGTTTTGATCGAGATATCTGACCTGGGGTTTGAACCTAGACCTCACATATAATAAGACTACGGCGACTTCAATCTAAATGCAGTTCACTTTATTTAAGGACGTTTGCCGCATGCTACAGTTATATCTATAAGCAGCATCATAGGTAAGGTCCGCCGCCGATCTTAATAGATCGATACGATAGGGCTATGGAAAGATTTTAAGCTTTATTGATGATTCTATGATGGAAAGGGTTACATGAACGGGTATTTAGCCTGATAAATTTGTCCTTTCAGATGAGATATGCACCATTAACCTTCCTATACCCGCGCCAAAAAGTGAAACACCAATACCCGCGCGTTGGTCTGTGAGACCGACAATGGTAAATTCTATATCCTTGGTACTATTTCAGAAAAATTATTTTGAATGAAAAACCAAGCTTATTACGAATAATGAAGCTACCAGTGATATCAACTTACTGGCACTATTTTTTTACAAAGAAAAATTGCAATAATAAAAAAAATCGGTCTCACAGACCAACGCGCGGGTATAGGAGGGTTAATAAGGTTGCAAAACGTGTTCAGAAATCGAAACTTTAACCGTCAATATCTACGAGGATCTTACTACTTCGATTAGGGCTCTGAATTTTAAAGCAGTAAGTTTGCACTGACCTATCAGTTGCATTCTCTTACAGGTTCAGCTTGTCAAGTTGCTGTTTCGTCCTGGTCAGTCTGGCTGGCATTAGCATCAATGATATTGCTGTACTATTAAGTGATCACTCCTTGGTGTGGCTTATATTCAGAGTAACATACTTCCATAGTGGCGCTGTTAAGCTTAGTAAATGAATTGGCGTTAAGGAAGGTGTAACTTTGGTGGGTTGATGACCACTTGCAGAATACCAGAAACTTCTAGCATTCTCTGTTATAAGTGAAGGGCGAGGACGCTCCTGCCTTTTGGTAGAGAGTTGATTACAGATATGAATGCATGTTTGGTCGTACGTCGGAACGTATGAGTTTCCCATACTATGACTAGTGTAGCTGTTGCCTTTTGGTAGAAAGCCGATTACACTTCTAACATGAATGACTACTGACTACTGATTGTTTTGAATGTACATTGGAACGTATGAGTTTCCGGTATTATGAATAGCGTAGAAGTTATAAGGATAAGGAAGGGCAGAAATCAGAAATAAACTTGTTTGTGACTTCCTAGCTTTACAGCATCTTGGTGCTCGACTATTCCATGCTAAGGGAAGTTTGAGGGCTCTTTCACTGATGACTCTATGCAGTTTTGTCAAGATTACGTAGTGGCTGGTACAGTGACTATATGGGGTTACTTTTTCTAGTTAAGGGGTTTTTTTCAAGAGGAAAAGGGAACGCTTAGTATCTGATGCCGCTATTTGTAGAGTACTCTGGCTTATCAGGCAAACCGGCTTATATGGGCTGAAGGCGCCGTTTTGGCTTATTAGACTTGATGCCATGGTTAGGCTCGATGTTAGACATCTCCAATAGATCAAAATATTTCTTCGGCGATTGCCTCTCAGCAGATTTCTGGGAAAAACTCTGAGAAGTAAATAAAATTGCCATGAAAAGTTTCTGAATAAAAAAATCTGTAGTTCGGAGTCCACTTTAAACTATAGGGTCCGCCACTCATCTATAAAATTAACACACTCAACATAAGTTGTGTGAGAAGCTAAGTCGTAATCCTCACTGAAGGGTTGTAATGACTTATTCTGTATGTATATATGTATATACACGAAGGAGAGGAAGATCTCCAACATGTTAGTCAAACCAGATTAGACCACCTATTTTAGGTAGTCAAGTAGGTAGTGCTAACAGCTAACAGCTTATTGAACAAGAGGCCTTGGTTTAAACCACAGCTCAGACAAACTAAAGTAGAAAAAAATATTTCTTTGGGCGACTTGCTTTGGCATGAGCTCCGATAGCAAATACAGTTGCCATTAAAAGTTTCTCAAATATTAGTCGTTTGGAGTCGATGTTACACTGCAGGTCCCGTCATCCATGGATAAAATTATAACACACATCATGACTTGTGTAAAAAGCTGGTTTGTAATCCTAAATAAAGGATTGTAAGGACCAATTGGGTAATTATGTATACAGACTAAATATCGACTATTCTGTGAGCTGTTGAAATGATGAAAACAGATGAAATGTAGAAAGAATCGTTATTCCTGTATAAATGTCATGTTCTTGAAAAACTGGTATAAGACACTAGAGTTTAAGAAGGTTCCAGGAGCCTTAAAAATGTGTCTCTGTCGAATCTAATATGATTTCCTGGGAATACTGGTTGGTTCTCAAGAAAACCAAGTCGAATACACATTGAACTAGTTTACGGAAGTGAGAATTTTTTAGAATTTCACAATAAGCCACAAGAACTTCAAGTGAAATCGTGGGGTAAACTTTCATGCAACTTAAACTAATCAAACCTTCATAAGTTATCAGGTACTTAATTACTGAAAACAAAATTTGGAATCTTTTTTTATTTTCTACATTTCACGGAGAAAATAGAAAAATACTCCAAATATTGAGGGAATTTATTTTTTGAATATCAATTTAACAATTGAATTAAAATGTATGGTAGAGAGAGAGAGAGAGAGAGAGAGAGTAAAGAATGAAATCGTAATTCACAAATAGTTTTACGATTTCCATATTCAATGAAACAAATCACAGTTGAAGAGATTGCAATTGAATTGAATTTTATTTTCTCTTCCCCCTTTTTTTGTTGTGTTTTTATTGAAATATTTCCAACAAAAACAAACACACACACACACATACAAGAACAAAAAAAAAAGGATTTTTCATAATTTCTCTTTATGAGATTTTTACTTATCGAGTTTGCTATTCCCTCTACCGTTTGTATTATTTTTTCTGTTGCTACTGTTATTTACACACTTACATACTACATGTAGAGATAAAAAAGTAACACAAAAAGTAAAAATAGAGAGCGATAGGGAGAGAGAGAGAGAGAGAGAAGGAGAGAAAATCAATAGTTGCAAATAACAGGAAATACTAAATAAGGATACAAAAAAAAAGTTGAAAAAACAGATATTCAATCCTCAAATATGGAGAAAGAAAGAAAGAGAGCAACAGCAACAGCATGACAGCAGCAGTGCATACAATACATGGTTGCTGGGTACAGGCATCAGTGCGAGGATGTGTGTATGTGTATGTTATGTTTGGGGTTTTGTTGAACATAAAAGCAAAGCACAGACACACACACACATACAGAAGTGCATTGCTTGCTTGCCTGCACACATCGATGCATATGTGCGTGTGAGTGTAATGTTACCACAGGAAGTATGCATCTCTATGAGGGGATTTATTACTCAGTTTCAGACATTTTTTAACCTAACAAGGCAGGAGAGCCTTTAAATTTAAAACTTTTTTAAAATGCCGAGATTTAAACGTCATTTTATAGTGTATTTAAGACAATACAAGTGATTTCTATTATAACAGAAGTAAACTGTAAAGGATCTTGATTTAAAAAATAGAAAAAAAATTAAATAAAATATATGTAGACGATATAGTCAAAACCTTGTTCGACTTTATCGTGCATTGGTGACTGGTCTGTCTGTACGGCTGTCGCTGTGATTTATGGTGAGTTACAAAAGTGGTCAGCCCTGGCATTCTTAACAATGGCGCCTATCGAACTCCTTATTATGGCGCACTCGGTACTTGGTCTTTCATCTCTATCCATATAAAGTTCCACTTACGCGACATCGAAAACCAACTGATCATTCACAATGCTATGCTTGAATGCTAGAGCAACTTACTTTGCATGTTGATTTTCACAAAAAAAAAAAGAAAAAATTCTTCCGCGATATTAGGTTCGTCTAACCCAGATAACTGCGAAAAAGTCATTGCATCTGGAAAGTTTTTGTTCTTGTTTTATTTTTGCAAAAATAACTCTGGAAGAACTCTTAGTTAAATAACCCAATGTACTGGGAGAGGAAACATGGTTCCTAAACAACACCATCCCAATCATTCTAGAACATTTTAAAGTTTTATTAAACAAAGCAGAGGCTGGCACACATTATTGTGAAACAACCTTCTGTACATTAAATGTACGAAGAGAAGAAAATTTGTAGAGTTTATCGTGTTAAAAGTCGTGACAAGGAACATGGTTTTTAGCATTCGAAGAAAAGAAAATTCTCTTAACTTTTGTTACTGGAGTTTTACTTTTCGCTTGTAAAGTTGCCGTAGTCTAGTGGGTAGAGTTTTGGCTTATTAGACGTGAGGCCACGGTTCAAATCCGAGGTCAGACATCTCCAACACATTGAAGTACGAAGAAAATATTTCTTCGGCAACTTCCTCAGCAGATTGCCGGGAAAAACTTTGAGAGCAAACAAAAAATTGCCATGAAAAGTTTGTCGAACATTTGTCGTTCGGAGTCGACTTCAAACTAATCTGCTCAACGTATTGTTATGTTTTAAGCTCTTTAAAATCGAGTTTTATTTACAACAGTGTTTTTATTACAAATAACCTTCGCTCTGTATTTAAATTTCATTTTTTTTTTGATTTGGCAACTTCTAGAACTTACTGTTGATTTGTTATTGTTGTTGTCTTCTTTTATATGTATGTACTGGGGGTCTTGTTATGTTGTTTTGTTATTGTAATTTGATCTGTTTTATTATTGTTTGTTTTTTAAGTTCTTTCCACAATAAACGCATGCAGTGTATATTCTGTTTTCGCATTAAAATTTGTGTTTCTTAAAATTACTTCAAACCTCTGTTTATCTATTTAACATGACATTCTAATCAATTTTTATGTTTATTTTTGTTTTGTTTAAAACTTTTTTCGTTATTATTGTTGTTGTTGTTCCCTTTATTACAAATAATGATTTTGTTATTTTGTTAACAAATTCGTATGTCTTTATATTAAGACTGTAATAAATCATTAGGCACCTCTTACTCTCTCTTTCTCTCTTTCTTTCTTTCTCTGTACAGAGTGTGAACCTTATTAAGTACGAAGAGAGAAAGAAAACAAACTCCTGCCTGCCGTATACTGCTGTTGACTTAATTTCCAACATATGGTAGCATATCAGGCGTCTATGAAGTAACCAAAAAAAGAGAACAGAAAGGAAAGGAAAAACGAGAGAGAAAAGTTCCAAAAGCATAAGTGGATATACTGATTATTTGGTTTGCTTGTCGTTGCCACAACTACTGCCGCTGAGGCTGCTGCCTTTCGTATTTCGTATCCTAACAAGGATAACCAAAAGCATTCATAGCCATGGCACATGTACAAACATTGATGCATACAAACAATTTTATATGAAAAGCATATGACAATAAACTTTTACTGTGTTTGCCAATGCCATGCAGTGCCGTAATTTTTGAATTTTTTACTGTGAGGCCAACTTGCAATATCTTGGAGAATTTCATCGTGATATATGATGTGGTTTAGTTTTGTTTTTTTGTTTGCGCCAAGTCAGCAGTAAAATTTTAATGGAAAAATCTTCTTAAAATAAACGAAATCTTTTTCATTTAAACAAACAGCAACAAAATAAAAATATGCTTTGAATTACACAAAGCGAGTTGAGTTGAGTTCATATATTTGATTGGAATCGTATTTTAATTTTGTTTTTTATTCCAAATAATTTTCTTAACTTGCTTTTGTCTTGTCCCTAGGCAGTTCACAAACCCTATTAAATCCCCAAGCCTCAGATCTACCATGTAGGCAGCAAACTAACGACCTATGCAATTGCAGACAGGGACGATGGCTAACTGGTATTATCAAGTGTTGGTTTTGCTTTTTCTTCACAGAAATCAGAGATAACTCTGTTCCATCTGATGGCTTTGTGTCTAAAGAGGCCATATTCATGTAATTATCTCTTGGTACGATAACATAAAAACTGATCAGTCGCACTAGATGGCATCACTTGCTTATGTGCGATTTGAAAGCGGAATTCTTGGGCCATTAAAATCAGTCACCATATTTTACTTTGGTTGTGTTTAACACAATTTTTTTACTATGAAAAATCTTTCCAAATGCCAGAAAAACAGCCTAAGTAAGCGGTTTCGTTGAGCCACTACTTGTGAGCCGCGTGAATTGCATCAGCTTGACATTGAAAGACGAGTTTACATGTCTAGACTGTTTTCTAAAGAAATCAAGAATTATCACTAGCAAGAGTAGTCTAGTACACTACCTCAATTCCGTAAAGGTAATACTCTGTACTTGGTGCCATCTCGAATGGTGTGATCCCCCTAAGGCCAGGCCAGTCTATCAATGGAGACCTATGCCCACAGTAATTTATACGTTTGAAGCTAGTATTGACAACAATGGCGCAGTATATGCAAACCTGAAGTCACCGTAGTCTAGTATGTGGTGTGTTAGCTTATTAGACGTGAGGTCTCGGTTCAAACCCAGGTCCGACATCTATCGGGTCCGTCATCTAACGTTTTTTTTTTTCAACTAGTGCTTATTTCGTGAATGGTAACACTTAGCTCATGTCTGATTTGACAGATAATTAGTTTTATCCTTCCGCTGAACGATATGGTTGTGTATACGCTTGAACAACGCTGGGAAATATTGCGACATTACTTTGAAAATCATGGAAATGTTGCAGAATGTGTGCGAAAATTGCATACGGATTTTGGAAGAAGAGAAGCACCGTCAGCTCCGTATGTTCGTTACCTTGTGAAAAAAGTGAAAGAAACTGGCATCCTCATCGATAAACCAAAGCGTGAAAAACCAAAAACAGTGCGTACACCCGAGAATATTGCTGCAATTCACCGTCGTTCTCAACAATTGAACATTTTGGAGACATCATTGAGACGAATTTTGCATAAAGACCTTGGTATGACGCCATACAAAGTCCAATTGGTTCAGGAGTTGAAGCCAATTGACCATCCAATGCGTTTTCGCTTCGCTAAGTGGGCCTGTGATCGACTTACAGAAGATGCTGATTTTGGCAAACAAATCATATTTTCAGATGAAGCTCATTTTGATCTTGGCGGGTATACCAACAAGCAAAATTGTCGCATTTGGGCACAGAAAACCCGCACGCATACATTGAAAAGCCGACGCACCCAAAACGAGTCACTGGTTGGTGCGGATTTTAGTCCAGAGGCATAATTGGGCCATTTTTCTTCGAAAATGAGCAAGGAGTGGTCGTTACAGTCAATGGCGATCGTTATCGGGCCATGTTGAACGAATTTTTTTTCACAAAAATTGAAGAGGAGGATATTGGCAACATTTGGTTTCCACAGGACGTCGCTACGTGTCACACAGCCGAAGCTACACTCGATGTTTTGCGCCCTGTTTTTGAAGATCGCATTATCAGTCGCAGAGCTGATGTTATTTGGCCACCTCGGAGCTGCGATTTGATACCGTTTGACTATTATTTGTTGGGTGCCGTCAAAGATAAGTGTTACGCCGACAAGCCAAAGACAATTGACGCTTTAAAGGACAATATTCGTGAAGCCATTGGTGAAATACAGCTGCACACAATCGATAATGTGCTTAATAATTGAACCGATCGTGTAGACTACTGCATGGCCAGCCGAGGCAGACATTTGAATGAAATTATTTTCCATTATTAACCGGAAGGATTGTACTTTCAAATAAAAAAAGAAGTTTGAGAAAATATTCAGTAGTTTTTTTTTTAAAGCATTTTCAAAAAAAAAAAAAAGTTATTCGGCGGACCCTGTACAACAAAGAGAAATTTAAATATTTTATGGGCGACTTCCTCTCAGCAGTCTTCTGTTAAAAAATCTTAGAGTAAAATAAAATTGTCATGAAAAGTTTCTCAAAAAAATCTGTAGTTCGGAATCGACTTTAAATTGCCACCACTCATGTATAAAATTAATACACATAAGATGGATGTTATCAGAACCTAGGTTGTAATTCTAACTGAAGGGTTGTAATGGCCTATTATGTATGGCCTATTATGCAAACAGACACAAGGTCGTAATTTTGCATCATGACAACGTTCGGCTACATTTGGAAAATAGCGAATCGGAAGTTTTACCTCAACCGGTCGTATAGCCCAGACTTTGCTGTTTCTGGTTGACATTTATTTCCACATGCGAATAGTCCGACTAAAGGACGACTTTTGTCTGTAATGCAGTGTACTATACACTGGATAATCGTCAACAAAGGGATGAGCTGACGAGCGTTACGTTGGAATACATGATTCTCGAATATAAGTTCTCTTATTTCGCTCGATCAAAATCCGTTATAGTAGCAATAGAACAGTGAAACACAAGCCACATTGCAACGATGATCCAATGAATCAGGAGAGTTGGATACTCTGCCTTCGCTCTCTCGTATACGCTGTGTAAAAGACTTAAAATAGTCTCCGAGACAACGGCATGAGAGTTGGATTCCATTCTCGGTTAGATATAAGTGGTGTAAATAGTTAGAAGATCAGATGGTGTGAAGTATTAAGAAAACGAATGCTTCTTTCGAAACTTGAAAGATGTGTTGGTTCCAGCAAACATCACACTGAATTTTCATGCTCAGAATATCAAGAGCTTTTGACTCCATAATATTTGCACCACCCTTGGATACAGATGTTGCAATATTATGGCTCTATCGCGCATTGAAATTCATCCTATTCATCCGACCTCATTAGGAGAATGACCTTATGTTGGATGTGAGTGAGTCATTCATTCAATTAAGGAGTTGAGCAAAAAAGATGAGAAAAAGTCGTGGCTTTGGTTAGAAAATACTTGGAGTGGCATGTTATTTCAAAAAACTGTCTCAAAGCGTTTACTTCTAAAGAATATGAATTAAGTCTCAAGCCATTAAAGAATAATTTTTAACATATTGTTTACCTATAGGAGGGGAAAGGTGTTTCAAATGCTATTCCTTATCGACTGAATTTTTTTCTGTTTTTTTAATTTTCAACAGCTGTTTACTGTTTGCTTTTTAGAATTGCCACAGAGAGTTTATTATTTCGAGAAATTTTTTATTTTTGTATTCTATTCAGTTTCAGTTATGCTCCCCGTTTTCTTATTAATTTCTGTGTTTAGTTTTTATTTTCTCTTTTGGTTTAAAAAAAATATACGTACACATTAATAATGATCTCCACTAAAGAAAATATTTTTTTCCAATAACCCGATCCTTGTTGTTCTGTTTGTTGTTGTTGGTTATTATTTTGCATTTTCAATAAACTGCAGCATAATTTGTAAATATTTTCTCACATTTTTTTTCTCTCTCTTACATTTCATTCATTTCCATTTCTTTTTATTATTTTCCTATTCAGTTGCACAGTTGCATGCATCAAATGGCATTACATTTCCCGTTAGTTTTTTTATTTCGACTTGTTTTTTACAGTTTTAGTTCCGTTTTTCTCCCGTTTTTTTTATTTGTTTGTTTAGTTTTTGAAAGCAGTAGTGAAATATGCATTTTTTGTGAAACATAAACAATCTCTCAGGATTTCTTAATGCAACAGAGAGACAAAGACAGAGCGAGACAGAGAGTGTATTATAGAGTAAAAGCTCATGTGTTTTTTTTTCTTTATTTATAAAAACACATACACACACCCATACAAACATATATACAATACATGTGCATGTATTTATTAAAAGTAAAACATGTTGCATTCAGTTCCCTGGTGACTCTCTAAAAAGGATTTTAAAACATTTGTCTTACATGCGTGTTGCTCAATGTGTGTCTGTGTGTGTGCATTGTAAGTGTATTAAATTTCCGTTTTTTAAAAGGTTTTGTTTTGTCATAATAATAATGTAGGATGGAAGTATTATTCATATGATGCATTGCCTAAGCAGATTATTTTTTTTGATTTTAATTTTAATTTTTTGATGATATCTTCCATGTTAAAACACAGAAAAAGTGGAAAGAAAATTAAGAGAAAGGAATACAGAATGAAACGAAAACAAGAACATAATCAGTAATTCCAGAAATTTTTTCAATTTCGATTTCACATTGAAAAAGAAGGTTCGAATAGGGATCGGCTGAGGGGTCACCAAATTTGTCTCATACTTAAGCTATTGAAATCAACGAAATCTATGGAAGGTATGAATGTAGAGTTTTTCGTATCTGTCATGTCATCAAGAGAAAGCTCGTTAGTTTAACAAGAATGACGCTGGCGAGACATTCTGAAGAAGTTGAAATTGATTAAAGAATATCTGCAAATGTAAGTTACTGCTTGCCAGAACTATAACAATGCGACCTTACAGTAAGAGACATAAAAATAACAGCAGCAAACTATATAACATGGAGATGCTATGTAATATAAGCCATATGTTCACAAGGGGGAAATTAAAAAAAAAAAGAACAGAAAAGGTGTTAGTCATAGTTGCAACATAATTTCTCACTTGTTAATAACGACAGTTATATTGTAGTCGAATGTTGGGTGCGTAAGATGCAAATGTTGATAACTTGATTGATAACTATTCCTGCATAGCACAGTTTTGCCGGTTTTTTGAACCACAGCCATGATATTTTTGGGTGTACGACCACGCTCACATCTTGGCGCATAAACAATGAAACCAATTTCACGAACTTTAGCAATAAACTTGCGTATAGCGGGCAATGTTCGTCCTTCTCTGCAATCAAATTTTGTACGACATTTTCATGCAGTTTCCGAAGAAATTGTGTTTGTATTGAAAATAAATTTCCAATAAATCCGATTCATTACATTGTGGTAGAGATAATATACAGTAATATGTGGCAGAATAGAATTAAAAAAAAAAAATTAGCATTGTCAGATTCGATGTCGATGATTCAAATTTAAACCACTAGATGACTCACCCGATATATAGGTATATTTGTATATATGTACGTATATATGACCATCGCATGTGGCTAGGCAGTTAGTTCATTGTGTTTCCAGGAGAATCGTTTTTATATGATGTGATCACAAGTGATACACTTTTTACCGTTTCAGATTGAAGTTCATAGTTCATGTTAAATTTTGTGCTGACTAATCATTCAATATATTCATGTACATATGTATACAGTCTTTAAAATAGTTCATTAAGGTTACGCTGCATAATGTAACACAATTTTTTATACATTTTTTTCTTCTACTTGCCGAATGGCACACTTTTCCGTATTAACCACCTTAATAAGTATTGTCTTTAAGCCTAAATTTAGTCATTGAAATTAAAACTGCTTGTGGCTGCGTGTATGTATAAGTCTTGTAAAAATAATCCCTTTGTTGTTGACATAATTTTAACCTGGTAACATGGGTCTTGGAAACAGAAATTTCCAATTTTTTTTAATTTTTTTGTGCAGATCTAAGAAAAGATTCTTGGAAAGAAAAACCTTTTTGAGCTCAAAAACAAGATACAACTTGTATGTACCCACATAATTATATATAAATGTGTATATGTATGTACATATGCATGTACAATATACATAATATTAGGCTTCGGATGAATTTTAAAACATAAAATATTAACAGACAATTATGCATGACTGCCCTAAGGAGCTGTCTATTCTCAAAGTAAATCAAATCATTTTTCTGTGAAATTAATTTCTTTGTATTAAAAATTAAAAAAAAAAGTTAACAATAAACCCACTGGATTTTTTTAATGTGTAGTTTGATTTCAAACGGTTTAAGACACACTGTAATATTATTAAATGCTATTAAGTGATAGGCAATGCGGCTTTGTAGACGGGGAAGCTGCCGCACAGCGCTTACGAAAGCTATTACAAATTTTAAGATTGAATCTTGTTAGGAGTATGGTATCAACTTTACATACATAATTGTTCATTATAATCGTTTAGACAGGATTACAGTTTAAAGTCGACTCCGAACCACGTATTTTTGAAGAACTTTTCATTGCAATTTCTAATTTACTCTCAGAGTTTTTGCCAGAAATCTGCTGAGAGGAAATCGAAATATTTGTTTTCATGTTTCGTTTTGTTGGAGATAGCTGTCCCGGTATTTGAACTATGGTATTACGTCTAATAAGCCTACTTACTAGACTACGGGGTCTTCACGGCATCAGCTTTAATTTTATTGAGTAGTTCTATGAAGGGTTTAGTGTAATCCATTGGTCATGAATGCACGCAAAATTATTAAAATCGGCTGTTACGGATTTTGTTCAGGAGGGATCTACATTTTTGGAGTGCTACGACTGTGAATGGCATTCATTACAAGATATACCAACCGAAGTTCTTGTTACTTCAACTACGCGCCATGGATTTGGAGGGCAAATGTTTCAGCAAAATCTGTACTCTGCCACTCAGCGCGTTTAATCATCGGTTTATTGCTGCAATAATTTCCAGAACAAATTATCACAAGAAATTGCTTATGTCCACCAAGAATATGTGATTTAACTGCGTGGGTATTTTTCTGAAATCTTTTGTGAAATCTTTGGTTAAAGCGAATAAACCAGAAACAATTTTCAGGCTTAAACCCGAAATCCAATACATCGTAGATGATATAGGTTAGGTTAGTAGACATGTACTTGTCGACTGAGATAAGTACAGTAACCGGAGGTCCAATTGATCCATTGTTCAACGTCCTTAAAAAGGAATGATAATAGAGGGGATAGGAAAAAGGAGAGGAAGTAGGAAAGGGAGAACGGGATGATATATAGCCACATCTTTTGCGAAGTCATGAAAAATTTGAATGAAAAAGTAACAGATGGTTTTTTTCATAATTCATCGAACAATTATGTCGACTGCCTCAAAAAAGTACGCGGTTTTGTTTTAAAACACAAAAAGATTTGAAGATTGAACTCAGATTTTATGGCATCTTAAACAAAATTTGAATTACTAAGGCACAGTCAAATTGCCGTAATCTAGTAGGTAGTGTGTTAAATTATTAGATAAGGGCCCGTGGTTTAACGCCTATCTTGAATAAACTGAAACATGAAAAAATATATCTTCGGCGACTTCTGCTCAGCAGCCTTCTGCCAAAAACTCTGAGAGCAAAATAAAATTGCATTGAAAATTTCTTTAAATCTGACGATCGGTTTGACTGTAGGTTCTGCCACTCATGCATAAATTTAACACATACAATAAAGGTGCTGTGAGAAGCTAGGTTGTAATCCTGACTAAAGCGTTGTAACGACCAATTAAGTAACTTACTAAGTAGGGAAGCGTCAAACACTTCGTACTCTTCTCACATTTATGTATGCAAGTAGTCGCGGTAGTCTAGTAGGTAGAGTGTTGGCTTACTAGACGTAAGAACAAGGTTGAAACGCCACGTCAGTCATCTCCAACAAAACGAAAACGAAAAAATATTTCTTCGGCGACTTCCTGTCAGCAGAGTTGGTGCAAAAACTCTAAGAGTAAATAAAATTGCTACAAAGTTTCTCAAAAATCTGTCGTTCAGAATCGTGTAAGAACCTTGGTTGTAATCCTGACTAAAGCGTTGTAATGACCAACTAATTAAAAAAGTAAGTATGGAAACGTTAAACACATCAAACTCTGCTAATATTTATGTGCGTAAGTAGTCGCCGTAGTCTAGTAGATAGTGTATTGACTTATTAGACTTGAGGCTGCGGTTCAAGCCCCAGGTCAGTCATCTCCAACAGAACGAAATGTGGAAAAATATTTCTACGGCGACTTCCTGTCAACAGAGTTCCGGCAAAAATTCTGAGCATTAAATAAAATTGCTTTGAAAAGTTCTTTAAATGCGATGTTCAGAGTCGACATTAGACTGTAGAGCCACCACATGTGAAAAAAATTAACACACACAACATCTGGTTGTAATCCTGACTAAATTCTTGCAATGGCCAATTAAGTACGTAAGTATGGAATCGTTAAACACATCAAACTCTTCTTATATTTAAGTGTCTAACGAATTTAGGTTTGCATAGTAAACATAGGAGCCAGTTATTCCATACATACACACATAATTGGTCGTTACAAGCCTTTAGTCAGGATCGCGGCCTAGCTTCTCACACCACTAATGGTGTGTTAATTTTATATATAAGTGGCGGGACCAACATCAGGTGAAATTCGACTAAGAGTTACACTTTTGAGAAACTTTTCATTGCAATTTTATTTTAATCTCAGAAATTTTGCCAGAAATCTGCTAAGAGGAAATCGCCTAAAAAATATTTTTATTCATATTTCGTTTTGTTGGATAGGTCTGACCTGGCCTACATGTTTAATAAGCCAGTGCATTTCCTACGTATTCCAGAACTTTTAAAAACCTCCTCACAAGTTATTGGCTTAAAGAGGCTTTTCTTTTGATTCTAGTAAGTTACCTTCCCTGCGCTACCATCCCTTTGTTTCTATATTAAGAGCAAATTTATTGTTTCCTTTACTACCTTTTAAAGGAAATTAAAAAAAAAAAATTGTTTCTGTTTTAAAATGATTTGTTTTTGTTTCTAAACTTCAAATGATATGCTGCAGCTTTAATTTATTTATCAATTCTATGAATTTTAAAAACAAACACAACCTCAAGACCTACAGGAAATCATTGATTATGATTAACTATGACATAAGCAGACCACGTTTAAATATGTTTCCCTTTTTCAAGCTTCAAATGAAAATGAAACGTATTTCTAGGAAAACAATACAAAAAAAAAGAAGTTATCCACAAAAGGCTCAAAGGCCTAGCAGCCAGGAAGGGAAAGAAAACATTATGGCTGCTGTTCTATTTCTATCTGCACATTTACACGATAATTGCTTTGCGATATCGATAACAAAATAACAACAAACATAATAACATTTTCAAATAACAAATGAAATTCAATAAAAAAAAATATTTTCTTTCTCTCTCTCTCTCTCTGTCCTTCTTTTCCGTTTTTATTTTAGAGAGAAATATAAATAATTGTATCTGATAAATAAAATAAAACAATAAGAATAGAAGGAAAAAAAAAATTCAATCATTGTGTGCTCATTTTGTTAAATGTCTGTGTGTGTAGGAAAAATTTTGTAAAAATTTCCAGAATCAGAACAAAAAAAATTCCAATAAAATGAAGTCCTTCGAGACATTTGTGACAAGTACATTGTATTGAAAAGAAATTATATTTTAAATACAACTAAAATAAAAACAGAAAAAAACAAGAAAATAAGAGAATAAATATTGCAAAAACATGTCGAAACATGATTATTATAGAGCCTAAGGTCGTAAAGCAAAAACTAAAACAAAAAAAATTTCAAAATTGAAAATCTAAAGAAAACATTACAAAAAGGAATTGCTTTTATCAATAAATTGAATAAAAATATTGAAAGATAATAGAGAGGCCGTCAGCAAATAATCAAATATTTGCAGATGACAAATGCAATACATTTGAGAAATGAAATCAAAACAATTTCGAATTACTAAATACGCTAGAGAGTATGCAATATATTTTTATACTTAAGTTAACCTTGAAGTAAGCAACAGATTCTATTTTTTTCTTATGCCTTGACAGATCATAGTCTCACATAGATATATGTCCATTCCAATATATATATGCAGCTAATACGTGTCACTAAAGGATAGATTATAGTTAAATACATACATACATACATACATAATTGGTCATCACAACCCTTCAGTCAGGATTACGACCTAGTTTCTCACAACACTTATATTGTGTGTATTAATTTTATACATGAGAGGCTTGACCTATAGTTTAAAGTCGATTCCGAACGACAGATTTTTGAGAAACTTTTCATGGCAGTTTCATTTCCTCTTAGAGTTTTTCCAGAAATCTGCTGAGAGGATGTCGCCGAAAAAATATTTTTTTTTATTTCCATTGTGATGTCTGATCTGGGCTTTGAACCCGGGCCTTACGTCATCTAGACTACGATGACTTCATTGAATGTAAATACATTAAACCGATAATTGTTGTGTGGAGATCACAATATCCAACATATTACAGGGCATATGTATTTCGATTGCTTTTGTTAAATTGTATATCTTCTACTTATTTTGCTAGACTCTGTTGGTAAGGAATGAGAAAGAACAAAACCGTCTCATGTTTTTCCTTAAATCTCATGGCCAACCGTAATATTGGGCGCTGTAGCGATTCTAGCGGGCCTCTGTCCTGGTGGGTCTAGGCATTCTGCCAAGTGAATCCTGTAATAGCTGTAAGGATTTGGAAGAGTAGTAGACTGTTTCTGAACTCATGAGTTAGTGTACTAATCTTGCAATAAAAAGGCGGAGGTTGTACGAGATTTTGAACATAAATATTACTGCAATACATACATTCATACATACTTACATAACTGGTCATTACAAGCCTTCAGTCAAAATTACAACCCAGCTTCTCATACCACTTATGTTGTGTGTGTTATTATTTTAAGCATGAGTGGCGGAAGCTACAGTTTGAAGTCGACTCCGAAGGACATATTTTTGAGCAATTTGTTTCGATTCTAAAGCCTTCAGTCAGTATTACAACTCAGCTTCTCACACCACTTATGTTGTAGTGTGCAGTAATTTTATACATGAGAGGCGTAGTAGATTCTCCAATGTGATGATTTCTCACATTGAAGCAATCTTTTTCTAAAAATTATATATCGAGTGCTGCTTCTTTTAACACCATATTATGACTTTCATTTTACAATCTCTGCATTGACTTTTCCATAGCTTATACACAACAAAATATGCATAAAAGTATGCAACAGATTACAACAGCTTAAAAGTATGCAATAAAAACAAATTGAACAAAAATTTAAACAAAAAAATATTTGTTGACAAAACCACATGACTTTCAAAAGAAAATATTTTTCTCATGCTCTCTTGTTTAAATGGCTTAGAGCTTTTCTCTATTGCCCTTGTTGTGCACAAGGTTATCATGCTGACATTAGATGGTACCATTTAACAATAAATGTTGACATTTAGTTTTTGTATCATAAAAAAATAATTGCATGTTTAACATAAATTTTGCATTTATTTCATAGCAATCATTACAATAGAAAAATACGCCAATAGAATGCCACTCGTACAGTGGGCAACAAGAGCTATTGTTATAGGATCACGGTAAATTTTGCCATTTTGTGTTACGGCCTTTAATTTAATGGAACTTTTATGAGTGACGGCTAAAGTCACCGTAGACTAGTAGGTAGTGTGTTGCCTTATTAGACGTGAGGCCACGGTTCAAACCCCAAGTCAGACATCTTGAACAAAATATTTCTACGCCGACTTCCTCTCAGATTTTGCCAAAAATTCTGAGAATTAATAAATTTGCCATGAAAAGCTTCTCAAAAATCTGCAGTTCGTAGTCGGCTTTAAACTGTTGGCCCCGTCACTAATGTCTAAAATTAACACACACAACATAAGTGGTGTGTAAAGATAGGCTCTAAGCCTGACTGAAGGGTTGTAATAACCAATTCAGTATGTAGATAAGTTTATTCATAATATTCTGCCTTTCCGTATATGCGTTAAACATTTTCTTATTCAATTGCCCTGAGAACTTCCCTCTTTATTTGTTACATAAACTTAGCCTTGGACCAGAAGATTCTTAAAAATCTTTGGTTTATCGAAACTTGGTTTTTGTACATGACTCGAAATGTATTATTCCAAGACGCAAACCTCACGAATAGTTGTTAACTCTACTTTGTGTAAAAACGAAAATATGCTTCAGATGTCTGTTGAGCTTTATATCAAGCGATTGTCTGTGACTTGAAACACCGTATTTCGCAAGAATGTTTAACAGGCTAAACAAGAGCTAGGATATGACAACCAAGATAACTGATTCACTTACAGAAACTTTTGATGTTGTTGGTATTAAAATTTAAAGCGATATTTGCTGGAGTCAAAATATTTCTTAGATGTCAAGAGAAGTGTTGAAAGATTTCACTTTATTTGATCTCCTTCCCAGTGGCTTAACTTATATTCGAGAGAGAATGGAACACAATTCATATGTATGCCCAGGTGTACCAAAACTTTTTAAAGCTCCTCGATTGCGTATAGGAAAGAGCGAAGGTGCTCCTTAATGACATTATGGATTCAATTTACTCACTTAATTGGTCATTACAATCCTTTAGTCAGGATTACAACCTAACTTCTAGCAACACCCATGTTGTGTGTGTTAATTTTATACATGCGTAGTGGAACCTATAATTTTAAGCCAACTTTGAACGACAGATTTTTGAGAAACTTCTCATGGCAATTTTTATTTACTTCCCAGAGTTTTTGCCACAAATCTGGTGAGAGGAAGTCGCCGAAGAAATATTACTTCTTAAATCTCCTGAGCTGGGTTCTATACCGTTTGACCTCCCGTCTAATAAGCCAACACACTACCTACTAGGCTATGGCGACTTCAATTTACTCATTTAATTGGTTATTACAACCCTTTAGTCGGGATTACAATCTTGTTGTGTGTGTTAATTTTATTTACGAGTGGCGGGATCTTCAGTTTAACATCGACTTGGGACGATTAAGTTTTGAGAAACAATTTTTTATTTGCTCTCAGAGTTTTTGTTAGAAGTGTGTCTGCGGGGAAGTCGCCGAAAGAAATTACGTTTTGTTGGAGTTGGCTAAGCTAAGGTTTGAACCAAGGGTTCATGTCTAATAAGCCAACACACTACCTACTAGGCTGTGGCGACTTCAATTTATTGACTGAATTGGTTATTATAATCGTTTAGTCAGGATAACAACCTAACTTCATACACCAACTATGTTGTGTGTGTTAATTTTATTTACGAGTGACGGGATCTTCAGTTAACATCGGAACGATTAAGTTTTGAGAACAATTTTTTATTTGCTCTCAGAGTTTTTGTTAGAAGTTTGTCTGCGGGGAAGTCGCCGAAAGAAATTACGTTTTGTTGGAGTTGGCTAAGCTAAGGTTTGAACCATAGGTTTATTTCTAATAAGCCAACAGACTAGCTACTAGACTATTGCGTCTTCATTCCTTTTTTTAAATTAAATTTAAACTTTAATTTATTTTGAACACTGCTGTTAGATGTTTATTACTTAATATTCCACCTTATTCTAGCTGTAACTGTAGCTGTAGTCTTATAATTTATTTTCTTGATATTAAGTATTCTTTCAACGTCAAATATCCTTGTTATAGTCCTCGTATTGTTTCTTTTTTTTTCCAATAACAACTTACGCTGCTAATATCATACTTAAATGAAATCCCTTAAAACATTCCTACAAATAGTTGATGTCTGCAAATGCGTGAAAGAAAATTGTAAGGGAAAGGCAGTAGCAGCAACAGCAGCAGCAGCATAAAAAGCATGTTAGGCTTAAGGATATTAATCAAGGATATACAGAGAAGAGATATCAGCAAAGCACATTAAACATTAAACATATTGACACTAATAATATGGCATGAATAAGAAAGCAAAAAACAAATGAAGAAATAAAGAAAAGAAAAAGGCAAGATGAGTGAGAAACATACACGTACATTTAAGTGTGTTTCGACAACATGTTTGAAGGATCATGAGTATGAAAAGTACGTACACCATACCCGCTGTATTGAAAGCACCATTAGTATCCTTTTTAGAAAAACGAAGAAGAAGGCAGCAACTTATTTCGTATTTATATTTATGATTGACAGCTCGCATGATAAAATACGAAATAAGGAAACCTTAATTATTAACAAGTATTGACATCCTTTTGGATATTTAATGTGCTCTGAGCTCTTAAAGTAGACACGCACTTTGCCTGCCCATTCACTAAGTTCATGGAAAGTTTTTCTTGTGATGCAAAAATTCAATTTTAATTAAAAATTTCCTTTGAGATACTCGTCGTATGCATTTGTAATTTTTATTTCAATATTTTTTTTGTATTCCTTTAAACATGTCATTAAAGGAAATACACAGAAAGTGAAAGCAACAATGACAGAACCAGAGAGAGAGTGAGACCCAGAGAGAGTCATAAACGTAGGAAAATTAAAAAAGGGTTTCAATTTTCCTAATATTTTACAGCCTTGGGGATTTGGGGTCTCCATACATATCTGTTTCCATAAAATGATCATCATTACAAAAAAATTTGCCACATTTAAGGTTTGTTTTTTATGGCACATCTCTAGGCGTTTGAGGAAATACTGTTCATGACCATACTTTAGGGCATTGATAGTAATTTTCTTGAGCAATATTTACAACTTTTTTTTATGATATTCTAGGGAAATACAGCCTTTTATTGAAATTGAAAAAATTAAACAAATTTTTATTAGCATTTAACAACAATTTATTCGGGCTTAATTGCTAATGTCAACATTATATGGTGCATTTAGAATTTAAATAACATAATCTGGTTAAATTTGTAAATTTTATTATAAGAATAACTTTGAAAATAGTTACTTATCGCCTTTGTGGGGACATAAGAACCAGATTTATCCTACTCAGTTTACTGCTGTTGTTTTCACAAAAATTTCGATCAACTTTTGATAGTTCAAAGGCGTTTAGAAGTTCGTCTTCACTTACTCTAAACGCGGAAGTAACCTTAGTCAATTTAATTTAAAATGGTGAAAAGCCACAAAATAGATGCATTTCCGTATAAATCAAAGGTTTTGTGGAATTTTAAAAGCATATTAGCCAAAAGTAATGTTTACTCACAGGTTTTGATATCAACAGCCAATAACCATCGGAATAAATAAGAGCAAATAGAGCTGTAGTGGCTAATAACGACATCAGTAACAGTGCAACACACAGAGAAAGAGAACATATAGCTAACCCATAGAGAAGACATTTTGGCATAGAAATTGTAGCCATAAGTATAGGCTGCAGAGACGTACAAGCAATGGCACATGATAGGAATATAATCAAAAATTTTTTTTAAATCCCAACGCTTTGTCAAGAGGTCTGCCTATCACATTTGCTGTTAATTTTATCCGCTCTTCAAAAACTCGACCACTTTTATAAGAGTTTTTTATTTTATTTTTTCCTGGTTTCGAACCTGAATTGCTGCGTTTTCGCAGTGAGGAAACATTCTTATTTTCTCAAAAATCTGTCATTCGGAGTCGACTGTAAACTATAGGTCCCGCCACTTATAGGTAAAATTAACGCACACGACATAAGTGATGCGACAAGCTGAATGGTTGTAATGATCAATTATGTCAGCCCCAAGAGTATTTATGCAGAAGCTGCCATGATATGCAGGACACGGAATCGGTGCAACACCTTTTATGTGATTGCCCTACAATTCAGGACAGATGTCATCGGTTTTTGGTTGACAGAACGTTTGAAGATCTTGATATGTTGGCATACGTGTCACTAAGGCAACCAGGCGGCTTCATCCGGAGCTCGGTGTGGCTCAAACCCACCACTAACTGATAATGACAAGGGGGCTTATCTCACACTGGGTAACACAATGGGCCATATGGCCGCCGAGTGAAATTGTCTATGAACAGCAAGCTATCCGATAACCTAAGCTCCCAATGATTATGTAATTTATTCTTTAACGACGATCCTAATCAAGTAGTGCCTTCAATTTATAATCTGTAAACTGTCTTTGATCAACCTGGAATGCCGGAATGACTCAGTCAAAGGAAACTCAGAGCATAAGAATATCATCATGGCACTGTTGGATAACTGGCCCAGGCTAGAACAGACCTCACAATCTCCGACATGTTACAGAGAGTAGATGTTCCGGTTGCCTCGGTTAAACTGGGTATTTTCAAATGCTTGTCCAGGAAGCATTAACTTCATGGACAGCAGAAAACTACGTGTAATATTGCTAGGTTCTGCTTGATTGATTGTCTGATTTACTTAAATGCCATAGTCATCCATCGCTCTATAGTAGTTCTCACAGACTATTGCCCTACATACTTGGCATGCCCTCAAATGATTTCTGCGGAAGCAATGTGTCTGAGTAGGAACAACATATTATATTTAATTTCTTGTGTCAAGACCCAGCTTTTGCCATGAGGAGGTGGAGGTTAGGTTCTTATTCCTTGTTAGCTTTGACTGAAGTTTTCTAAATAAGGTTTACCGTCATATCAAGAATTATTTTGTAGTCCGGGTGATTGCCTAAAGGGAATGTTTGATCCCCAGATTGAATATTGATTTCTTGTATAACAATGGACCTTATGTCTGGTCTAATCTTTGGCACTTAATCCAAAATAATTCCATACAATTTTACATCGTGAAATGAATTTCATATATTTACTAATCAAAGTGTCATACCAGTTATTGAAGACGCAAACTATTAAATTTCATGCCTGAATGATGCTGAAATTCTCTTTAAATGTAGCGTAAACGCTCTGCAATAATAAGCCTTAATTTTGTGCTTAGAAATATGGATTTAAGGTGAGTGTGTGCGTGTATGTAGGAGCACATTAAAAGTTTTTAAGCCTTAACGCCTCTGGCATGATACACAAAAATGGAAGAACAAAAAGGAAAAAAAAATTGCTGAAAGACGCATTGTAGAGCACCTTGATGTGTAAGTGAAAATAATACGATACTTAGTAAAGTAAATAAGCTGATTATAAAGTAGTAAATAACGGTATTATAATCATATATACTTTACACATACATACATAGCAATACATGCTTACGTATACATACATATGTGCTATAAATGTATGTGTTTGGTTAAATAGAATTGAAAGGTTTTTTTTTTGCTTATTTTTCAGCTGTCAGGGTATTTAAAATCCTTTATAAGCTGCTGACAATACGGTGACAGACGTTAATAAGCTTTAGGATACCATCACCACAACATTCCTTACTTGGCCAAGAGATATTAAGTTTGAAATTATTGCTAAAGTAGTAGAAGAAGAATAATGGCATTTTCATTGAAAGGTTTGGCTGTACCTTGTCAACCTGATATACCCGGCTATTTTCGTGTACAACTTATGTGTTTTGCTCGTATAGGCATCAATCCTACGTCGCTGGATGTGACACTTTTCAATCTGTGGCTGGTTTGGGTACCCATGCTAACTACGCTGGCCTTATGCATTTGCATGCTGACGTTTGCAGTGGAAAACATTTCCGATTTGAATAAAGTTACCGATGCCCTGTCGCCATTTTGGCAGGGTGTACTCGCCATAACAAAGTTAATATTTATCCTAAGCAAACGGCAACAGTATGTGACGTTGGTAAGGAAGTTATGGCTATGGAATCTTGAAGGTAAGTTTCACTGTAATCGAACAAGAAAAAAAATATGTTTTTTTTCTTCAAATTCCTTGCTGTAGCCAAAGGCGCGGAACGTAAAATCCTGGCTGAAGAAAATCACAAGGACATAATCTTCTGCAAGTATTACCACATAACGGTTTTAAGTACTGGCATTGCAGCTGCTGTAACGCCTCTACTGATTGCTGGCTATCATTTCCTAGCAGACGGCTTATTTTGGTCATACTTAGAGCCGCCCTTAAAAGCCTCGTAAGTAGCGACAAAGCTAAGCTTTCGTTTCAATCATCCTTCGTTTAAAAAACTTGTTTTTCAGTTATTTTTTCATAAATTTAAACACCTTAATCGGCTATATAACCTGTTTTATATGGAACTGCATAACCATCTATTATATCATCTATGGTTCCCTGTCAACCGATAGTCTTTTCTCCTGGTTTGTCTGCAATATAGTGGCACAGTTTCGTATTTTAAAATATCGTTTGCATGAGGCTGGCCGTGAACATGGTGGCAATTGTTCTATGGAGTCTCTCAGGGCCTGCATAAAGTATCATAATCGTTGCATTCAATTGGCCGCCGAGTTTAATGATGTGTTTGGCAGTGTGGTTTTCCTTAAATTCACCATCAGTTGCATACAGATTTGCTGTTTGGCTTTTCAATTTACACGCGGCGATGAATTGGCCCAGCAATTGTTTCAGGGCATGTTCCTGTTGTCCGTGTCGATGCAAATGATTTTGTATTGCTATGGTGGACAGAGGGTTCAAGATGAGGTAAGATTTTCGATTTTGAAGATTTTTTATGAAATTTTTTCCAATTTAAAATGCAATTTTTGGAGAGAATAATTGAAGACAGTGAAACGAAAGCTCTAGAAAATTGTTTGTCGCGTGGTATAAAGGTTATTTAGGAAAGGTAAATATTTTTCGAATTTGCCGTAGACTATTAGGTAGAGTGGTTCCAAACCGTGGTTCAAAACCAAGTCTAGACATCTCGAACGACAAAAAAAGAGAGCAAAAATATTTTCTCTCAACAGTCTTCTAGTAAAAATTCTGAGTGAAAAAAATTGCCGTGAAACATATCTCAAATCTGTCGGAGACAACGTTCAACTGTAGATCCCTCCAGTCATCGATTAAACTAATATACGGAACGTAAGAAGCGTGAGAATCTGGGTTGTATCTTTGAGTAAAGGGTTGCAATGACCATAACTTTCGTATGGTAATATTTTATATCAAATAAACTTGCTTTTAAGTCTGTCGAACTCCTGGCTCAGTAGTGTTTAAAAGTAAATCTTAAACCACAAGCCCAATGACGAAATATCATTCACTTAATATTGTTGCCAATATTGTAATGTACTCCATGAAGTCAAATGTTAAAAACATCAATAAAAAGAAAAAGACTACATCGGCTAGGGCACGTATTTGCACGAGAATAAGTGAAAGTATTCTAGTAATTAACATTTTTAGAAAGTGGGTCTGAAAAAAGTTTGGCGTGTAAATCAATCAGATTGTAACAAATGCGTAGAGAAGAAGAGAAATCAATAAGGTTTGTTACAACAAAAACGGTTTGAAATTTTGACAAATTTATTATTTTCTTGTGAAGTACAATTGTTCCGGTTAGAAATGGAATCTGATTTCATTCCTTTGGCTGCCTTGGCTGGCCTCACAGTACCTCATTCGATTGGACAAATTTTCGTGCACTTTTTCGAGGGTATGGGGTCGTATCTTAGCAATGGCATCATGAATGTTGGCCTTCAAATTGTCACTGGTTTTTCGGCATAACACTTTTCTTTAACGGTACCCCATAGAAAATAGTCCAACGGTGTCAAATCTTAGCTTCTTGGTAGCCAATTGTCTTCACGACGTCGGCTAATTAAACGGCCATCAAACGTTGAACGCAATAAATCGTTTGTGGCATAAGATGTGTGGCAAGTTATCATCCTTTTGAAACCAAAAATCGTTCACATCAATACCATGAAGAGCGGGTACAAGAAAACCGGTTATCAGCTGTCTCCATTGTCCGTAATGGTAGAGTCGTTCTCATTTTCAAAGGAATAGGGGCCAATGATGCCTCCGCTCCACAAACCGCACCAAACAGTCACTAGTATTGAGTACATTGGCTTCTGTAAGACCATGTGCGGGTTTTCTGAGCCTCAAATACGGCAATTTTACTAATTAACCTACCCGCCAAGATGAAAATGATCTTCATCTGAAAAGAAGTTCTTTTTTTTTTTTAGAAAAATCGACATCATCGTGTAGTTTCTCGTTGGCCCATCTAGTGAAGAGAAACGAAGCAGATGATCATGCGGCTTCAACTCTTGAACCAATTGAACTTTGTAAGGCGTCATACTTAGATCTTTTCACAAAATTCGACGTAAACTGGTGCGTGAAATGTTCAATTCTTGAGAGCGATGACGAGTTAATATTGATGGATTCTGACGCACACTCTCAGTCACAGATTCGATATTTTCAGGTGTACGAACTGTACGAGCACGCTCACATCTTGAGGCTTCAACAATGAAATAAGGTACGCAATAAACTTGCGTATACCGGGTACTGTTGGTCCTTCTCTGCGACCAAATTTTGTATGACATTTTTGTACAATTTCCGACAAAATTGTCTTTGTTTTTTAAATAAATTTCCCATAAATCCCAACGTTGCTTAAGCGTAAATCGATTCATTACGTTCAGTGGAGATAATCTACTGAATTTTGTGACAGAATAGAATGACATAAGTATTGCCAGATTCGAAATAACCGATGGTTCAAATATAAACCGTAGTCTAGTTGGTAGTGTGTTGGCTTATTAGACGTGAGGCCTCGGTTCAAACACCAGGTCAGACATCTCAAACAAAACAAAACATGAAAAATATTTCTTAGGCGACTTCCTCTCACCAGATTTCTGGCAAAAACTCTGAGAGGTAAATACAATTGTCATTAAAAGTTTCACAAACATCTATCGTTCGAAGTTGACTTTAAACTGTAGGTCTCGCCATTCATGTATAAAATTAACATACACAACATAAGTGGTGTGAGAAACTGGGTTGTAACCCTGACTGAAGGGTTGTCATGGCAAATTATGTATGTATGTAGATGGCCTACCATATATCATCTCTCTACATTTCGTTTTCTAGATTTCATGACAAAATTTTTCGCTAAAAGAGGTATTTGTTTCTTTTTTTTTTCGTGTACTAACTATGTCACTCGCTCTCTATATACCCAGCATATTTACTTTAAATAAAGCAACTTGCGAGACGAGATTATTTTTAAAGAAGTGAATATAAGATCTGCTTATCGGTTGCCTCTTGGCATACAATTTTCGATTGTCTTGGATAGGAACATAATTTTTTTTTTTTTAAATCAAATGAATTATCCATCATCATTATTCATAACGACATAGAAAGCAATGGAAGGGAAGTATCAAAATATGTAACAAACCACGTCATGGTTCATCAAAAGTTAAGTTGTTCTTTATTTTGTTCGCTACGCAGCATAATGCCTTACTGCGTCACTCTCTCTCTCTCTCTCTAATATTTTAAAAATATTTTAAGTTTAATTTACATTTTTATCATTAGAAATACGTTTTCTAAGCTGCTTAATTATGCAGCAACAGCCAAAAAAAAAAAAAAATTATTTTTATAATTCCTTTCGAAGTATTACATCCAACACCCCACTTTCTTCCCTTACAGAGTACATCTATTGCTACCGAAATCTATGAGAGTTTCCATTGGGAATCGCTAACGATGACAAACAAAAAAATGCTCATTTTACCCATTTTACGCGCACAGCGAGCCTGTCATGTTTCTGGCATATTTTTCACAGCCGATTTGAGTCTCTTTTTATGGGTGAGTGTCTGTTTCTGTTTCTGCTTTCAATATTTTTCTTTGGAACACACTTTCTGTTTTAAAAAAAATTTAATTTTTAATTCATTTGTTATTGTTGTTATTGTAGGTCTATCGCACAGCAGCCTCATTTATAACTTTACTTTGGACTCTGGATGAGAAGGAGGATGGGGAAGTGGTTGCATAATGAATTAGAAAAATTAAATTTGAAAAAGTAAAACAAACTCACAGTATAGGAAAGTGGTTTATAATTATTTAATGGAATTATTAATGGAATGCACTTTAGAATAAATAATATTCTTGTAGTTGTTGTTAGTGTTGTTTACAGCAGCGAGAGCAATAAGAAAAAAAAAAAAAAAAGAAAATGCACTGAGAAATAGAATGTCAAAGTCAATTTAAATAAAAGTTCAAGAAGCTAATAAATAAATAAAATATGAATTTGGAATTTAACAAATTAATCATGTAATTATACATTACAACCCTTCAGTGCTGTTAATTTTCAGCATCAGTGGCGAGGCTTACAGTTTAAAGTCGACGCCGAACGACAGGTTTTTTTGAGAAACTTTTCTGGAAAATTTTATTTCATTCTCAGAGTAAGACGTTAATATATCTCAGAAAGAAACAGCCATGTTCTGGGCAGGGTAGTGGTATTGCTGACTTCGAACAGCATCCTGAGATTCATGTGGACAATAGGCTTGAAGGAGACATCTAAAGTATGATACGACTTCGCTGCCAAACCGTAAAATATCGTGTGACATTCCTACTCCGACTATAATAAAGTTACTTTTAGTTTCCGGAAAGTCTCATTTAGACACAGACCTGCCGCTTTGATGACTTGCTTGTGTATTTCAATCTGTTGCAGTTTAGCGCATGTCATTGTAGTGCTTTCCATTTGCATCTTTTGATTTTCTGCTCTAATATTTTGGTCGCATATCATTCTACCGCGAACTGTGTAAACACGCGTATAGTCTTATGGGTACTGCTCTACGTCTCTCAGTCATAAGTTATTGATCTGAAGTTTGAGTTAAATACTCAAATTTTAATATTCGTCGATAACCGCACAATCTCAAGTCCTCAAAATTCTTTATTATCAGACTTGATGCGATCTCCAGTATCCAGTTTCCAGTTTTCCTACCAGTAGCGCTAAGCAACGTCATCTATTAAAGCCCTTTTATTTTCTATTTCCGTTGCATATGCAAACAAAAACATATCATTTGCCAGTGCATATATTTCCAAGTGTAAATTGAAATTTCTTGCAACAGTTGCTCTTTCTGTTACCCATACTACTACAGCAAAGGCTAAATGAGATTCTCATCTCTCAAATACACATACACATACAGGGTACACATATTTTTATTTACACAAAAAACAAGTGTAGCTTGCATTTGTACAATTGCATTGCTTTTATGGCTTAGCACGGTACATAAAAAGACCCACAAAAAAAGGACAAAAAATTTAAAGAGAAATTTATTCTTATGCCTACGAAAGACTTTTAAAGACTTTCCATGAACTTTTTCCAAAAAGACCGAAAAGATTTATTGCATGACAACGAAAATTAATTGGTTGCAAGGAATTTCCTTTTAAGTTAAGTGTGAAACACTATTCTACAGAGTTTTTTAAGGATCCGTGAATTCGGTCACGTACAGGAACAAGTCAGACACAATTCCACTTGTGAATGAATATCGTATGTCATAGCTGACGCCTTGGAGTCCGTTATGTTAACAGCAATAGCTCTAATAGTTGCCCGGCTGTCAGAAGGTATGTGAACATCCTTTCAAGAGGCTATTTTCATTATTAATAGCCTTAACGTTATCAAGCGGGCTATGCCTACCAATTCAGAACTGCACACACAATTCCATTCTCTTTCGAATCGTCCGTGGACAACCTTTCCTGGAATGAATGTTTTGAGGATCTGTGATCATTAATAGTTGACGGTTTTAAATTCCTTTAGGATCGTTTACTATTCAATATTAGGTATGTGCTGCATTCCAGTCTTCATCAAACAAGGATGTATTCTATCACCTCAACTAGTCATCAAATTGGACTGGATGGTAGCCTGAATCAAGTCTGTCTAGAAAGAAGAGGGAATTACACGAAATTCGCAGATTGCTTTTGATGTCTAGACAATAAAACGAATAGGGCGCAGCAACGGCAGGCTAAACGAAGTCAAAATGGCAACAATAACAATCATTTGGTCATTTCGCACCTTTGCTATTGTGGAATACAGTCTAGCAGAAAAGACGTTCTTTATGTGTTCTTTCTTGACAGTAAATGTGAAAATTTGTAAGAGATTTGGCAGTACTCACAGAAGGATGCTTGGTGCAATAGATGCCTGATCAATCACAGAAGGAATTTCTAGATTAATAGGGTTGCCAACTGTCTTTATTCAGATACATCGCAATCTGAGACAGGTTTTTTAGTTGTTATGCTGCGTGTACTTGTAAGTAACTTTATTCATTGAATTCAACTTTTTCGAAAGAGTTGGCGGCACTGGACCTTTCAATGGATGGTAGTTAATGTTATCGTATTAAACTAAAGCTTACATAAGTTTTATAAGTCCTACAAATGTCTACAAATAAAATTATTACTCTGGATTTAGCTGATACACCTCAATATGAGCCTTTCTTTACGTTATTTACTTGCATTATTGGCCAGTGAGGATTCGATTTGATGTCAAAGCTCTTGCCAGAAATCTGCTGAGGGGAAGCCGCCTAAGAAATATTTTTTCTTTAGTTTTTGTTTGAACCAAAGCCTCATATCTAATGAGCCAACACTATCTACTAGACTATGGCGACTTCATTGCATTAAGTGTTCCGATAAGCAAATAATCTCTTCAAGTCATGAGGACATGAAAACAATTGCCAGCTCGCCTATGTGAATTTATCAAATTTTCCAAAATGTTAACCATGACTTTGAACACCTAAGAAAAGTCTTAAATTACATGCAAGTGAATATATTAACACGACGCCCACCCCAAAAAAAAAAGATGCGAGAGATAAACAAAACAAAAACTACGTACTCAAATCTAAAAGTTTTACCTTGAAATTCTTTAAATGTTCACTTTTTTCTCTTTTTTTTTATTTTTTAGGTATTTTTTGTTTGTTTCTTTTCTTCTTGTACGTATAGGTGTTATGCTGTTGCACAAAATAGCAGCAACCAGCGAAAGAAAAATCTACTGAACCCAGCAAGCATTTAAATGAAATGAAATAATTTTTCATTTTCTTTCGCATGTAGCCAGAAAATGTTTCCTGGGTTGTAAAACACACAGCAGTTTACTTATATACAAAAACAGAAAATAAAGGCAGGGAATGCATAAAACTGTTATAGTCACGTATACCCTGTATATACACAAATACTAAAACAAAGAAAGAAGAGAAGAAGAGTGCAAGGGAGAGTAAACAATTATTTATTGTAGATGACAATACATGAGCAAACAAATGTAAAGAAACCTTCGTTGGCAAATCTTTCTTCATACAATTGCATACATTTGTCCACTTTACGTACGAAGATCTAACAATTGAAGAAGAAATGTACGAGAGGTGTCGCAATAACACTCAGCTGGCAAAGTAGGCAACATTAGTAAAGAATGTTTACATGACGAATTACTTTGTCATTCATATTCCTTTGTCTACAGGCTACCTTCTCCTAGAGATTAACACTAAAAGGCTTCGTTTAAATAACTTATTAAGCTGCCATCTACGTATGACTTATATATCCCGGGGTCGTGCAATTCTAAAGCATACAACAAGGCAGCTGACTCCAATTTTCTTTGAAAAATCATCTTCATCAAGGAGACCCATTTTTGGATGAATTGGTAAGTGAACAAACACAATTTTTTGAATTCGAAACGATTCTGATTCACATGAGATTCAAGGTCAATGCATCTCAAGAAAATCACTCTTTGGTGTGGCTTTTGGGCTGTCGGTCCTCTACTGTCAACGATCAGCACTAAAGGTCGTTGCTTATCAACTTCTTTTGGCATGAATTGAATAATTTGGGCACCAACGATGTGTGGTTTGAACATAACATCGCTACATGCCATACACCTCAAGGTATATTGGTTATGCTGCACGAGAAATTTGACGGCACGGTAATCTCACATGGAGGGGATGTGGACTGGGCACCAAGATCATACAATTTGACAACGTTAAACTGTTTCTTGTGAAGTTTTCATAAGTCACAGGTAAACGCAAATAAGCCAAAAACTTTTGCGGTCCCCAAAGCCAACATAACTCTTGCCATCGATAAAATTCCGCCTGATTTCTGTGACATAGTCTTGGATTTTTGCTACCAAAAAAAAAGTGTTGCTTGTTTAGTGTTGGCTTCACGTTCAAACTTGTTGACTTTCATTGGGCTTTGGCCTAATCATACGATTTGACCCCGTAAGACTGTTTCTTGTAAAGTTTTCTTAAGTCGCGGGTGTAGGCGAATAAGCCACAACCAACAGCGATAAAATTCTGTCTGATTTATGCGCAAGAGTCATAGATTTTTGTTAAAAATTAAAGAACAAAGTGTTGCTTGCTTAGTGTTGGTTGCACTTACAAACTTGTTGGCTATCAGCGACCAACGCCCGATGATGAATATTCTCTCAACACAAATGCAGTCAACGGCAAGAAGAGATGCAAAGGGTGTTAGTGTTAGAAAGATTTGTAATTTGAGTTTGGACTACACAAGACAACAAGTGTTTTTTGTGTTTAGTGGGTCCATACGGTATCCTATGCTATCTATACTTCCTTCCTTTTCCATAGTATTGTTGTTTGTATTGTTGTTGTTATTGTGACTGTAATCGAATTTTGTAACTAAAAATGGATCAACATTGTCAAAATATTATGGCTCAGGCAAGAAGAACATGTAACATGAAGAAGGTGTGTGAGAGTGTAAGAGTGTAAGGCCAAGAGTAAAACATAGTTTACTAACTTGTTGCTTAATATGATTATATTGTGGTTTATAAATGCTATTATTTTTTGTTGTTGTTGTTGTTGTTCTTGTTAACATACCATTTAGTTAGTAAATGTATCTTTATAGCCAATATTACTTTCATTTTTATGGATGGCTTTTTGTTTTCTCTCCCTTCTCTTTTGTTGCTTCTGATTATTATATAGCTACGGCTACTATTGTAATGGTTAACTGGCTGGTAACAAGAACAAGATAATTTATTAGAAATCTACTTAAACTTATATCCCAACAACAGGCAGACAAAGAGAAAGTCTTTTATTTGTTGTCAACGTTTGTAAATACGTACGCCTGGTAGCCTATATACAATACAATAACACCTGCTTGCAATATCGCAATAACAATAACACGTACAACATTATTAAGTTTCAAATTAATTACGTTACGTTATAAGAAACGTAATAAATATATGTCTCCACTCTACTCCACTCACATTGCGTTTGTGTTGAACATTTTAATCTTAATTAGGTGGTACAGAGAAGACGAAATTAGTGTTACAAACACAAATTAGTTTCAAATTTTAAGGTCTTTCAGGCGCCCGTTTCTAATTTAAATGCAAATTGAACTCACAATTTGAAAGCGAAATTTGCAGGGTTATTTATTGGGTGATCTAGTCTTTCTATCAATCAAGATTCAATTTTTTTTAACAACATAATTGGCTTCAGAATTTGTGACCTATTCTTACCTTAATTTCGTTTAATTTATAGAAACTCCTGACATCAATTTCCATGAAACTGTGCAAAGTAAAATTCCTCCAATCTAACAATTGAAGCAAAACAGAAATGTACGAGAGGTGTCATAATAACACCCAGCTAGAAAAATAAGCAACATTTGTAAAGAATGATAACATGATGATAAGCTTTGTCGTTTGATTACACAACACATTCTCTTGTTGATTAACGCTAAAAGGCTTCATATAAGTAACTTATTAACCGGCCATCTGCGTATGATTAATATATCTCGAAGTCGTAAGATTTTAAAGCATACAACTCGTTAACTGACCCCAATTTTCTTCGATAAATCAAGTGATATTTCCCCATGATATGACTGATACTCTTTCAACTCATACTTTAGTGGATGATATAGCTTTTGTGAGCATCCATTACTACTTCGTTATTCTATCGTTTGAACTACAAGCAGCTATCAGTCAGCTAGACAAAGGTCTACAAATGTAGAGGATTGCAGTCCATGATATTAAATAAAAACATGACATTCTTACAGTCCAAACGGATATAAATAATGGACACCGCTTATCCTAAAAAATGTAAAATTCTTGGGAATCAATTTATACCGTCATCTAACTTGGCCTGAATAAAACGTAAATTAAATACGCTGCCATGGCTTAATCATCATCAAACCTCAATTTAACCGAGTGACATCCAACTTGGATAACTATACATTAACACAGTGTAAGCTAGGTTATTTTGGAGCAGTTGCCAAGTGAGCCTTTTTTCTATCAAAAAAGCATTTTTAAGGACAAGGCCAATTTCTGGTTGAATGCGTACGTGAGCAAGCAAACCTACGATACCAATACATATCGAAAAATGGTGAATTTTGAGTTGCGATGACGTCAAACCAGATTTCTTTGAGAATTACGTTGACCAGGCTATCACTGTCAACGGAGAGCAACTATAGGTTGATAGTTACCAGCTCATATTGATCTGAACCTAATGACCATTACACCAAAGAAATAGGGTTTCAAGAGGATTCAGTCTTTCAACTGCAAGAACGATTTGAAAGCATGATCATCTCATATGGAGGTCATGTGAACTGGCCACCGAAATCATACTTCTTCTTCTTCTTTTGAATATTTCTGGAGGGATTGTTTTAAGTCGCAGATATATGTGAATAAGCCACAAACTATAGTTGTCTTCGAAGACTATGTAATCCATGAACATGAAATTTTGCTAATGGAAAATATTTTGGTTTGTGCGAGCAGAGTTAGAGATAACATCAGGATTCATACTCAAAAATACATAAACGCATATTTTTATGCAACATTCATTTGATTTATTATGGATAACCAATTTTGGATTCGATTGGCCACAGAAGTCGCTGCCAAGCCTAAATTATATGAAGTCATTCCCATTGCCATTTATATTTTGAGTGTTATTGTTTACCAAAACCCTGTTATTACTGTCCGAGCTGTCCTGATAAACCTCCATTATGTATTGGACTTTGTTACAAATCCTATCATGAAGATAAGGTATCATAAGTGATTTACATACATAATTGGTCAATACAACCCTTCAGTCAGGATTATTGACCTAGTTTCTCACACCACTTATGTTGTGTGTGTTAATTTTATACATAAGTAGCGGGACCTACAGTTTAAAGTCGACTCCGAACGACAGATTTTTTTTGAGAAACTTTTCATGGCAATTTTATTTACTCTCAGAGTTTTTGCCAGAAATCTGCTGAGAGGAAATCGCCGAAGAAATACTTTTTGTATTTTGTTTTGATGTCTGGCCTGGGACTTTACGTCTAATAAGCCAACACACTACCTACTAGACTATATTATATATACATATATATATTTTGTTATAAATACAAGATGAAGTTGATTTTTGCGTGAAAGATCAGTCTCTAAAAATCTAAAAATGTATTTGTAGTATTTTTCAAGTTTTTTACATATTTATATTATATTTGACATTCGTTTGTTGACATTCTATTGACAAGCACGTGAATTCATCGCTCATTTGTTTACATATTTTTCTTAATAAATCAAAAATATAATATTTTCAAACTTCTTTGATTTTCGTTAAAATGTCTTTAAAACGTAAGAAGTACTGGGGAAATAACCCCAAGTTCAAAGTGCCAAAGGCCACAAAAACGGTCCCTAACAGGTTTCAATTATTTTCTGACATGGAAGATGAGGAAGTCTCGAGTTTAGAAAATGAAATCATTAAAAAAAATGATGTCAAAGTTCCTCCAATAATAGTGGATGATAGTCATAGCTTCTCAGCGGTTATTAATCTTTTGGGAACAAGCTGCAAATATAAAAGGATCTCAATTGGTACCAAAATAATACCCAACACTTTGATAGATTACAACGAAGCTGTTAAAAAACTGAATAATATGGCTATGGATTTTTTCACCCACCCCATTAAAGATCACAAACAGTTTAAACTTATGCTATTTGGTTTGCCTAAATTTAGTACGGACACAATAAAAACTGAATTCAAAGAAACTTTTAATATTGAATTGGTCAATATTAAAGAAGTCTTGACCGCACGTTCGAATAAAGACGATGCGTTATATATGTTGGAGTTTAACAGAGAACATATTACAAAAAAGGAGATATTCAAAATAAGGTACGTGTTTGGCATAGTTGTTCGCTGGAGAAACCCTAATCGTCGTTCAAATGGCCCTACGCAATGCTCCAAATGTGCGATGTATGGCCATGGATCTGCTAATTGTTATAGACCAGTTGCATGCTTAGCGTGTGGTGGGTCTCACGACTATTCCAATTGCCAACTCAATAAAACGCTCGTAGATGGACCAGTAATTTACAAATGCTTTAATTGCACAAAACGCAACTTAAAAAATATTAATCACAGAGCTGATGACCCTCATTGTCCGTCACGGAGAGAATATTTGGAAATTAGAAGAAGGGTAACAAATGTTCGACGCCCTGCCAGAATGCACCAACTGAATGATCCTGTTTTATATACGACTGATGATGAGCTGTTTGATACAAGATATAGTGAAGTACCAAGATTTTCTCAAAAAACATCAGGTAAGGCTGAAAACAAAGTTTCCTATGCGTCTGTGGTAAAATCTAACAACAAACCACAAGAAAATAATAATTTGTCAAATGAACAGATTCTAGAGATTTACTTCGAGGCAATTGATGCTCTTGAAAAATGTAAGACCAAGTACGACAAGTTAAGGGTGCTTGGAAACATGCTTAGACATGTCATATAATAATACCAATACTAGGTTAAATATTATGCATTGGAATGCTCAGGGTATTACAACACCCACAGCAATTATAGAGTTGGAACAAGTATTAAAACAAAAACAAATTGATTTAGTTCTCATAAATGAAACATTTTTGAAACCACATCATAGATTTAAACTGGCTAACTTCAAAGTGTATAGAAATGATCGTACTTCACATGGTGGAGGTGTTCTGATAGCTATTAAAAACTCTATTCCACATGAACTTATCCCAAATTACCGAACTTCAAAAATGGAAAATATTTCTATCGCAGTTAAAATAAATAATAGGCCAGTGAGATTTACATCTGTTTATTCTCCAAAATACACAAATGATTTTGTAAATGATCTAAATATTATTACTCGTTCTTCTAATGATTACTTCATATTTGGCGACTTTAACGCCCGCCACACAAGCTGGAATTGCAGCACTAACAACACAGCTGGTAACAGTCTTTATCTTCATCAACTTAATTCACAATATTACATATTCTCCCCCAATTCATTCACTCGATTTGGCCAGTCTGTGAATCCAACTCAACCATCAGTACTCGATCTTCTACTCACAAATTCTAATCTGCATTTTTCACACTTAGAAACACACCCAGAACTCTTTAATTCGGACCACACTCCAATAACTTGCTCAATCCTTGGTGCAGTTATGGAAAAAACCATACAATTTCCCTTATACAGAAAAGCCAACTGGAACGAAATAGGAAGATGGGTAGATAACAAAATAAACAATAACAACTTACAATCAGTGGCACTTACAGAAACAAATATTGAACAAACGTTATCTATGATTACTAGTATTGTCCAGAAAGCTTCAGAGCAAATTCCAGTCGGCTTGCAACCAATTTGGCAAAGAAAACTTTCGAGAACAACTTTACTTTTGATTGGCCAAAGAAAGAGATATCGGCGGAAACTTCAAAGAACAAATAATTTATCTGAAAGAATCTTAATAATTTGTTTACTTAAGCAGCTGACTAGACTAATAAATTTCCATATTGGCAATGATAGAAACAACAGCTGGAATCAATTTCTAAAAGGGTTGCCAACAGGCAATAAAAAATTTTGGAAATTAACTAAGGCAATGAAGGGCAAAACCACGAACATAAGAAGTTTAACAACAGACGGCGTTGAAGTTTATAATAGTAAAGAAAAGTGTGAACTTATAGCCGAAGTTTTTGAAAACTTCCATAAAACAACGTATAACTTGTCTTCGATAAAAGATAATGTAGTTTTAAAGCATAAAAGCTGGTTAAAGAATCAAGATTTATCAATTAACCCGCCCGGTAATTTGACGGATGTGGATGAAGTCAAGTTTTTTGTAAAAAGTTTAAAAAACAAAAAAGCTGCTGGGTTAGACGGTATAAGCCCTATTATTTTAAAAAATATGACAAATACATTCTTTGTTGTTATTACCAGAATTTTTAATTGGTGTATAGTACACGGATATTTTCCGAAATTATTTAAAGTAGCTAAAGTTGTGCCAGTATTAAAGCCGGGAAAAGATGTAAAATCTCCAAATAGCTATCGCCCAATAAGCATCTTAAGCTGCCTTGATAAAGTCTTTGAAAAAGTTATTCTAGACAAGCTAAATGAATACACCGAAAATAACAATATACTACAAAGAGTGCAGTTTGGTTTTAGGAAAAACCATTCTACGATACATCAGGTTAAGCGCATAGTTAATTTAATATCAAAAAATAAAAATGAACGTAAAAGCACTGGAGTGGTGCTTCTGGATATTGAAAAAGCATTTGATTCCGTATGGCATGACGGACTGATATATAAACTTAATATGTTTGGCTTTCCAATTTATTTACAAAAACTAATTCAAAGTTTCTTATCTGAAAGGTCCTTTGTTGTAAAAATTGAGGATGAGTACTCTAATCAAAGAATTATCCCTGCAGGCGTACCTCAAGGTTCAGTATTATCCCCCACACTTTATTCGATATACACATCAGACTTCAAAGTCCTTAAAGATGATTCTTTAGCATTATACGCAGACGATACCGCAATATTAACAACGGGTAAAGTATCTAACGCTATAGTCAAAAAATTAAAAAAGGCTGTTCTACACGCACAAGCATATTACAAGAAGTGGAAAATAAAGATAAATGAGAGTAAGACTCAAGCTATAATATTCCCGTTCAACAAGTCGCCGAAAAGAAATGCTTCCATTTCACTGTCCGTAGACAGTGTACAAATCCCTCTTCTAGAAGCCATTAAATATTTGGGCATTGTATTAGATAAAAAGTTGACGTTTAAGCAGCAGGTTCTGCAATCATGCGAAAAAGCAGTTAAATGTGGGAGAGCCTTATTTCCCTTGCTAAACAGAAGATCTTTTCTTAACAGTAAAAATAAGCTTCTACTGTATAAGATGTGTATAAGACCAATTATGACGTATGGGTGCCAAATCTGGTCAAAGAGATGTGCGAACACGTATATTAAAAAGCTCCAAGTGGTACAAAATAAAAACTTAAAAATAATATTTAATCTGCCTTATAGATACTCTACAAATATACTACACAGAAAATATAAACAGATTATGTTTAATGAGCTAATAAGAGATATAACACTACGATTTGAAGATCGCAACAGGTCTTCAAGTTACGATATAATAAGAAGTTTGTGACATTAATAACTTCGTCAACTTCAGGAATGAAGCTGACAGAAGTGTTAATGTTAAAATTTCTTTAAATTATTAAGAGGTTTTTTACTATCTTTTTCCCCTAAAAATGTAAATATTAATTAATTAGTATATTTGTATAAATTCAAAAAAGCAAATATTTGTTGCAATATCTTTTTAAAAGTAGTACCTCAAGCAATGTAATTAAATAAAATAATGTAAAAATTTTTACCTGTGATATTGATAGAATAAATAAATAATAATAATAAAAATAATAATATTATATTTGAGGCAAAAAAAAAATTGCTAATTCAAAAGCCTGCATGTTATAATATATTTAAAGTAGGACGAGTATTCTCGTCTTTGCAGTGCGGGATACCCTGTCAAAGACGAGTATAATCGTCCTTGGCAGCGAATATGTTAAGATCACAGCAGTATTTTTGCAGAGCTCTTCTGTTGTACGCATGCAAAACTCTTATGTTAATAGACGCTAGTAAATCTTTTACTTCTGCCAGTAGCAAATTGAAGCACTGCCTCAATAGAAGACCTGGCACCGTTGTATGTGTTGTATCGGGTGGGTCATCTATCGGCTTAGTTTTGAAAATGAGGAAGACGCAACCATTACTGTTACTGGAGACTCCTGTCGTGCCATGATAACCCATTTCATTGCATCCGCTCTTCATGGTATTGATGTGAACGATGTTTGGTTTCAACAGGATGGTGCAACTTGAAACACATCTCATGCCACAATCGATTTATTACGTCAAACGTTTGATGACCGTTTAATTAGCTGAAATGGTAATGTCAATTGGCCGACAAGAAGCTGCGATTTGACACCATTAGACTTTCTGTGGGGTGCCGTTAAACAAAAGTGTTATGCCAACAAACCATCGTGATGCCATTGCCGCGATACGTCGCCATATACCAGAAAAAGTTCATGAAGATTGGTCCGATCGATTGAGGTACTGTGAGGCAAGTGGCAGAAGCCATATGATTGAAATGATATTCTACTTCTAACCGGAACAATTGGACTTCACAACCAAAAAAATAAATTTAATACAAATTTTAAATCGTTTTTGTTTGATTGTATTTTTAAATTGAAACGTTTAGATGGCCCACCCTTTATAATAAAACACAATTTGAATTAAATTTTCTATTATCGTTACGAGCTGAATTTGTAGATAGGAAAACGTATCGTCTTCATCTGTACAGATAGGTTCGGTAAACAAACATTCTAAAATGTTTAAAATGCATGGAAATCATTGTAAGTATTCACGAGTTATGCTAAGTTTTGGCAAGAAACTGGTGTTGGTTTCCTATGGTTAATTGATTAGAAATACTCACTGCACTCCACAGCGTATGAGTAATTTGTATCAAATAAATATTAAGTATACGTACGGAGGTGTTCCATTATAATCAAGGAAAGTAAAACCATACATTTGATAAATCAATCAATCTTTGTAAAGAAATCCTTTTTAGTTAATGATGTTACAGAAATAATATCCTTTCAATTACAAATACGGTGTAGAATATTTCAGTTGAATTTTATTTAGAAAAATGCATTATCACAATAACGTCATTGGGAAAGTCATAAAATTCTAATTTTGAAGGAGAATGAATTAAAAAAAATTAATTTTTCCTTTCCCTCTAAAAACTCGAGATTTATGACTTTCTTGCTTTAACACGATTACCTTCTATATTGTTGCCATGTAAAGTATTTCTCTTCCTTTTCTTTTTTTTGGTTTTGTGTGTCACATCTGTGTACGTTTGGAGTTTCGCATAAAAACAATGATTAATGAATTGTTCGAAACAATGTGTTGTTGCTGGATTTGTTTGTTTTGTTTTTATGGTTTTTCTATTTCGAAGATGACATTGTTGTTCGCAATGCTTAATTACTGCAAATCTGTAGCGGAAAGTGTCTCATACATGGCTTCGTTATATCACATGTAACGCATACTTCAACGAAAGCAGTTTTGGGGAAATATTTTCCAGTTCCAGTTCGCTAATTGCTGGCATATTTTTGGATACACATGCAATGAATTTGGCAACAACAACACTTACAAAATAGATCTCAAAGTTAACAGGCATAGCAATGAAAAATAGGTACAAAAAGTGTGAAGAATGTTGCTTCTAGTGTGTTATGAATTGTGAGTCAGTGATTCTATGATTATTAATCGAAAGTTGTGCAATTTAAGCACTGTGCTATTGAACACTGAAAGATTGATTTGTATTTATAGGCCTCATAAATGAAATTGATCGATTGATAAGGTTATTTCACTTACATCTGCGAATCTCACCATCTTTCTGAGGAATTATTTGTTAATTTTTTTCCTTTCTTTTACGTTATTTGCTACATATCTGTTTCTGTCATTCTGTGTACCGTAGGATGTGTATATTTTGTTGTTGTCTATTTACAAACCTTAACTAAGTTAAGATTATCTACGTTGTAATTCAATAGCATGTCTAGTAAAGAGTTTACAGAGTTTGTTTAAACTTTTCTAATAAAAACTTGTGTGATGTATTTTAAATTTGTTTAAATCTTGTAGAGGCTAAGGAAAATTAAAACAACTTATAATTGCCCTGGGCATTATCTGGTTTTGCAGTGCCATTGCAAAACAAGACAACATGTCGTCCTTATTCCAATTCGTTGAAATGACTATCAACCTGGCAAATATTCTTCTATCCTATTTGAAGCTCTCTAGGCTGTGAATGAAATTTTCTATACCCTGACTGCAAATGACTTCTGTAGAAGCTACGGAGATGAGGAGGAGAGTGAGAATGTTCTTCACCTACAGTGTAAATGCTCGGTATTTGGTCGGCGAAGAAAAAAGGGGCATCTGGGTGCCTACTATATGAAGGATCTGGATGATCGGTCATGCACTGATATTGGCAGTTTGAGTCGCTTTATCGGAAGCTCCGAATGGTGACTAGGGGAAAATGTGAAACTGTGTACTGTGGCCTAAGAATTCCCCTCATAACTCAATCGAGGGGACAGCCACCTCCCTACCTACCTATCATTTGGTGTAGTGATGGGCAACCTTGCTAACCTTTGATTATTAATTTTTTCCTCCTGTGTAAATTGGTTGCCATCTATTGTTGCTTAGAAACAACTCTAAAAAAATTTACCCTATGTTCATATTGGGCATATTGGTGAGGAGTACAGGCTCGGATTAATTTTCCTATGAAGCTCGTGGTTAGGGTTATACCGTCTCGAGGTTTCTGGGTGGAGTTTTTGAAGAAGAATTGAAGGGCAATTGGTGGATCTTAAATTTTGTTTGTATTTTTTTTTGTTTTGATTTCCAGATATCGAAAATAGTTTACAAAAGACGTACTTGAGTTCTGAATGTTTATTCTGCAAGCGATTAAGAGCTTTTAAATTGGGAGCTTTAATTTGATTGATTGATTGTTCCCAGATTTCGGTCGACAACTACAGTTTCGATATAGTTAAGGAATTCAGTTATCTTGGCTTTGCCGTTACCACAAAAACTGATGCCAGTCTGGAGATCAAGCGCAGGATCACCCTTGCTAACACGGGGCAACTATGGTCTCAATAGGCAATTGAGTAGCAGAGACCTCTCTCGTACGATAAAACTAATAATCTTCAAGACGCTCAACCTACCCGTGGTTCTTTATGGCGCAGAGGCATGGACATTATTAAGCACTAATGCAGCAACCTTAAGAGTATTCGAGAGAAAATTACTACGTAAAATCTTCTGCCCAGTGAGAGTTGGCGATGATTTCCGCATTCGATCCAACAGTGAGCTGTATGAGTTTTAACATCCAGCGGCAATGACGTTCGAATGGAAGAGGATACTCCGGCGTGACGGGTATTTGGGAAAGTCAGCGAAGAGGACGACCTTGTTTGCCTTGGAAGAATCAAATCTAAAAAGTCTGGCCATCGAGTTATGTGACCAAGTGGCGAAGGCGCTCAAGAAACAAAGGCGTCTGGAAGGATGTGTTAAGGCAGGCAGAAATCCAACAATCGGGTGGTTAATGGCCAATTAAGTACGGAAGCAATTTGATTGTAGAGATTGCGTGGCCATAAGAATACATAGACTAGCTGGATTAGAAAATTTTTGGTGAAATTTGTACGGCTTAAATTGTTCTGTATTTCTCCATTCCGATTGTATTTCTACACCCTCCCTTCTGTAAGTACTTCTTGTTTATGTTTCTTTAGTTCTTTTTTGTAATTTTTTGTAATTTTCTGTTGTTTTGAAATTAATGTTCATTTGTTTTCTTAAACAGCAAAAAGCTAAATTCTTAATGACTTCTTAAGCTTAACAAAAGGCGAACAGTTCTTAGTTTTTTGTTTGTACTTTTCTTGTATTATTTTTCAAATTTTTTTGTTGTTGTTTACAAGAAAAATAATTAAATTTCTACTCACATTTCCAAAAAACAGAGAGCAGGAAAGGGAATTGAAATTGTAAACAACTTTATTAAATGAAATTAAAATCTCATCTTTCCATGTTACATTCTATGCCATGACATTCCATTCCTATTCCATTCATTCGTCTATTCGTTGCTGTTTAATTCAATGGAACTTTTAACTCATAATTGCTAACAAATAAATTGAAAAGAAAAACATTCAATATTTGTCTTATCGAAGTCGATTAAAGCGATTTAAACGCAATTAGAAAATTTCAAACTTTGCCCAGAAGAACAGGCACGGCAAACTTTTCATAACACTTGTACGGGTTTTCTTCGTACTGCTCGTAACTTTTCTTTTGTATGGATTCTATACACTCACACACACATATATACCCACACCCATACTTAAACAAATTCTCTAATTGACTTTGAGAGTTTTTTGTAGTTCTTAAAGTGCTTTTTAGACACAAAAAATAACAAAAACTAGCATTCCCTCTTTAATTCATTCAAAAAATAGTGGAGGGTTGGTGCCAGGATACCTCGGCTTAGTTTCATAACTTTAATAATGTTTAAAAGGGGAAGTTGCCGAGGATGGGTAACAGTTGTGCAGCCAATAAAATTATTTATTGTGTTACTTTTAACGAACAGGCCAAAAAAAAATATTGTTTTACATGCCAAAGTCAAACAAAAAAAGTTTTAAACGATGCTGCTGGCAGACAAAGTTTAATGGAGAGAAGTCGTTACAGGCCTGGCAAGGGTTAGAAGAACTAAAATTAAAACTAAAACAGAATGAAGCATATGCTGTAAATTGAAATAAAATATTTGTTAAAATAATAGATAACACAGACAAAAATATGAATTTGTTTTAAAATAATTTTTGCTTAAGAAATCATAGACGGAACTTCGTGAAGGTCAAAGATGATGGGATCCTAAAGTACAAAACAATTAAAAATTATTTCTAATTATTACGCGCTGAATAGCTTAGACCTTATGGTCGGTGTAGTGTAACATGCCAGAATCTTTGGTGGGATTCGAACCCGTGATCCTAATGCTAATAGTTTAGCACACTATCCACTTGACTACCAGGGCATCTTAAAGTGTTAATCATAAGAAATAAAATAAAAATACCCGAGTTTCCATTAAAAAAAAGGGATTCTAATTTATGTCTACAGTCCATAATATTTTTTTTTTTTTTAATTCTGTTAATACTTTTGTGCATTTGAATAAAAATTTCCGTACTCCACTTGTATCGAGTGGATCATCTCTCCGTTTAAATTAGAATCATCGGTTATTTCGAATCGGGCAATACTTATGACATTCTATTCTGTCACAAAATTCAGTCAATATTAATTCCACTGAACATAATGATTCGATTTACGCCTGAGCAACTTTGCGATTTATTGGAAATTTATTTCCAAAACGAAGACAATTTGACCGGAAATTGCACGAAAATGTTGTACAAAATTCGATTGCAGAGAAGGACCAACAGTGCCCGGTATACGCAAGTTTATTGGTAAAGTTCGTGAAACTGGTATCATTGTTGATGCGCCAAGATGTGAGCGTGCTTGTATAGTGCGTACACCCGAAATTATTGAATCTGTAGCGGAGACCATCAACAACATCGTTATAAAGAATTGAACATTTCATGCAGCAGTTTACTTAGAATTTTGTGAAACGATCTCAGTATGACGCCTTAATAAGTTGAATTGATTCAAGAGTGGAAGCCGCATGACCATCCGCTTCGGTATATGGGCCAACGAGAAACTTCACAATGATGTCGTTTTACCAAAAAAATTATCTTTTCGGATGAAACTCACTTTCATCTTTGTGGGTATGTTAATAAGTAAAATTGCTGTATTTGGAGCCAGCAAACTCACACGTGATCTTACGGAAGAAAAAGCACCCATTACGAGTGACTCTTTGATGTGGCTTGTAGAGCGGAGGCATCATTGATCCATATTTCATGGAAATTGGGAACGACGCAACCATTGCGGTCAATGGAGACACCTATCGCACCATTATATTCGATTTTTTCTGTACCCGATTTTCATGGTGTGATTTAACACCGTTGAACTATTTCCTGTAGGACGTTGTTGTCGTCAAACTAGAGACATTTGATCATTTAAAGGCCAACATTCGTGATGTCATTGCCGAGATACGACCCCGTACACACGAAAAAGTGCACGGTCTAATCGAATGAGGTAGTCGCCGTAGTCTAGTAGGTAGTGTGTTAGCTTATTAGACGTAAAGCCCGGGTTCGTATACCAGGTTAGGCATCAAAACGAAATATGAAAAAAAAAATATTTCTTCGGCGACTGCCTCTCAGCTGATTTCTGGCAAAAACTCCAAGTGTAAATAAAATTGCCATGTAAAGCTTCTCAAAAATCTGTCGTTCGGAGTCAACTTTAAACTGTAGGTACCGCCACTCATGGATAAAAATCAGCACACGCAACATAAGTGGTGTGGGAAGCTAGGTCGAAATCCTGTCAGAAGGGTTGTAATGACCAATTATGTTATGTTCGAATGAGGTACTGTGAGGCCAGTCGCGGCAGCCATATAAATGAAATTACATTCCATTTCTAATCGAAACAATTGTACTTCACAACAAAATAAATAAATCCTACCTATATACATATTGAAAATTGAAAGTTCAGTTGATGGAATTTATATTTCAAATTCTATTGTATGATTTATTTGATATATTTTTATTTCTTGATAACTTCAATATTTGCTATATGTTTAATAAATATTGAAAAAAAAGAACGAACATAAAACATAAAATAAATTCTATTGATTTACATGTGAATTTATTCCCATTTCCATTTCTTTCTAACCCTTCCTGTTGTTGTTGACTCAGTTAATGGCCTTCAAATATTTCAATTTTATTGTTGAAAATCTTTTTTTCACTGAATACAACAAATTTTTGTATAGAAAACTTTGTTGTTTGATGATTAGAAAAAAATAACAACACATACAAATAAATATTATTTTTGCTTAAGGCTTAAACGGAAATCCGTTTATCTGTTAAAAAAAAAAAAAGATAAAACATTTTCAGAATTGCTTTTAGGTTTTGGAGAGAGAAAAAAAAATTATTTTTGTTTAAACAAATTTTCATTTGGGGTTGAATAATATTTACACCAGTGCAGGCAATACAACACAGATACCAACACAGATAATCCTTTTTATCTGTTAACCTTTAGAAACGGATTATTTTATTGCCACTATATGGTGTGGATGACCATATACAGGGGTCCACATTAATTAGATTTTGTCAGATGAAAATTTCGGTGATTTAAAACTGTTTAGATGATCTAAAATTAGCTGCAAAAATTCTTTGGGGCTACAGTTGTTTCAATTAATTTATGATCACACATAATGAACGCAAATATGTTGCATGGAAGCAAATTTTAATTTAAAACGTTCACATGAATTAAATATTTCAAACTATTTGCTATCAAAAAATTCAATGAAAAATTTAAAAGAAAAGTAAAACTCTATGTATTGTATTGCATGCAGATGTGGTCATGCTATCAGCATATGCTAGCTTTAAAATATTTTAAAATTTTTTTTCTTTAAATACTTGTGTTTATTTTTAAAAACACTAGAAGCATAAGTGTTTTTTATCAATATTTTGGAAAAGTGCATTCAGGCAACAGCAACGTGCCAGAGAAATTCTTGCAACTTTACTTAACTTTAACTTAACTATGAACAGGAAAACAATTTTTGTGTGTTTTATTTTACTTTATTTGCTTTGCTTTTAACAGAGAAAAAAAATGTCACAGAAAAGTTAAAATATTTTCGTAGAACTTGTATCACTTCTCGGTTGTTTATATAGAAAAACAAAAACAAACAAGAAATATAAAATAAAGAGGAACACAATAAAACAATTCAAATGATAAGCTATTGTAGGCTTTAATAAAATCTTTAAGCAGGGTTACCAAACTGTTTTTTTACTATTGAAATAAAGAAATAAAAATGTTTTGAAATCAAAATTTCTCTTTATAAAAAAAATTTTAAAACCCGTAAGCGTATGAGTGATATTTAATAGAGTTGGAAATATTACGTATACGCAATGCAGATATAAAGCACATACTTCTAAAGGTTAAATTAGGTAGGAGAATGATAGTAAATGTAGTGTTTTCATTTTACTACAAATAATGTTCCTACAATCCTACCTGTATTACACTTCAAATAAGGAGCATAAAGTCTCCGCAGTCTGGTAGGTAGTGTGTTGGTTTATTATACATGAGTCCTTGGTTCAATACTCATGTCAGACATCTTCAACAAAATGAAATTTGAAGAAGTAAATAAAAATTGTCATGAAAAGTTTTACAAAAATCTGTCCTTCGGAGTCGACTTTAAACTGTAGGTCCCGCCACTCATGTATAAATTTAACACACACAACAGAAGTGGTGTGAGAAGCTTAGTCGTAATCCAGACAGAAAGGGTCTCATGATCAATTATGTATGTATGTAAGGAGCATAAATCACCGAATCATCCCAAGTCATGCTAATAGGTTGCGATTTTCGTTTGCTTCTTTTTTTTTTCGTTAATCAAGACTTTTTTCAACTGGGTAATAGAATTTCTGTAGCAGTTCTTAAACTGATTGCGTGGATTACGTTCAAAAAATTGGTGCATCGTATGCCTGAATTCAGCTAAAATTTGTATTATATAAACCAACAGTATATGATGTAATTAAACTATACTGTATGGGTTGGGGACTCGAAACTTTGTGCTACATTATCTACAGTAGATGGCCAAGAACTTATTTAACGTCTTAAATCAGCTTCGTAATGAGTTGTAGGTTTGATAACTACTAGAGTACTGTAGGGAAACAAAGAAAACCTTACGAAATTATAAAATATTCTCGAAGTTGACATTCACTCACGAATTTGGAATTGATTTTCATTCCAGTAGATTTCTAGTTTTGTGTTGCTGTTGTTCGATTTTCCAATAATTTTCCTGATTCATGAAATTACGGATTGTTTTCGAAGTTGTTATACATTCTCGAAATTGACATCGAATCTTCTGTTAGAAACTTGACATCCATTCTCGAAGTTGACAACTACTCTTCTGCTGGAAGTTTGACATCCATTCTCGAAGTTGACAACGACACTTCTGTTAATAGTTTTGCTTGTTCTGTTGTAGCTTTATTTGGTCTTACAATACTGTTTATTTGATGGAATCTTCTTTCCATTCCTGTCACAGTACTTCTCCTTTTAATTTTAGAAAGTAAATTCTTTTCTTTTCCAAAGTTTATTTTTTATTTTTAGTTCCATTACAGTTGATTCCATGTCTTTGTGTTAGAGAACATCATTAAAAAGTAACTTCAATGAGTTGTATGTTTCACATTAAAACAAGGCCTGTGGCGAATTTTATCACGGGATTAAATGAATCATATTTCATGGCAAGCTGAATAGTTTTTTTCTTTAACTCCTAACTTTTGAAAAACTTTAGCCTACTGTTCCTACATTGTAGCCAGTAAACATACACACGCAGAGTTTAAAAAACAAGGAAAACTAAAGAAAAATATGAAAAAAGTGCCAATATGATGTACCGGCTTAAACTTTGTGGCTTTTCCTTAATCTCTTATAATGACAGTTGTTTTTGCAGAGGAAACATCTGATAAAAGCAGCAGGTGGACTAAAGGGTTCTCTCTGTATAATTTATTAATAATTAATTTAAAAATAATTGGATAAATATTTTGAGAAAAAAAAAAACTAGATTTCTTCATTGCAATGATTTCATGATGATGCTTGTCAAATAAAGTAAATAGGCGATGTTGTCTTCGATATATATCCGGAAGATACATAGTTTGGTGACGAGTACCCTTGGGTATACTTTTAAACTCAGAATCTTAAAGAGAGTGATTAGATTATTGAATTCGCCGTTGTTTAGTAGTTAGTGTGTTGGCTTATTAAACATGAGGGCTCGCTTCAAACCCCAAGTCAGACATCTCCAACAAAATAAAATAAAAAATAATATTTCTAAGGCGACTTCCCCTCAGCAAATTGCTGGCAAAAATTCTGAGAAGTAATTAAAGTTGCCATGAAAAACTTTCTCAAAAATCGATCGTTCGGAGTTGACTTTAAACTTGTAGGTGCCACCACTCCTGTATATAATTAACACATACAACAAAAGTGGTGTAAGAAACTAGGTCGTAGTCTTGACTGAAGGGTTGTAATGACCAATTATGCATGTATGTATGTAGCTTGAAGAAGACAGCTGTTAAGGACTGCCAAAGTTCGAATGTCTCTGTTGGAAGAGTGGTCTGGTTTTCTTAGTCAGGGGATTAATTTTTAAAAATTTAAAATATCTGTGATGGAAAATTTGTTTGTCTCCGGCTGTACTGGATCGTGTGTTGCTTTGGCTTATATTCCAACATGTTCTTCTCACAATCTAATTGTTTGTTATACTAACAAACTATTGTTAGAGATCCAGTTTTTGTGTGAACAATATTTTATTGGCTTTAAAAGATATTACAAATTAATCTACAAATTGATTTGAAAAGAAAGCCTGTCGAGTCTTTAATTAATTCCGAACACAAATCCATGAAAACTACTAAAAGGATTTCTTTCGAAAGACAAATCAAACTGTTGGCTAAGCTTTTACTGTACTGGCTGCCTGTAATATCATCGCCTATTATTTTTTTTAACAACAAATACACATGCACACTGTTGCACACATGCAATGAAAAATAAATAATAAAATAATTAACATGGATTAAGTGTTATATAATTTTGTTATTGTTTATTTATTTAACTATAGAGTTATCCTCTCTCTCTTTCTCTTTTGTTAAAGAAACTTTTCTGTCTTTCCCCTGCTTTGGGTTTTTTAAATAAAATTATTGTGCATGAAATTATTACGAGCCATTAATGTATTACAAACAATTATTGTTTATTTGTTGATTTTGTTATTGTTTTATATTTAAAATACGATTTTAATTAAAAACTGAAATTAAACTCAATTAAGTCCTGCAAAATTTATTCATTGGATAAATTGAATTTTTTTTTTTTTTTTTTGGAAAATAACAATAAAATTAACAAAAAAAAAAGGAAAACAATTCTTTTATTCTGTTATTTATGGTAATCAAACATTATTTATTTTATTTAAAAAAATACTTTTTTTTTAAACACTCATACATGCACATACGTTCTCGGAAATTGAATTGAATTATAAAATTTCAGAATTTATTCCATTTATATCGATTTAAGTAGTTAGGTTAGGTCATAGGTTAGGCCAATAATGATACCATAAATCAATTTCAAAATCAGGAATCAAACAGTCCCTGTAAGACACCATCCTGTCTCAAAAACAAATTTTGTATTGCGGTAATCATTGCTTTGGAGTGTACAGTAAACGATGATAGAAAATGACGGAAAGTATAGCTGAACATACATACATACATAATTGGTAATTACAACCCTTTAGTCAGGATTTCGACCTAGCTTCTCTCACCACTTATGTTGCGTGCGTTAATTTTATACATGAGTGGCGGGACCTACAGTTTAAAGTTGACTCCGAACGACAGATTTTTTTGAGAAACTTTTCATGGCAATTTTATTTGCTCTCACAGTTTTTGCAGGAAATTTGTTGAGAGGAAGTCGCCGAAAAAATATTTTTTCAAATTTTCGTTTTGATGACTGACCTGGGGTTTGATGCTTGGCCTCACGTCTAATAAGCCAACGCACTACTTACTAGACTTAGGCAGTCGAAACTCCTATGATTAGCAACATATAGGAAATTGTTAGCGACATTCTCATGTCCTTGAATCCAAGTCCGTCGACAAATTTTCTTCACAAATCATTGGCAATAATGATCAAAGATACACAAGATTGTACGAATCAATCAGTCTATTTTCAAAGAAAATTTCATCAGCCAATAAGCATTGTCGAACAGCATAAATCTTAATGTGTACATCGCAATCTTTGGTTTCTTTGCTACAGGGAAGAGTAGCTGGACAATGCAGTTTTGAACTTACCTTGCTTATGTCGATAGTATATGGATTTTCTTCCACAGAGAAACTAATCTTGAATTATTCATACCTGCTGTTCAACCCTATTTTAATAGCAGAGGTACATGACTGACGAAACCTACAATTTATCGTCGAGTCCGAATGACTAATTAAGGAAACTGTTCACCGCATTTTTAATTTATTCTTAGAGTTTTTCCAGAAGACTACTGAGAGGAAGTCGCTGAAAGAAATATATTTTTTTTCGAAATGTCTGAGCTGAGGTGAGAATCGCGGTTTCTCTTCTAATTAGTCAATACACTATCGATCAGACTATGGCGGCTTCTTTCGATATTGCTTTGCAGCGGAAAAGAATTACTGAAGCCTCTTAAATACATACATAATTAATCATTACAACCCTTCAGCCAGAATTACAGCCTAGCTTCACACACCACTTATGTTGTGTGTGTTAATTTTATACATGAATGGTGGTGGGACCTACAGTTTAAAGTCAACTCCTAACGACAAATTTTTGGAGAAACCTTTCATGGAAATTTTATGGACCCTCAGCGTTTTTGCAAGAATTCTGCCGAGAAGAAGTTGTCGAAGAAATACTCTTTTCATATTTCGTTTTTTTGGAGTTGTCTGACCTGGGGTTTGAACCGTGGCCTCACGTCCAATAAGCCAATACGCTATTTATTAGACTACGGCGACTAAAGCCTCTTAATTTTATAAATTCCAAAACGTACGAGAACCTGGATACCATTATTTACGAAATAAGGATGACTTAAGAATGATAAAATCATTGGTTCACATTATTTTAAGAACGTCTTGTCAACGGCGAACACTAAAAGGTGATGATTAGCAATTTCTTTGGACATGAGTTGGATAATCTGGACACTAATGGCATGTGGTTTCAACTTGGCCGAGCCACGTGCCACATAGCTCATGGCTGATTGGATATTCTGGATGAGAGAATTGCCACCAAGATCACTTGATATCAACTCATTAAACTTTTTAATGTGGGGTTTTCTTAGGTTCCATCAAAGCGGTCCTCAAAGCTAACATAATCCTGGCCATCCTTCAAATACAGCCTGATAATTTTATAATTAGGGCATTTTGAATACGCTACACCTAGAGAAGTCGTGGAGGAAAAATAAACGATGCTATATGCCAGAAATAATGGCCTTCAGGAATTTTTTGACATTTTTAAACTCTTCCTGGTTGAAATTTTTTTTTTTTTTTTGATTGAAGATTACATAAAGTACAGTCAGTGCCATAATAAACAGAATTCTTATGTGATGTGAACATGTGGTGACAACAACAACAAAATAAAATTAACTTCTTCACAGCAGTTTAAAAATGTCGCCGTCTCCTTAAAGAAATAACAATAATTACCTGTCAAAACATCAACAATTATTAACACCCACACCACCTATTAAATTATAAACGAATGAAAAACCCATTGAATTAAAAGCCAAAAAGGGAATCTTGGCAAACAAGTAAGCACTCTCACGCACACACACAAACAAAAAAGAAAAGTTGTGACACACCTTTTTTAAAAAAGCAATAAAGAAAAGGAGACAACACATTCGGCTAAGAAAAAAAAAAACGTTTAAAAAGAAAACTTTTCTACCCATTAACACCTTTTACTTGTTGTTTTCCTTAAAAAGGATACCACCTTTGATGTATAAAACAGACACACACACACACACAGACAGAGATAAACAACAACAAACACAAGCACAGCCATCATCATCCGCCGCCAGATATCTTTGTGTGCAGTCGCTTAGTTAAGCACAAGAAATTAGTGTCGGTGTCTGGCTGAGTCTCCCGGTTTTTTTTTCGTTTCGTTTCTTGTTTTCGGAGTGTTACTATTGAGACTTGGCGATAAAAAGATTAAGGAAAAGTTTAAAAGGAACATTAGGCGTTAAAACAGCAGAGCAGGAGCTATTAATTGTAGTCTATTAGTCTTGAAGAAAAAAAAAAAAAGAAGAAACATAAGCAACTGTGTACAGAAGATGAAGAATATTCCCCAAAGATTTGTTAAAAAAAACTTGAAAATTAAAAAAAAAAATAATAAAAAAGCACAAAAAACCCAACCCATAAAAACCAAATTGATTATTAGTAACGAGGGTAATTGGGTCAGACCGTACAGTTTTATGGTATGGGCTTTACATACAATTTAGTGTGTGTATTTGGCTCTGTGTGAGTGTTGTTTGAAAAATTTATAATTTTTTAATGAACCATGACTGATTAATGACTCAATTTTAGAATTTGTTTTACGTTTTTTTATTGGTTATCTTTTTTTTTAGAATTTTTTTAATTTAAAATAATCACGAGAAAAGAAATATTCTATTCTATTTGTGGTTGTCCTTATTTCTTAGTTTGTTAGCGAAGCACTAATCAAGTCATCAAAGGTTTTTTTTAATGAAATGAGTTCGAATGTCGGGTATTCTTTGTCTGTCCAGTACATAATTTTTTAATAAAAAAAAAACATAAAAAAAAACCGAAGAACGGGAAACACTGTTCCAGGATTTATTATCTCACAGATTAGACATTCACGATTTACATCTCTGGAATTATTTTATATGGCTGTCAGTCAAAGTGGAGTATACGTGAATGATAACAAATATCTTCATGTTCACGTATGGTGTTAATGGTGATAATTTATGTGAAGGTGCTCAAATTTCTATTTTCACCAAATCCAGCTACAGGAATTTAATTTTAATATTCAGGCAGAAAATATCTCTTTGAAAAGACTCCAATTCTGTCACACCTAGTTTGTCCTTCTGACTAAATCATTAACCTGTTCCGGCAGTCTCTTATCTATTTTTGCCATCAAAAATTCATAGTATAAAGTGCCAATTAATTATTAGCCTAAGAAACGTGGGGAAATGAAATTTAAGTCCAGTTGTGTGTACTGGAATACCTTCATATTTTTGATGAAATGTTTGCGAATTTTAAAATTTTAATCTGTAATCGTGATACATTTGGCATAAATCGAAATCAGTTTATTATTAATTAAATAAAGCGTTCGTATCTGTTTGTAGTCGCCGTAGTCTAGTAGGTAATGTGTTGACTGATTAGACATGAGGCCAACAAAACTAAATTTAAAAAAAATATTTCTTCGGCATCTCAGGAGATTTCTGGTACAAACTCTGAGAGTAAAATAAAATTGCCATGAAAAAGTTTCTCAATAATCTGTAGCTCGGAATCGTCCTTAAACTGTAGATCCCGCCACTTATATATACAATTAACACACACAACATAGGTGGTGTGAGAAGCTAGCTCGTAATCCTGACTGAAGGATTGTGATAATCAATTATGTATGTATGTATGTAAAGTCTGATATATAGCTGTCAGTCGGATGTTAAGGGCTTAGCGTGATTGACAAAAATACCTTAGTTTTCGTGTATGGACCTAAAGCTGATATTTTATGTGAAGGTCGTCAATTTTTGTTTATTACCGAATCCGATTACAGGAGTCTTATTCTATTATTCAAGCAGAAAATAACTATTTTATACGGCTGCCAGTCTATCACATCCTATGCGTTTGAATGCAAAGAAAGTTGATATTTTCTAGCAAAGGCTCGTAGCAATTCTTTGGACTCTTTCAAACTTAAGGCAAAGTCCACGTACAAATATTTGTGAATATTGCGAAAACTCTTGTATCGGTGGTAATAAAATACACGAAAGATATGATAGAAGTGGTTAACGTTGAATATCTCATTTATTTACTACGTAATTGATCTTTAAAATCCTTTAGTAAGGTTCACAATCTATTTTCTCACACAACCAATGTTATGTGTGTTAATTTTATTCATGATTGGCTTAGATTCCGGATGACATATTTGAGAATATTTTCATGTGACAAATATTATTTACTCTCTGAATTTTTGCCAGAAGACGGTTAGGTGGAATTCAACATCCATGTTGTGTATGTAAATTTTATGTGTGAATGGCGTGACCTATAGTTTAACGTCGTCTCCGAACGATTGGTTTGTGAAGCTTTTATGGGAATTTTTTTTCAGAAGTCTGTTGAAATATAGTCACACTAACAAATGTTATTTTGTCTAATTCCGTTTTGTTCGAGATGTCTGAGCTGGTATTTGAACCATGAGTCCGCATTTAATGAGCCAACACACCACCTAGGCAATTTCAATATTTTATGTAATCTTCAATAAATGCAAACCAATTTTCAGTCGCTAAAAATTCTGTGTTTAATGTAGGGTAGTGCCTTGGACTTATGATTCATCGTACAAAACAATATGGAATGACAAATGAACGTTCACTTCTACATTCCTTTCTTATTTTTCCTGTGCCTTTGTTATATTAATATATGTGTTTAATGATGTAATCAAGAGTTGACTTCTAAAAAGGTGGGAGTTCGCTACAGATTCTCAAAACAACAGTCTGATTAACTCCATTTTTTTGCTGAACCATTTACCATCTCCATTACAGTACATTAAGCGACAAAACATAATTTCAAGGTAATAAAATGCTCTTCAATCCACCGTAGTCTAGTAGGTAAAGTGTTGTCTTATTAGACGATAGCAAGTGGTTCAACATCTGGTTTAGACATCACGAACAAAAAGAATGAAAAAAAAAATTTTTTTTGTTCCGACGACTTTCTGCCTCTGAGCAGTCTTCTGGTAAAAATCGTGAGATTAAATACAAATTGCCATGAAAAGTTTCTCAACAATCTGTCGTTTGGAGTCGATTTTAAACAGTAGACAGATTTTACGGAAACTTTTCATGGCTATTTAATTGACTGGTTAAGTTTTTGCCAGAAATCTACTGGCAAAAGACGATTTTGTTTCAAATCTCGTTTTGTTGGTGATGTCTGATCTGGAGTTTGAACCGTGGCCTGGGGTCTAATAAGCCAACACGCTACTTAATAAACTACTACGACTTCATATGATTGGTTGTGCAGCTAAAAAGTAAAATAGTGATCTAGCCATAGCGATCGATTTGATTAAAGATTGATCAAATTTTGTTTACTTCGTGATGTTAGACGTATTGCAGGGACTCCTAAAAATTTTTGAAATTTTTGTGGATATAAATTTATGGTGAAATTTTTCTTTTTCATTTAATAGTTTATTGTGTATAATTTTAAATTTTCATAACATTTCGCTTATAGAAGTATATTTGGTTTAATTTGCTTTTCATTTCTTATAATAAATTGAATTTAAATTTAAATTTTTAAAAATTTGTAATTAAAAATAAAGACTAAGAAAAGTGTTAGTATTAGTACGGATAAATATTAGAAAATAATTGAATACAGTGTAAGATATAAATTCTAATAAGATATATTGTGTTTTAAAAATAAAATAAATTTTAGTTATAAAAATTGTTTCCTTTTATAAAATATTTTTAGAGGTACGTTACGATTTTCGTTTCCATTACAGCGTTGGCTGCTGGTGTAGGATTTTCCTTCATTTTGTTTATTTTCTTTTGCTTACACTCTTGTTATTAAAAATATTTGAATTTTTTATTTCTTTATAATGATTCTCACTTTCTTTTAACACTTGTAGTTTATATTTCCCTTAAATATTCGTTTCTTTTTTGTTTCCTTTGAAATGTTGAATAAAACCTTTTGAAATTTTTTAATTAATTTTCCTCTGGCCTCTACCACAAGGTATATGTGTTTAAACCTTTTTTTACTTGTAGTATGTATGAGTAATTCTAGAACATATTTTTTGTTTTTTTTTTTTAATTCTTTTAGAAAAACTTTGTATAAAATTATAATTTTTTTTGCATATTTTGATGAATTTTTTAGTCACATTTTTTTTAATTATTCTGGTGTTTAATTTATAATTTATTTAATTCGTTTATATTTTTTTTATTAATTTTTTATTTATTATTATAAATAAAATCCTACACTATGTTGGACATCTGAACGCACGAGTACGAAATAAAAAATAAAATTCAAATTAAACATTAGTCATACGTATGGGGGCAGCCGCTCACAATATGTCTCCCTAACATATGCAATATATTTTTTTTAAATTTATTTAATTCGTGTCATTTTATTTTTTTGCAAGCCCTACACTATGTTGGACACCTGAACGTATGAGTATGAAATAAAATATAAAATCGATTTAAATATTAATCATACGTATACATATGCAATAAAATAACAGCCAACCTTATAAAGAATGCATACATCAAGAATATTTCTACTATGACGACGACGTAACGAAGGAAAATCCAGAATATTATGATTTTTAGAGCAAAAATATAAATTTAACCCGATACTCTAAGATATGAAAAGATGTGCATTCTGTAACCAATTGTCCGCAAAATATTCTAATAAGCATTAGAGAAGACTTAATATAATGCTGTTGGAAAATGTTCGTTTACTGATTGTGGTTAAATGGCTTTACAACTTCATATCTTCAGTAATGTTAGTTGCATCTGGCAAAACAATATATTATTTGAATGCTGACATTACTTCACTAAACAGGAAGACAGTTTATAGGCAGGCATTATTAAATTCACCGTATTCTGTAAGAAATTGTTTTAGTTTTCTAGTCCAGAAAAGACAAGAACATGTTGCAAGCAGAAAAAAAACTAAACGATGCTATTAACTGTTGTATGTGAAAGTGCAAATCACTCTACTCGACTAATTATTAAAAAGTCTTTGAAAAAATTAAAAAAGAGCAACGCATTTTGCAGCTTCCATATTACTAGATAACGAGGTATGTATAAATCACCAAACGATTAAGAAACTTTTGAAAATATCTGGCCAGCCAATGAAACTATTTATTTAAGTATTCAATTCCATTTTCGATCCACTGCTAAGCGATTGACAATGGCAGATAAAAAGAAGGTCTTACTTACGTACTTAAGTAGTCATTTAGCAAGATTGACAACTAAACGTTTTTGCCAGAAGACTGCAGAAAAAAAGACGCAAAAAAATATTTTTCGTCAATGTTCGTTTTGTTCGAAATGTAATAGAGGACGTGTACTTGTCAATGGACAAGTACAGTACCCGGAGGTCGAATTGACCCATTGTACATAGCTGTGATCTAAACCATGTACTCTCGTTTAAAAAGCAAACACACTAACTACTTTACTACGGCGAATTCAAGAAGGAAAAGGATGTGCTAAGAAGACATAAGAAGACCAAAGTGAAGCTTAGAAGTGGCAACAAGAAACGTAGTGATGTGTGTCTGGTGCGATAGGAAGGATATTATTTACTAAGAGTTTTTTTAAATTAGTGAATCAATTGATTCTGATCTCTAAAGTATATGAACGATATTAAAACAAGCAAATGAATTAAAATGATTAGAATTCGTTAGAAAAAAAGATTGCGTGTTGCATAGTGATAGCGAATGACGACACATATATTTTATGACCCGGCTAAAGCTGAGAAAGCTATGCTATAGTACGAGCTTGCACCTTCGAATTTTTATTATTAAACAATCTCTGCAGTATTCTCGTAAAAAAGTCAGAAGATCTATACTGATGGATAAAGGTCTTAATCTCAAAAAAATGGAAAATTGTTATCAATTTGGATTCATTAATCAAATAGTTTCAATTATAAAAAAAAGCTGTTTTCTTTTGGTCACAACAAACATTTACTGGGGTTAGGTTAGATTAGAAATAAGTACAATACCTAGAGATCAACTGATCCACTATATACATACATACGTCTTAATAGGTAGCAAAAAATAAGAAGAAGAGAAAAGGAGATTGGAAAAAGAACCGCCATCTATAGAGGAGTTGTTAGATGATCTCCAACTCTTTATCTTCACAAACACACCCTACAAAAATCCAGTTTGAATCTGTTTCAGATCCTTGTCAGCAATTTAACCTCGCAATACATTACCACCTAGTTTCTCACACCACTTACGTTATGTGTGCGAATTTTATACATGAATAGCGGGACCCTCAGTTTAAAAATGATTCCGAACGACAAACTTTCGAGTAACTTTTCATGACAATTTTATTTTACTTTCAGAGTTTTTGCCAGAAATCTGCTGCACAAAACCTCACAATACCTCGTAAAAAATCCACAAACCTGCATCCTAACACTGTCTATTGAAGGCCATTGATTAACATGTATGGGTTTATGTAATCTGATTTATTTTATTAAGGAATAAGAAATAAATTTTTAGCTGTTGGTGAAAATCGTTGTATTCGTGCCAAAAATTTAATAAAATTCGAATTTTTTTTATTTACTACAACCCATTTTCTTACTAAAATAATATTATTATGAGCAGAATATGTATGATCATATACTTGATATTTTTTAATAAATAGAAGCTTCCAACCACAAACGAACCTACAACCTTTGCATTGTCAGGCTGGCACACTTTACACGAAATAATTGCTTCCTGCAATCTTTATTGTATTTGTAGAAAGTTTTAAAGAAAAAAAGTTAAAAATTAACTTCATTCTTCGTTCTGATTGTAAATAAAGGCCTATTTTAAAATTGTAAATTTTGCAAAAGAAAAAATTGTACGAATTTTCCATAGTGCCAACAGGTGTAGGATTTTAAGCTATTTTAAAGACATATTTTTATTGATTACTTTATTTTTATTTAAATTTTTATGAATTATTGATTTTTTGTTACTTGGGTTTTTGATTTTATTTATTAATTATTAATTATTTACCGTTATTTTAAATATTTCAGAAGTTAAGTTGTTGCGTGATTTATTATTTATCAGTTTTATAAAAGATAAAGTTAAAAAAATTTTTAGGGGTTATTTTTTATTAATTTAAAAAAGAAAAAAACACAAAAAATTGGAAATGAAAATAAAATAAAACAAAAAAAAAAAAATAAAATAAAAATTAAATTAAAATTAAATTAAAAAATAAATAAATTTTATTCATTGTTTTTAATTTTTTTTGTTTTTTTTTTATTTTTATTTATAAAATTAAATGAAAATAATTTTTTTAAAAAAACTAATAAAAAAATATTTTGTTTTAAATTGCTTTTGTCATATTAAATTTTTAATAATTTATGTTATATTGTTTTGATTTTTTTTTTGTTAAAAAATTATTTCACACAACGATGTTATACCCTCTTTCGATTTTTATGTTTATTTTTTCATGTTGTAATATTTAATAAAAATTTTCATTGTTTTTATTATTTTTTATTTTTTGTGTTATTTTATGCATTTCATATAAAAATAAATCACTTAAAATGTTATCGTTTTGTTTTCCTTTTATAATCATAAAAGATTTTTCAATACTTTTAAAATTTTTATTAAAAAAAAAATATTATTACCCACTAAATTATTTGTTTGTTTAATTAATAAATTATTTATTATTAAACAAATGTTTTTTATATATTATAATTTATATTTTTAACTTATTTAAAAAATTTTTATTATTTATTTTTGTTGTAAAATATAAAAATATATGTTTTTTAAAAAAATTAAATTTAAAATATTTTTTAATATTTTTTTATTTTTATTTTATTTTTTATTTTATTTTGTTAATAAGAAAATAGAAATTATTATTAAGAAAACTGATAATTTATGATTAAAGTTGCTTAAGGCGGAACGACCGCTTTGACGTTACACGTATAAATAAACTGCTGTTAAGGATGTAACAGCTCAAGTATCTCTGGCTACAAATGAAATACAACAGCACTTACAAACACAAAAACATTTACACGCACGCACGTTTATTTTTTCCTTTTTACGATGAATTCTCTTTTATTTCTAATTTTTTTTATTGTTGTAAACAAGCAGTAAATACGCACACACTGTTACTGGAACACCGTTATAACGAGATAAACACACAGAAATACAGCAGCCGAGCAGCTTACGAGTAGCAATGGCAGCAAAGCAAAGCAAAGCAGCCTTAACAACAATAACAACAGACAAGAAAAGAAGAAAAAGTCACTCATTAACTGGAGCAAATTATTAAATGGTAGACGACAGCCAACTCTTAAGAGAAGTTGTTGTAGATGTTATTGGATTTTTTATTTATTTTTTGGTCACATGTTTAAATACAAACAAAAAAAATCCTTAAAACAAAAAAAAAAAAATATTTTTTTAATAATTTTTTTTTAATTTTTTTTTTTTTAAAAATATGCTATAAAGCAGTTTTATTTTAAAATTTTGTTTTGAATTATTTTTTAATTTTTTTTTATATAAATTTTTTTTTTTAAATTGGAAAAAAAATCTCTTTTTTTAAGTTTTTTTATGTGTTTTATTTGTTGAGGAGAAAAAAAAATTATTTAAATTCCCAGTAACTTTACCGTTACGTGATAAACTATCAACTGAATTTGTGTTGACCAAGTCCTGACATTTTTTTCTTGTTCATTTTTGTTCTGTTTTGCTTTCTGTTGAATGTTGCTGCTCAGGCAAAAGGATGCTGTTTGTGTTTTCCGTTGTGGGTTATATTTCTATTTTTATTCGTATTATTGTTGTAGTTGTTGTTGTGCAATTATTACTCATTTTGCAATTTGTTGCTCTTGTTGAAAATCAACAAGAAGCAATTTGAACATGTTCATGGGTTGTTAAAACTGCACTTTTATAACCAAAAAAAATGGCACACAAAACATTTACATAAACTCTCTCCATGCATTTGCTTTTGTTCGCGCCTTATGCTCTTATTTAAATAAAATTCTACTCAAATGCTCTCCTCTCTTCGAATATAGAAAATAAACTCAAAATACAAAATAAAACAAGGTTTTACTTTGTTTACTACCATACGAAGCAACATGTTGTAATCATTACAATGTAAGAAAACAATAACAAATATGCACTCTCTCTCCCGTTATTTATAAATCCACTCATTTACTTTTTACAAATTGTTGTTGCAACAATCTACAGTGTATACTTACAAATACAATTTGCTTAACTGTCACGTGTTGCATGCCTTTTCCATTAAAACCCGAATTAAGCAAAAAAAGCTTCGTAATCATTTGTTTAATACCCCACCTTAAAAACATGCGCTCTTTTACTCAATTAGTTGTACTCTCTCTCGCTCTCTGTCTAATCGTGCATATGTATGCTCTTTTATTTTTATTCTCTTTTTGAATTTACAATCGAAAGCTTTCCGTTACTTGAACTAAACAAAGCCCATAAAAAAAACTTGTTTCTCTCACTCTCTCCGGCTCTCTTTGTGTGTGCGCTTGTATATTTGCTGTCTTATCACTACCTGATGTCATTGTATTTGTTTTTATAAAAGCATACGCCCCATAATGTGCAATGCACTCGTACTTGAATTGTTCTTATTTTAGATTTTAATTTCTATTGTCTACTTTCAGGCAACAGTTTTAAGAGATGATCCTGTACAAATTTAAAAGAACATCAAAAAAAATTTTAGAAATGAAATCGTTATAATTCTGGTTGGAAAAACGAAATTTCAGGGTAAATTAATGTCAAGTATGGTATAAATTTCGATGTTGAAAAAGGTGTAGGACAAGATTTTACCCATACTGGCGCTACGTTAGATGAAAACACACAGGATCTGTTAGAAGAACACATTATCTGCATAGAAGTATACAAAGGGCCTTTCATTAAATGTATGCCAGTGCTTCGCAGGGTGGAGTGCATCTGAAATTTAAAATTTTTCATGACATTGTCGCATAGATTAAGTTGAAATTGACCGATGCCATGGATTATGAAGTCGCCGTAGTCCAGTAGGTAATGTGTTAAGCGTGAGGCCAGGGCTCAAGCCCCAGATCTGAGATCTACAACAAAACGAAATATGACAACAAATATTTCTTCAGCGGCTTTCATTCAGCAGATTTCTGGAAAAAAGAGAGTAAATTTTTTTATTTTAAACAGTAGATCCCGCCACTCATGTATAAAATTAACACACATAACATCAGTGGTGTGAGAAACTAGGTTGTAATCCTGACTGTAGAGTTGTAATGACCAATTATGTATGCATGTATGTTGTTAATCTTCTTGATTGCCAGAGCAACAGGATTTCGCTATTGTTTCTTCAGTTTTTTCGCTGGTTATGTCGACAAGAAAAATTTTTCAATGTGGAATTGGAGGCACTCATAGATGATTGTGGAAAAGCCATTGCATCCGAAAAAATTGTTTGTTTGGAGCGCATTATGGGCAGAGACCCAAAATTTTTTTCGAAAACACCATTCGAGTAACCCTTTTCGTTAATTCAGAGCCCCATATGATATGAAAGATCCATTGAGACTTGATTGCGTGAGAAGTTTCCAGAGATAATTTTCTAAATTTTTGGTGGCTTCAATTGATGGCCAGAAAGATTATGCGATTTGAAGCCGACATTTTTTGTAGAGCCAAGCCAAAGGTCGTGTTTAAGCAAATAATCCTTTAAGTTTAGGTTTAGGTTAGAGGACGTTTACTTGTCATTGAGATAAGTACAATACTCGGAGGTCTAACTGACCCCTTGTAACACGTTCTAAAGGAGATAGGGGACAATAAAGGAGATAGGGGAAGGGAGGATAAGGTAGGGAAGGGAGGATAAAGAAAAAGGAAATAATCCTTTAATGTTGGAACCTTTGAAACCCAATTTTTCAAGTTATTTTCGAGGTATCGTCACATTGTGAGCGAATAAAAGCGAACGTTTTCTTTAAGGGTTTTCATATGTCATGTCATGAAATCAGATTACAAAATGCATGTAGAGACTGAAAAGTTGTCATCTTTAAGTAGGCATTTTTGCAAAACCTTTTATAAGAGTGCCTTGCACTTCAGGCAAACGTAATTGGTTTTTAGGTGATAAAACGTTTGATGATCTCGCAATGGTGTTCCCCACCATGCCACTAAGGAAACTAGCCTATTTCATCCGAAACACTAAAGGATCATGGCAACAGATAACACATTGGGACATATGGCCACCGATTGAACTTGCCTGTGAACGACAAGCTACATGCTAAACTAATCTAACTTAAGTGGCCATCTCAAAGCAATTTGATAATTTGATAAGAAATTATTGTTTCTTCACATGATGATGATCTCTGTGACTCCATTTCTTTATAAGCATGATAAGATGTTTTCTTGGAATACAATTTTGTGTTTTCAAAACATGAATTTGTGTTCAATGTACCTGAAAATTTTTTGATTTTAAAGATTCTCCAGATTTTTCAAGTCAATCATTAAAAAATGATTTTTATTTCTAAGCATCTTTTCTGTTCTTTTGTCGATTCTGTCTTTTGTTTCTGCTTCGAAACAATACATCATCACATACACACATGCCATGGAATCTTTATTTTGAATTCCTTTCGTTCTACGTTTATATTGTATTTTACTGGCAATTTTGAATATCTTTCTCTATAAATCTGGTTCTTGTTTTTCCATTTTTTTCTTTTTGTTTTTTGCCGGCTTTTGTTCGATTATTTGATTGACATTCTATTCAATTTGGGTAATGAAATTCAAACACATTTTTTGATTCTAACATTTCTGCAATAGAAGAACAGAACAGAACAGAATGATGTTTGAGAGTCATTTTATAATTTTCATTGAAATTGTTTTATTAATTTTAAATTTTATAGGGAAACCCATACGGAGATTTTCTTTTTTTGAAATTCAAAAATTTATAATCTGTTCTGTCGAAGGAATTTTAGTTGCCTTTAGTCCTCATAACAGTTTTTAAATATTTTTTAACTGTGGTAACGGATAGAACCGTAACATAATTGGTCATTACAACCCTTCAGTCAGGATTACAACATAGCTTCGCACATGTTGTGTTGTGCTAATTTTTATCCATGAGTGGCGGTACCTACAGTTTAAAGTCTACTCCGAACGTCAGATTTTTGAGGAACTTTTCATGGCAATTTCATTTACTTCTCAGAGTTTTTCTAAGAAATTTGCTGAGAGAAGAAATTTTTTTTCATATTTCGTTTTGTTTAAGATATCTGGGCTGGATGTTGAACCGTGGACTCACATCTAATAAGCTACTACTACACATCTAATAAGCTACTACTACTACTAACACTACTTACTAAACTAAGGCGACTTATGCTAGAGAAATCAAAAAGAAGTTCCTCTGAGGCTTGGAAAGTGAAATTATTAAGAGATTTAAAGGGAAACGAAGAGGGGGACGAACTGGCATGAAAAGGATCGGAGATGTCTGACGAGGAAATACTTTCCAAATTGGAAAAAGCAGCATGGATTTTAACAAACCGTAGGTGGTCCGACATACCTGGTTGTCGAATTTAAAAACTGTTGTGTCCAGCTGCGGACAGGTTGAGAACCAGAAAACTCCTTGAGTTCAACAAGAAAACGGTTCGCATTCTAACAAGAATTCCAATGGAACACTGCGCTATTGGCAGTCTTGCTGACAAGCTCGGTCTGCCCCACCAGGATTATTGCAGAAGCTGTCATGATGTGGAGGAAACGGAATCGATACATGAGAAGCCCTGCACTTCAGGACATACGTTATCGGTTTTTTGGTGACTAGAACGTTTGAAGATCTAGGCAGAGTGGAGAACGTGCCACTAAGGGAACTGGCCGGATTCATCCGGAGTTCAGAGCTGTTGAAGCCCACCACTAATGAATACTGGATAACACAATGGAACATATGGCCGCTAACATAATCTAACATGAGAGATATAAGGAGCTTAAAAGCTTAGCCAAAGTAGGGCCTATAGTTGTAAAAAACTACCTTTATATTTTTGAAAAGAGAGACGATTTTAGTTTTTCTAAATACTAAAAACCAAGAAAAAACAACATTGAAACACTATTTTCATGTTTAATTTGATTGCTGTAAACAAAACAATTTATTTGTTTCTCGTACTATTTAGAATTTCTATAAATACAACATCAACAACAACAACAACAGCAGTTGCTTAATGGAAATTTAAATTTTAAATGCAAATTTTGGTTTTTTTTTCGTCACCTAAAATAGAATGTGCGTGAAATTAAAAAAAACAAAAACTGTTCAACTAAAAATAATGAAAACCACAATAAAACTTCCAAAGGTTATCAAATTTACTTTTTCTCTATTTCAAATAGAAATGGATTGGTAACACTCTCTAAGGCTATTAAGGTTGGAAATTTTTGCCAAATTTATTCTTTTGTTGTGAAATGTAATTGTTCCCTTTAGAAATGGAAAATTATTCCACACATATGGCTGCTGCAGCTGGTCTCACAATACCTCATTCGATCGAACCAGTTTTTCGTGCACTTTTTCGAGTGTATGGGGTCGTAGCTCGCTAATGGCATCACGAATGTTGGCCTTCCAGTGCTCAATTGTCTCTGGTTTGTCGGCATAACACTTTTCTTTAACGGTGTCCCACAGAAAATAACCCAACGGTGTCAAATTGTAGCTTTTTAGAGGCCAATTGTTATCACCAGCTTGGTTATTTAAATGGACATCAAACGTTTGATGCAATAAATCTATTGTGGCATGAGATGTGTTGCAAGTTGCACCATCCTGTTAAAGCCAAACATGGTTCACATCAATTCCATTAACTGGGGGTACAAGAAACTGGATTAATATGGTGCGTTAGGTATCCCCATTGACTGTAATGGTTGTGCCGTCCTCATTTTCAAAGAAATATGAGCCAATAACGCCTACGCTACACAAGCCGCACCAAACAGTCACTCTTAATGGGTGACTGGCTTCTTTAAGACCACGTGCCCCAAATACGGCAATTTTGCTTATTAACATACCCAACAGGATGAAAATGAGTTTCATCCGAAAAGATGATCTTTTTTTTTTTTGACAAATCGACATCATCGTGGAGTTTCTCGTTGGCCGAAAAAATTCCAACGTTGCTCAAGCGTTAATCGATTCATTACGTTCAGTGGAGATAATCGACTGAATTTTGTGACAGGATAGAATGACTATTCGAAATAACCGATGTTTCAAATTTAAACAGAAAGATGGTCCAGCCGATATATATTTTCATAAAACTATCAGGATGGTTGGTATAACAACTGGACCTTATATAGACCAAGAAAGCTATGCCAACCCCAATTTACCAGAGATTGTTTTGAAACAAATTTGTTTTCTTTAAATTTAAAAGTAAAAAATAAATGGTATTGCAACTGTACATAGTTTGCTGTTCGAAAATTTAACACATTTGTACTCATTTTCAAATTCCCTTTTACTGCGTATCAACAACCTTCGAAGTAATATTTGATTGAGGCCAGTATGCTACTCTCATATTGGAGCAATAAAGGCAGTAATGCATAGAATATTTGTCATTTGTACTGTACAATTGCAATATCTGAACAAATAATTAAATTTACATAAATTGTGCCACTCTCCTTTATTATCTCGGAACAAAAAAAAAATTCAAAATTCAAAAACCTATTCAAAAAGCTGTTTGAAATTCTAATTCCTTAGCATTCTTGGATAATAAAGCAGAAGGAAAAAACTATAAAAATAGTGTGTGCATTATCTATGCCATGAATAACCCAAGAATCATTATTATTAACGCCATCATAAGCAGAATACAACAAACGAATGACAAAAGGACGAAATATGCTCTGCTCTGGGTAGATATTGTCGTCACACAATACAACTATTATGGTAGAGAGTACAAGGATAAGCATGACGATGTTGTTAATAATTGTGTTTGGCGGTATTTTTATTCCCTTCTTTTTTCTTGTAAAATTTTTTTATTGTTGTTGTTGTTTTCTTTACTTTTATTAACTTTTTCTAAAATTGTGTTTTTTTTGTTATTCATTCCATCATTTTACATTTCGTTTCGTTTCTTTTAAATGCCTGTATAAACGTAGTTACAATAAAAAAAAAAAACATTTTTTTCTGTTTTGGTACGAGTATCAACACTATTTTCCTTTTTATGGCGGCTTAAACTTAAACTTCAGCCTGTTTTTATACTTTATTTTGCTTAACGAACATTCAAACACACACACCATCACAGTCACTTGCTTACATTCTTTATTTTTACAGTCAGTTGTGGTTGTATGATGGTATTGTAGAGTCATCTTCATCATCGTTTATTGTGTGAATTTCATTTCTTTCGTTTTTTTTTATGGCGGTTTGTTACGAACAGCACGGCTACAGTACAACTATATTATTGCTCTACATTCTCACACACACACACACACAGTCATGTATAACAAGTTATACTGAGGAGGCAGCAAACAATGAAAAAGGAAAAATAACTGCTTTGAGGCGATTTCAACTTTTTACACACACACACAGTGACGTACACATTCATCACTAGGTTCTCTTGTGCTGTTGCTCACAACACCATTTTATTCACTGACTCTGACTAAATGTTCCCTTTTGAGTAGAGTACTGAGAATAAAGATCATTTACACACAAACACATAAAGAGAAATAAAAGCAAACAGACAGTAGCAACGAAATAAAAAATTTATAAAGACGAATTGCACCAAGACTACCACCATCACCATCACCAACACCATCATCTTCCTTACCACTACCGCACACAGTTTAAATGAAGAGTCACAGAGCATTTTAAATAATTGTAAGTCGGGTAGCAATAACATGTTCAAACGTACAACGTTTTAAGAAAATTTAAGAAAAAAAAAAAAAAAAAAACACGAACACCCAAACTGTCATTCGATACACGCAAAATGTTTCAAGGAAATCAATTGTCATCATCACCAAGTGAGGTGACCATGCCTACAATTTGCAAAATACAATGTTCTTAAGAAAATTGCTTTTTTTTCACTAAGAAATTGGTCAGGATTGTTGTGTTCTTTTTTAACACTCCTTAGAGAAACAATTTTCAATCCTCACTGGCTATATGACTTTGTAATTAAATCAACTGCATCCTCCAAGACTGAGATTTGATGTTTGGCTTTGGTGAAAAGAAATCTTCCAACCCGACTCGAATGTATTATCAGGGAATTGGCGATCTAAATAACACGTAGACTCCGAACAACGTCATGAGACTCAGCACAAAAAAAAACATGGAAATATTGACACGTTCAATGCACTCTTACATACGTACTTAATTGGTCACCACACCCCTTTCAAACAGGATTACAACCTAGCTTCTCACACCACTTAAGTTGTGTGTTATAATTTTATACATAAGCGGCTGGACCTACAGTGTAAAAAGTTGACTCCGAACGACAGATTTTCGAGAAACTTTTCATAGCAGTTTCATATACTCTCAGAGTTTTGCCCGAAATCTGCTGAGAGGAAGTCGCCGAAGAAATATTTTTTCATATTTTCGTTTTTACGGTAGCCTTACGTCTAATAAGCCAACACACGATCTACTAGACTACAATGCAAAGTCTTGGGTATCTTTATTTTTATCTTGCAATTGCCATCTTAATTTTATATCGTAAATACTGACCCATCCATGTCACATGATTAAGTCATGTGTGGGTAGATAGACCCTAGCTCTACCCGATTAAAAAAAGGCTATGAAACCTGACGCTGTGTAAGTCCAATATGAGACTGAGTTGGATAGAGACTTGCACATATTGACTACAGTAAAGCGGCCTTTAGATCTCTAGAGGCTATGTACACCATACACAATTGTATTCTACGAATGCAAAGTTTCTCGAAAGGTGACAAAAACAAATTAAGGGTAACAACAAATCTGACTTACATATAAAAGCTCGTAGAACAGAAAATGTAAATGAATCTATACATACATGAAGTTGACATTCCTTGCAATTCCTGCAGGATATTATGTCACAAGAACTTCACTTCACTTTTGCATGGGAAATCTGGGATATTGAAACCACTTGTATAGGCATCTGACTAATCTTGCCGGACTGTGGAAAGAAACACGACAAAATTTGCATTAAACTTAGGTTAGGTAAGTCGGCGGACTTCTTCCTTAAAGGAAGGAGTCCCACTTAGACCCATTGTTTTATTATAATCAGTATTCAATTTGGACATCAAACATTTCTCAGAAGAAACCAATTCGAATCAAAAAATCTTGCTATTACAGCAGTCTTCATAGTAGAGAGCTCGTTCAAAAATGTCAGAAAGTGACACGAGCAGGGCATTGACACATGAAATGAAAGACAATTTCTTCGACTTGCTCAGATGCACATCTCCTGCAAAAGTCGTTTGCCAGAACGCCATGTCTTTCGGAACGCCTACCTAAAGTACAGTGGTCAGTGAGAATCGGTATTGTCTGATGGAAGGCCATGTGATTTAAGGATATAAGGGAGTCAACCCTCTTTTTATCCATACGTGTGTCCAGCAGAGCCTAGTACCTTATTGTTGCCAGTAAATAATGCATTCGTACATACATAATTGAACATTACAACCCGTCAGTTAGGATTACAACCTAAATCCACTAATGTTATGTATGATAATTTTATACATAAATAGTAGGACTTTTGTGAAACTTTTCGTGGCAATAAAATTTACTCTCAGAGTTTTTGTCAGAAATATGATGAAACGAAGTCACCGAAAAAATATTTTTTCGCCTTTCGTTTTGTTGGAGATGTCTGACCTGGGTTTTGAGCCGTGGCCTTTTGCCTAATAAGCTAACTTACTACTTACTAGACTACGGCAACTTCAAACCGCGAGAATAATATCAAATTTAAATGAGGCAATAGGAATACCTGTCTGAGAAGCTAGTTTGTAATCCATACTTAAGAGTTGTAATGACCAATTATTTATGTATGTATGTAATAGAAATATCTGTGCCCTGGAACATGTCAGCGATTGCTAGCTTCGTATCAGACCAGCCCAGCTTACGAGCAATGCAATTTTCAACAATATCCCTAAGTCCCAGCACCCATATAAGCGTAATATTTGAATGATCTGATATATCCTTGAGAAATTGTCGATAGGGCACTTAACCACATCCTCGCTTTCCAAGTAAATCAAAACATTTTCAGGGAAAATTCCCATCACCCAACAAGCATTGCGCCATTTTTAAAATGATTTTGATCTCCATTTGGCAAAATACTGCAAAAAACCTACAAAAACATCAGAACCACCCTGTCATGTAGGAATCTGAGCCTCAGGATTCTTGATCACCCAGAATTTATTCACAGTATTTCGCTAGTCAAAGGTGATTGGGATAGAATAGTTGTTGCCATACGACTATCAGCTTAGTTGAGATATGCCAGCCACCAATTAAAGAGACTGAGTGAGTACTATCGTGGATACTATCGGTATTAAAAAGGCACCTTGTATGACCGAAGCAAGCTGTGCTTGCTCTTTCAAGGTGGCTGCACAATTTGACAATTTAAAAATCTTTAAATTAAGGTGCACCCTTTGTTGATGAAAATTTTTAAGTGTGTGTCTACTGTTTCGAAAAACGCGTTTGGGCTCTATAAATTCATAAAGCAGTTTAAAGTTCGTTGTATGTTCGCTAATATCCCACAGATCTTTAGGCAGCATCTTCAGTTGTGTGGGCTTATTTGTTATGAGAGAATAAAACTAATAAGAATAATAAAATGAAAAAGAATAAATATTTGTTTAAAGAAACACAAAAAAAAAAAAAAAGAAAAAAATTAAAAAAAAAAAAACGTTTTTAACATCTTTAGACGTTCACTCGGCGTGAAGCAAGGCGAGCATGTAAGTGGCTGTGTAAAAGGGAATATCCATGAAATTTTCTTCTTTTTTCTATTTTTTTTTTCTTCTTTCTTTTTTATTCTTTTTGTTCTTCATGTTTAAGTGAATTAAGTTTATCGAAAAGAAGAAGAAAAGGGCAACTTTTTTTCTCTCCGGTTTTTTTCTTTATCTATCTGCTAAAGTCCTTTGTTTCTTTCATAAATTCAGGAAGAGAAGGACAGAGAGAGAAAGAGGGAACAAGCGACAATAGAAGATTATTATACACCACGATGTCTTGTATTATGAAAGATGATTGTAAACCACGTACAAGAAATTTTTCTTTGTTTTTTTTATTCTTTCTTCTTCTTCTATTATTTTATTTGTTGTTATTGTCGTTGGTGTTGTTATAAAAGTTTTTTGTTGTTGTTGTTGTTTTGCATAGTTCATGTGATTATTATTATGATTTTGAATACGCCATGTACACATGCAAAATACAACATTTTACTTTGGGTGACATACTCTACATACTCTACTACCATAGATTCACATTGTATTTGTGCGGTAAGGTAATGATGAGGGTGAGGAGTGTGGTAATGTGTTGGTAGAACTGCAAAAACTATTTTTCTTTCTCTTCTTCTTCTTCTTCTTCTAGGAAATAATGAAAATACTCTCTCGTTCGTTTTTGTTATAAGTATGTCGTCTTTGAATCCTTTGTGTTGTTTGTGTTGCTGTTGTTGTAAGTGAATACACGCTAATAAATTTGTAATGCGTTCAGTTATTCGTTATAATAATGCCATGGAGACCTAAAAGGAACACCTGGCCAATCTTTAAGACAATCAGGGGTTTAATAATGATTGCTAGAAAGGCATGAAGGGAAGACATTTTTGCTTCTTCAAATGTTGCAAAGAATAGTTTAAAAAGAGTGCTGCATTGTGGCCGTAGTCTAGTAGATAGTGTGTTGGCTTATAAGACGTAAGGCCTTCGGTTCAAACCCCCGGACAAATATCTCCAACTAATCTAAATATGGCGACTTTCTCTCAGCAGATTTCTGACAAAGACTCTGTGAGTAAATAAAATTGCCATAAAAAGTTTCTCAATAATCTGTCGTTCGGAATCGACTGTAAACTGTAGATCGGGCCTCTCCACGTTTAAAATTAACACACACAACATAAGTGGTGTGCGAAACTAGGTCGTAATACTGATTAAAGGGTTGTAATGACCAATTATGTATGTATCCACTCTCAACTATCTTCCTTGGCAAACTTCGAACGGGGGTACTAACATTCGCTGACTACTATGCTAATAAACTTACCTGCGGTAGTAGGTTTGAAATGAAAATTCCCACACGCTCTATATGGAAATGGGACAACTTCTTTCGTGTATTCCATACCAGGCGCCTACGCGAATGATGCTTAGACGTATATAATGCACCGAACTAAACCTGAACTATTATCGCAGTTTATGTAGTGACTCGAGTGCTATTTAGTACTTTTATCTATCTATCTCGGATCGTACCATGTGTGTTTCTGGCTTTCGATCATGTATTACTACCTCTCGAGCGGTACATAAGTGCAGTAATGTATTGAATGCATACATACATACATGCATACATACATAATTGGTCATTACAACCTTTTAGACAGGATTACAACCAAGCCTCTCACACCACTTACATATGTTATGTTTGTTAATTTTTTATGCATGAGTGGCGGAACCTACAGTTTAAAGTTGACTACAAACGACAAAGTTTTTTGAGAAACTTTTCATGGCAATTTTATTTACTTTAGATTTCTTGTCAGAAGACTGGTGAGAGGAAGTCGCCGAAGAAATATTTCGTCATATTTCGTTTTGTTGGAGTTATCTGGCCTGGTGTTTGAACCGTGTCCTCACGTCTAATAAGCCAACACACTACCTACTGGACTACGGCGACTTCAATGCAGTTAGCTATGTAAAGCAAAGTTGGGTAAAATATGGTTTCATAAAGCTAGTATATAATGGCTGAGAAACAATGTGGCCATACCTGCTAAAAAAATTTTCCATGTTATTAAACAAATCTCTGCTTAGCTTTGGAATATTTTTGTTTTTTAAAAAGTGTTTTCTTTCCATTCTTTTTCACCATGGTGAAGCATACACTAAAAGCAAGATGTGAAGAGAGCAGAGAGCGAATAAAAGGGATTGAAATACCCAATACAATAGACCGTGACTGCATATTTTAAAGTGTTTTCATATACAGGCTAATAACACAATAATGAGATTTTTTTTTATCACATTGAGTTGGCATTAATCTACAAGGCGGGCATGGTTTTTCTAGCCTCAACAAAGGTTTTTCGAATTCAAATTTTGTTCCTGTTGTTGTTGTTTAGTTTTTCATTAGTTTAGTTAGTTAGAAAGGCCTATGTATGTATGTAATGGTAATTAAATAAATTTATAATTAAATATTTATATTATTTTTTCGGAGCTTAACTTTGTTTTCTTAATGGGTTTTTGATCAAAGTGTTGTTTGTTTTAGAGGAGGATTTAGTTTCTGAAAAACAAAATGTTCTTCATTTTTTTATTGTTTGTTTTAATCACAGAAAAATATAATTTACAAGATCAACAAACAAAAAACTGATTATTGTTTCAGTAATTTTTCATATACACAGAGAAAGAGAGAGGTTTTCGAATTTAGTTAGTCAAACATAAAGTGGAGTTCATGCCCAGAATTTACACGCCACCCTAAAAAGCATACAAAACTAAGCGACAATGGAAAACCCGTAAACATATTTGAGTGTAGCGCCACTGTATATTTAAAAAAGGAATCGCAGACCCTTGTCATTATATGCCATGATACAGTGGACATAATCCAATCATACAAGTACCCTACAGCAAATATATATAAAGGGTGGGCAATTTTAAAGTTTATATTTAAAAATGCAAACAAACCGAAACCAAAAATTTATTATTTTGTCGTGAAGTACAATTGATCAGGTTAGAAATGGAATATTATTTCATTCATATGGCTGCCGCGGATGGCCTCACAATACTTCATGCGATCGAACCAAATTTTGTGCACATTTTCAAGTGTATGCGGTCGTATCTCGGCTATAGCATCATGGAATGTTGGCCTTCAAATGCTCAATTGTGTCTGGTTTGTCGGCATAACACTTTTCTTTAACGGCTCCACATAGTAAATAGTCCAATGGTGTCAAATCGCAGCTTCTTGACGGTCAATTGACATCACATACATACATAATTGGTCATTACAACCCTTCAGTCAGGATTATTGACCTAGCTTCTCACACCTCTTATGTTGTGTGTGTTAATTTTATACATAAGTGGCGGGACCTACAGTTTAAAGTCGACTCCGAACGACAGATTTTTTGAGAAACTTTTCATGGCAATTTTTACTCTCAGAGTTTTTGCCAGAAATCTGCTGAGAGGAAATCGCCGAAGAAATACTTTTTGTATTTTGTTTTGATGTCTGGTCTGGGGGTCGAACCCTGGCTTTACGTCTAATAAGCCAACACACTACCTACTAGACTACGGCGACTTACGTTATATTCAGAGAATTCAAGACTAAAAATTTTAGATTGACTTGATTGATTCTGAATAAAAGAGAAACTTTCGGAAATATTGATTACATGGTACCCACCGTATAACTTCTCGAAGTAGTTCAAGAAGTCCAAGCCGTCTAAAGTGAATTGCAACTGCAGTGTTTTTATCGAATGGTTCGAGACTGAACGAAGTTACCGGTGTGGTGACATGATTTCGGTGTCGGAAGGTACGGCTTACTTTATAAGGCTGCCATATCATTGCAATATCTTGCAATCAAATGTGTCGGCCATACGGGCTGCAAACTTTTTGATAGCATCAGATTTGGCTGTAAGATCAGTAGGCTTTCACTTTCGATACCTTCTCACTGCTGCAACATATGGGTTCCAGATATTGGATCATTGCAATATCTTGCAGTCAAAAGTGTCGGCTATACGGTCTGCATACTTTCTGATAGCAATTTAGCTGTAAGATCAAAAGCCTTTCGCTTACGATACCTTCTCACTGTTGGAACATATTGGTTCCTATAAATAAATATAAATAAATATAAATAAATTGTCCTGAAATTTCGGGTTAATTCTCTACATTGGAAAATCTCATGGAGAACCGACAATCTTTTTACAATACAGGATTATTATAGATACAAAGCTGCAGTGGCTGCTGACAAGAGTGCTTAACACATTTGTTCAAGTTTACATAAATTCTGCATGGAAAGTCTGTTCAAACTCCAAACGAGCAAATTTAATTCAATTCATTAAAAGAATTACACAGTAAAACCTAAGGCCTAACGTATTTGATTTGGTCACAGAGTCAAGGATTTTTGCAGGAGTTTTAGAGACTACTAGGAAAAGGAAACTGTTATTGATTTATTGGTTACAAAATCAGGGTTAAGCAATTGACAGAAGAAGCATTTGAGCTTCTATCATGCAGGATATTCCAGGCCAGGAAAATAATACTTTCATTGCACATTTTTCAATTTCTTTACACTTTCCACACTTTAAAATGCCTATTGTAGGGTATTCACACAAAATAAATACTACGGGACCCAGCCACCCAACAAGTTGGCAACTTTTAGTGTTAAAACTACGATTGTGGTATTTGAACAAGTGATTAAATGAATTCAAATAAACTCTCTCACGCTCTTTTCTAGTGGGTATGTGTCTCTTCTCTTTTCATAACCCCTGAACCCTTTAAAAACTACCGTATGTATGAATGTCTGTCTCTGTGCATGTGTTTATGTGTGTACATTCGGTTTTAATCAACAATTTTGGTTTGTTTTATTGGTTGTCTCTTGTGTTGGTTTGCTGGAAATACAGAAATTTTTGAAATTTCATTTTAAAAAACCAAATTCCTGTTGACTGGTGTATGCATGTGTACATGTTAGTGTAGGAGAGAATATTTTGTTTTGTATAACAAAACCTAACAAAACAGAACAAAACAAAACAAAATATTTTAAACATTTCTGTTGAATTATTTATGCCATATAAAGCGAGTGACAATAGCAATTCAGAGAATATTTTTCTTTTTTTGGGATTTCTTTCATGAAATGCTAGAATTTAATATTAATTTTATATGAGCACCCACATACAAACACACACACACAAATATATCAAGTTATGTATGTATTTTATTTTAAATATGTTTTTAAAGTCAATAAAATTGAGTTACTTTCTCTCCTTAAAATATTAAAATTTCATTAAGAAAATTTGATTGATTTTTAAACAAAAGAAATCAGAAAATACCCATGCAATCTATGAACAATAATTGAACAATGAAGACTAGATGAAAAGCAAATTTTCTTTCAACACATTTTTCAAATTGCAATTTTCTTTACTGGAAAAACAGCTCAAGTCAGAAGCAATCTTGTCTTTATAGCCTATGACCTTTTGCTAATTATAGAATAGCTTTAGAATTGTATTGCAATAGAAATTTTGTATTTAATAGGCGCTAAACTTGGCCAATAGAGTATTTTAAAATATAAAAAAAATACCAGCTTACTGAGACACCCTTTATAAATAATAAAACACTCCTTTTGCTTTAGAGCAAATAAAATGATACCCCCAATGCTCTTTCCCTTGTCTTCTTAATGTTGTCAAATTAATTAAGTGCCATACGCTTTCATTACATTTAAGTCTTCAGAAATCCTTTTGTACTCCAGATAATTAAGACATTAAGACGCTGCCAAAATAATTACAAAATATCAAATTTTTTAACCTCAGCTGATAAATATTATATCATCAGCTATTTATGAAGGCTTTCTACACGTATGTATGTAAATCTTGTTGCTTTTCCTCTTTTCTTTTCTGTGCCTCATGCAAGTAATGAAGACAGATTCATACAAAAAAAAATTTAAATTAAAAACGAGTTCAAGCAGACTCTGATCAAAACTTTGCTGTCGGTTTGGTTTCATTTGCTGTCTTTTTTTTCTGATTTCAATTGCCCCTTCGTGAGAGGGGGAAGGACTTAAGGAAATTCTTAAAACATGGAAAATATTTGAAACTCTACTCTACCGTACTCTACTATAAATTCTTGACATCAACTCTGCGTAAAAAAGTAAAATAACTTGCCTTTCCATATACAGAATGCAAGTTTCGTTAAGATAAACTGGCTGACTGACTGACTAACTGACTGACAAGCCATGCATTGAAGAGTTTACACACCCACACAAGCACACATACACATATAAACATAAATTGTATAGTAAATGCAGTTATAACAGGATAATTTTGGCAACAGCATCCATTTTTTCTTTTTCTCTTTTTGGAGAACAAAAACTATGCATAAGAAATGTTTCCAAAAGCATGTAAAAGAGAACAACCAAGTAAGGAAAGAGAGTTAGAGAGAGAGAGAGAGAGGGGGCAAGAAAATTCTCTGAGCCAACAATGTTAGAATGTTGAGTTGAACGTGCAGCAGATATTTTCCAAAAATAGTCTCGTATTACCGTTAATACTGAATTTATGTTATCTCTCTCTCTCTCCCTCCCTATTTTGAGGGGGGCAAGGCGAATAATACATAATATGGCTTAAAGGTGTATACATAGAGACACCAACATCCTTTTTAACCATCTTATGTGTAATGTGTGTTGCATTATGGCTCGTATGTTGCCAGAAAGTAAACAATTTTTGAATATTTTATGGCAATCAACAAAACTCTCATCACATCCCTACTACTACATACCCTTCCCTCCACCAATATGCGTCGGAAGAGTGGCAACAAAAAGAAGCGAAATATTTTTTGAAAGAAATAAGGAATGAATGGAATCAAAGGAAAATAAAAAAGCGTATGGGATTCTCAAAATAGAAATTTTTCTAGTTGATAACGAATGAACAGCTAAGCACGCTAGATTCAGTTGGCTTCCCTGTATTGTCATGTTCCAGTAACGTTCCAGGCGTTTGGCCTATTTTGCGATCGCTATAATCGTCCTACAGAGTGGAATATTCACGATGAGGTGAATAAATTCAAGTCCATAGGTTTAGTAAACGATCGTTTAACACCTTTACATTGACGAAAGACAAAATGTGCATAAAAGTGTGCAGGAGAATCCAAGGAAGCAAGAACTCGGCCTTTCGCACACCACAACTTAACAAATTTTACCTCTTGCAGCCGAACAAAATTCAATTGACCTAGAAACTGAAAGTAAACGACCATAACCAACGACGCACATATGTTGAATGTATTTTAGAGCAGTTGGCAACTGATCTTAATTTTCATCGAGAAATTATCTTCAGCGCTGAGGCCCACTTTTGGATGAATGGGTTTGTAGTCGTCGTAGTCTAGTGGTCATCATTTTGGCCCATTGCGATACCGCAATCAATATTCAACCCAGAGATCAAACATTGCCTGGAGGAAACCAACACAAGTCCACAATAAATCTTGCTATTGCCGTAGTCTAGCAGTCGCCATAGTCTAGTAGGTATTGTGCTGGCTTATAGACCAGAGGCCAGGCTTCTTCACCAAAACGAAATTTGAATTTTTCTCCGGCGTCTTCCTCGGGAAAAAATTCTGAGAATAAATTAAAAATTGCCATGAAAAGTTTCTCAAAAATCTGTCATTCGGAATCGCCTTTAAATTGTAGATCCCTCCACTCGTGTATAAAATTAACACACACGGCATAAGTGGTGTGAGACACTAGGTTGTAATGGCCAATTATTTTGTAGGGTACTTGAACAAACAAAATTGTAGAATTCTGGACGATACCACCCCACATGAACTCCAAGAGCGTCTTATGCATCGCGTAAAAGTCATTGTTTGGAGTGGATTTTGAGTTGGCGAAGTCATCGGTCAATATTTGTTTGAGAACGACATGGGCCAGGCTATCCCAGATGAGTACCAACGTTTTTGTTACTTAAATGGGATGACATATGGTTGGAACAGAATAAATGAATGATGGTATCTTCCTCAATGGAGTGATGGATTGGATATTTTTGTACGACTGATTTGAGGATATGTAGCAGTCGCATTAACAACGACATGGACGTTGTGCAGCGTATTAACATCCAGCGGCTGAGGAAATCGAGGGAGTTCTGTCATCAATTCGTGTGACCGACGAGCGTAGGCGCCCAAGAAGTAGAGGCGCCTGGAAGGATGTGTTAAGGCAGGCCGAAATCCGTTATTTAGGTTGCTAATGGCAAATTAAGTAAGTAAGATTTGAGGACATGGTAAAATCACAACTTTTTACGGCAATTTTATTTTTTTCAGAGTTTATGGCAGAAATCTGCTGACAGAAAGCCACCTAGGAAATATTTTTTTCATATTTCGTTTTGCTGGAGAAGTTTGGACTGGATTTAGAACCGCGACTTCACGTCTAATAAGCCCACACACTGCCTACTAGACTACGGCGACTTCTTGCATGACCATTTTGTAGGTTACAGGTGTAGGGTATGCCAATGAAAATAAATTTTCTTATTTCATCACATCATCTCTCATGTAAAATGAAACATAAAAGGAGTCTGATTTCAGCGCTTAGAGCAGTAGGGTGCGGTTATAGAAATTATAATCAAATTTTCTTTCGGGCGGAGTAAATATTTGTCTAATCACGTTGTACGAGTTACATACATACATATGTATATAAAAAATCCTTTTTAATATTAGTGGCTGCTGAATAAATGGTTTCTGGAATTATATTTGCGTGCTAGTGGTTGTTTAATTTGCGGATAGAAGGAAAGGATGGAAAGGAAATGGCACATCATTTATAAGGATGTTAATAATTTTCGTTTTTTTTTTTGCCATTTTAATGATATTATTTCACCATGTTTGTTATGTTTATCATGTTGGGCATTAACATTTGTCCATATTAACACGCTCTACTCAAAGTAATCTTGATTATATCAAGCATATCCTGTAGAACCATCTGTTTTTCTGTTGAATTTCAAAAGCCAGATGTTAGTTTTTAACGCAGATAACGAAAATATTTTCGCCTTATAAAAATGAACGAGGGTAGCTTGATAATTCATTAGTAATAGTAACAATCAATTATTGTATTATGAAAGGATAAATGGTTAGCCAGCAACACCCAAAATGAAAATTATTTTTAACCTATGCACAGCAAGGAAGTGCATGCCACCCTCAAATAAATGGTGCATATTAATCACATGAAACTAGAGCCTAGACCCGTGAAGTACAAATGGTCCGGTTAGAAATGGAAGATTATTTCATTCATATGCCTGCCGCAGCTGGCCTCACAGAACCTCATTCAATCAGACCAATTTTCGTGTATCTCTTCGAGTGTATGGGGTCATATCTCGGCAATGGCAACACGAATGTTGACCTTCAAATGCTCAATTGTCTCTGGTTTGTCAGCATAACACTTTTCTTTAATGGTGCCCCCACAGAAAATAGTCCAACCATGTCAAAGCGCAGCTTCTTAGCGGTTAATTGACATTATCATTACGGCTAATTAAACGGCCATCAAACGTTTGACGCAATAAATTGATTGTGGCATGAAATGTGTGGCAAGTTGCAGCTGTCGGGAATATACTTGCTTGCTGAATTATTTCAAGGGGCGTAAGGCAGGTAAGTAGAGGTGGTTGTTATCCCAAAAAAGATGGATGGACGCACTTAAGTTACGTGGGACTCATTATGATACCACCGATTTCTTTTAACACTTAATCTCGGAATCACTCCGAGTATCTGATGAGACGACTCATACTTCCAATGTCAATGCGTGGCAGTTTCTCTAGATCATCTCCTCCAACATAGTGCAGAGGGTTAGACCCATTTTTTGGTTTTTTTTTTTTTGACGAAAATTCATTACTTTTTCCAAGGACCTCTGGTGTGGCTTACGAAACCACTCGAAGTGTGATGTTATCTCATTTTTAAGTAACAGGAGTGGAGTATAAATTAAATGGTAAGTATGCTTGATTAGCAGCTTTGTACCTCCTAATCAGGATGAACGTTGTATGACTCTAAGGCTAATCTTTGCTGGTTACTTATCACACAATCGTCAAACCCAGACAAAACGTTCACCCTTCAGTCTGAGGAGTATCTTATTGACTACTTCTTCAACACAGAATCCACTCAAACTGCTGTTTTTTATTTGAATCCGTTCGATCTAGTAAAGATACGAACCTTTTGGAGGAGCACTAAACACCAGAGTCAATACATCATTAATGTATTGACGCTATGAAAATCTACAGGACTGTCACAAAAACTAAGAGACTTTCCTCAACAGAAGGTTGAAGTTAGCGTGTAGTTTGCCGTTTATAGGAAAGTGCACTCGGTGGTCCAGATGGCCCATTGTGTTACCTAGTTTCCTTTCTCAAGAAATTGTGAGGTCGGGTGTCAATTTCTAATGTTTTAAGCTTTGTTGTGTCATTTGATGCAAGATTGTGTATACAACATATTCTATCTACCCTCGTATCATTTCAACAAATAATAACTATTTTTAGTTGTTCACACCCTGTCATCTTCATCCGCACCATCCGGATAATAAAACGTAATTTAAACACTGTAAAGTTGTGTGTGTTTTTCCCATTTATTTTGCTGGTGGCAACTAAAAAATTATAATCAGCATAAACAAATATTAAGTGTGTGTGTGTGAGTATGATTGTGTATGTGTGTTCCACACATATACAAAAGAAAAAGATCCCCAAAAAATATTTTCGGTTGGAAAATTTTATTGACAATAAAATGGGAAAACAATGAAACGCTAACGTTGATGATGATAATTTTGAAGGCAGGAAATATATGAAATTAAATCCACACTCGTCATTATCCTTAACGCCACCATCCGTCAACTTCATTATCGTAAGAATATTCGTATAATAACGTCGTATAATAACTACTGTGGCTCAATGATGAGAAGAACTCATCATGCCAACAACAGTTTACATTTATTTGTTGGTTTTGTTGTTGTAGCTGTTGTTGTTGTTGATGTCCTAGTTTCTCTGTATTTTTGTTGCTTAATTTACGAATCCAAAGGACGACTTACCGAAGCTAAAAGGGGAATTTGGTTTTGTTGTTGTGGCAAATATTTTACCGGCATTATTTTAGTTGAATTCCGATAATTTTATACTCGTTGTTGTGTTGTGCAAGTGTTGTAAGTTGGTTGAAATGTTGTTGATATACAGGGTTATACATGTGGTTACATACAGAGAGAAAGAGAGTGAGAGAGCGCTTGGCATTTATTGTGAATGTAACACAGCAAATGGTAACAGAGAAAAATGTTGCTGGAAGATGAGCATGATGTCGTATTAATAGAAATTGTTGAAAGGCTTTAGTTTTAGGTAAATAGGCCTTTGGCCTTGCTGATTCCATTACTTGCTCTTTTAAAATAAAAATAATATATATATATATATATAATGAAAATAAAACTTTTTTTTATTATAAAATCTGTTTCAATTAATTTTAGAAATTTTCCTAACTCGACCACCATTTTTACCCACTAAACGTTTTCCTAACCTTTTGGAATTATTTTTCGGTTTTAATAAATTTGTTTAAACCCTTTTGAAACAACACCAAAAAACTGTGCATCGTATTTCAACGGGCTGTTGATAGAAATTCTGAAATGGGAAACCCAAAAATTATTAAAACAGCAAAAATGTTAACAGAGTTTAAATTATTTTTAATGAATTCAAATGATCCATCCCTGTTTTCTATCTCTTACAACTGCTGTGCATATACAGTGAATGTCAGTGAAAATCGTACAGCTACTTAAATATGTGTACCTTGGGTTTACTTTTCGTTTATTGTGGAATTGCATTGGAAGCTACCTTTATCTCTTGGGAAAAGTAAAAGAAATTAAAAAAAATTAGCATAGCCGTGTGGGAACACTACAAGACACATAACAATGATCGCGTCTAAAGCTTGAGATTGGTCAAGCTGCTTCAATACACACGATTTGATTTTCCCTCTTCTCAAACTGAAGGACAACACTGATGCATTCAAACATTTTGAAAAATCTGCATCATTTAGTTTTTATACCCTAGCCAATGGTTGCAGACCACTTGATCATTTACTTCGATTTCCCATGAATCTGGAGCAAAATTCAAACTGAGTTTGACCGCTGGAATGGTTTATGTTCGCTCTGGGGATCACTATGACTTGTGGTTTTTTCGTATACTCACTGTGACGTAAGAAAACTGCACCAAAACAAGTCTAAAGGGGTCAAATCGTACGATCTCGATTCAGATCACAGTTCATATCACCGCCGCGTGATAGAATATTCTTGTATTCTTGATTGTAGAGAATATTCAACCTCATATAAGCGGTGTAGCTTGTAGCCCGGTTCTGTTAAACCGTTATGTGGTTGGGGATCCAAATCATCCATCATTGAAGCCAAAGGAAATTGTAATCATCGTCCTATAGTGACAATGATGGCCTGAACAATCTCTTATTTACTTACTTAATTGGTCATGCCTTAACACATCTTTCCAGAGGCATCTGCCAATTGGTTACACCAATCGACGACCGGGCTTCCTCGGTCTGGTCCTTCCAACACAAACAAGGTCGTCTTCTTCGACATGTCAGAGCCAGCGCAACCACTGGATGGTAATATGCTGCACAACGTCCATGTCGTTGAGGAGCTCATACAGTTCACTAATGGATCGGATGAGGAAATCATCGCCAACTCGCACTAAACCGAAGATCTTACGTTGGACTGCATCAGTGCTTAATAGCGTCCATGCCTCTGCGCCATAAAGAAGCACTAGGAGGATAATTTCACGCTGGTCTTTATTGAGGATCTTTATGTATTAACATGCAGCAACTGCGCTGGCTCGGCCATGGCGTTTGAATGGAGGAGAATGCTCCGGCGAGACGGGTATTTGTTGCGGGAATTTGCGGAAGCCGGTGAAGGAAGCCCTGTCAGCGATTGGAAAAGGCCGGCAAGAAGCAGAGGTGCTTGAAAGAATGTGTTAAGGCAGGCCGAAATCCGCTAATCGGGTTGTTAATCGCCAATTATGGTAAGGAAAGGAATTTCACGGGCTCGGCCAAACTGGTTTTTTGCAACAAAGGGGACATTCAACCTATTCTCGAGTAGCCTATGGCTCCGAGTGGCCATTCCTTGTTTCCAAATCCAAAGAGATTCTCAGTTTAAAGCTAATTGTGATCCTTACCCTGTACGGCTTACGTACGATTATCATGGACACTCACTGTATTTCATGCTGGTATGGCCACCATTCATAACTAAAGAATCTCCATGTGTATGGATTTGGTTTCCAAAAGGATAAAAGCATGTAAGCGGATTGTATAAAAATGTTTGTTGTTGTAAAATTTCTAACTCTCTGTATGAGTTTATAAATGTGGTCTCCTTTCATTTGCTTTTCTTGTTTTTGTTCAAAAAAAAAAAAAAAAAAAAAAACATTGAAAATCCTTTGGTATGCTGGGTATGTCCTTTTAAGTCCTCATACATGCATGCATCATAAACATATTTCTATGTGTGGCTGTGTGTGTGTGTGAATTTTGGAATGTTGTTGTTGTTTTTTAGGCTATTTGTTTAAAATGCCTTTGAGTTTGTCACAATTAAACATTTTAGTTGTTACAACTCAACTCAGCGCAACGCCAAGCAACTCAACTGAACTGAACTACACTGAACTGAGTTGTCAACGCTTGTCTTTTTGTTGTTCGTTGTGTTTGCTTGCTGTGTTGTCAGTGCAACATTCCTTGTGCTGTGGTATATTTGGCTTCAAATTGTTTCTTAATTTTTTTTTTTTTTGATTTTTTTATGGCTTTCGTCTACGAGTCTATATTCCGCAGCTTCTCGCAACTCGTAATTATTTTGTTTGTTTTGTTGCATGCTTTTATAAAAATAAATTGTTGTTGCCTGCTTGTTTTACTTGTTGCAAGTACTTTCAGCATATCTTTATTTTATTTGCACACTGTTATTACGAGGGCTGGTTTAGAGAAATTTGTGAAAATCTTTTTTTTACTTCATCGGCTAAAACTAACTCACACAACATGGGTGGTATGAGAACCTAGGTTGTTATACTGACAAATGGGTTGTAATAACTTCAATTTCATATCTTAAATGCTGCAATAAGTTGTCATAGCATGTGACGAAGTTTGGCTTTCAGGTTTGATGAAAATCAATACAATTTAACACACAAGCATTTCGGAAATTAAACGTCTTAACGTAGCTTGCAATTTTGATCGTCTCCGATTCTTTCGATACGATTATCCTAATTTAGGCCATTGTTTCGATTGTTCTTTTATATCAAGCATGAAGTGGTGGACTAAAGTCATGTCCAAATAACGAAAACTAAAGGCATTGATGGAGCTAAGAATTTCTATAGCAACACAGGCAACAAGAGTACATAAAGCTTTCCTGAAGAATGGTTCAAGGGTGTTGGTGTTACTGATAGCGAAATAGAGGGGGTGGATACACTTCCCAGGAAGTTGTGAGGATAATAGCGGGCAGCCAGAGAATAGAGAAGTTAATTCTGGTAACATAATCGCATAGGAAACTCTGAGAACCATTTCATCGTTCAAGACTCTGGAAGTAGTGTGTTGGCTGATTTGATATGAGGCCACGGTTCAAACACCAGGTCATACATCTCAACAAAACGAAATATGAAAACAAATATTTCTTCGGCGACTTCCTCTCAGCAGATTTCTGGGGAAAAACTCTGAGAGTAAAATAAAATTGCCATGAAAAGTTTCTCAAAAATCTGTCGTTTATACTCATGTATAAAATTAACAGCCTAACAACATAAGTGGTACGAAAAGTCACGGTTATCTTGGAACAGTATCAGGAGTTTTTGGTTCCAAAATTAAATATTTCTAGCCCATGGGGAAACATGCTGATATTTAGGAAAGGAAGCAGAAATTTCTGGTACCAAAATGAATTACTCTACCCCATGAGGAAACCAGATACCCGGGAAACAGTAGCAGAAGTTTTTAATGCAAAAATGTATTATTTCTAGCTTCGTGGGAAGCACACGCGTATTTTCCAAGTGTCTTTATGAAACTCTCTCTTGAAGCTGAATTAAATATATAAGGAAATAGAATTGCATTCTGCTGGGTTCTAGGTCACGTAAGAATTCTCTGAAATGGTCAAACAGATAAGCTTACAAGGAGGAAAGCTTCTACGCAGCTGAAGAAGCCAGAACCTTTCTGTGGATTGAGAATGGGTGTATGGAGAGGTATATTCAACGAAAGGGAAGACAAACCAAATAGATCTGAGACAATCAGAACTATTGTGTGGAAAATTACAATAAGAGGAGAGTTGTGTAATGCATCAGACTTTCAAGGAATAACCTGAGGTTGCTAACCAGTATTTTGACATGGCTGTGTAGACTCAAAGTACATTTTTTCGGGATAATTTCGTTTTAAACGCAATATATTTCGATTGTGATGATGAGATTGAATCAGCAGAATAGGTATTTGGAACTGGGGTGCTTATACACTAAGCAGCATCCTGAAATATGTAACATTCATGGTTAGGAAGAAATCGACGTGAAAACTAGGCTGTATTGTGGAGAATCATTGACACTCTATTCTCTATTCTGTTTTTGTTCTATTGTAAGCAAATGCGGCAAATCTCATCTATTATCATAGTTTTTGCACCTTCATGTGACCATCATTCAATAACGTTTTGTGAGTTTTCTTAAGCTCTAAACAAGGCTTCTAAAAATCATAATATTTCCCTCAGTGTTTAGATACAATATTTTTTAATTATTGTATTTACATATGAAAAGAAAACTTTAATATTTGCAAACATTATAATTAATTTCAAATTTTGTTAAAAACTTTTTAATTTATACACCACACCCCCCGCCTAATAAAATAAAACAAAATGAACACACAAGTCTTTTGAACGAACATAAAAACAAACAAAAATTAACCAACGTCCTATAAAACATGCCGAGCGCCTTTTGTTTGCCTATTAAGGACACCATAATCTCTATTGTAAGTTGTTTTGTTTTCGCTTTTTTTTTGTCCAGCATCGTTGGCTTTTTCTTTCATTTACTGTGTTAAGCTATAAGCGGTGATCAAAACCTTTTTTATGGTTCACATACCAGCCAACCATACCGATATGTCCCTTAGGCTCGTTTAAACTGAAGGCTATGCTGATGCACGCTCTCCTTTTGTCACACATACAGGCATTTACGATTATTTTCTGTGTGTGTGCTTAAAAACAAAGTTATGGCAAATAACTCAAAGGATAATCTCAAAAGGAATTAAAAAAATAAAAAAAAAATTTGTTGGAAAATTTTTTTTATGTACTGTAGCTCAGTAGGCTCACGTCAATCACATCAAAATAATGTTTAAACAGCAGCAATAAAATGGCAACAACAACGAAAACTTTTTTTTAAAATCGCAACGAGTAAATAAACTCTTCAGGAGGCACTGTTTTATACAACCATAGTGCAACTGTGACATACAGGGTAACGAAAACGCGGACAAACAAACGGACAAACTTGCTCGGAAGGGATAGTCATACCAGGTTGCCGAATTTCAAAACCGCTGTGTCCAGCTGTGGACTGAGGAAGAAGCAGGCAACTACTTGAGTTGGACTAGAGAATGGTTCACATTTTAACAGGAATTCTAAGGGGACATTGTACTTTTGACAGTTCCACAGAAAAGCTCGTTCTGCCCCACCATGATTAGTGCAGAAGCTGCCATGATGTGGAGGAAACGGAATTGGTGCAACACCTCTTATGCAAGTGCCATGCACTTTAGTACAGACGTCATTGGTTTTTGGATGACAGAACGTACGAAGATCTGGGCATGGTGGCAAGCATACCACTAAGGGAACTGAATGGTTTCAATGTGTAATGGAGTGTTTCAAACCCACCATGATAATGCTTTGAAGTGGCTACTCAATAACACCTTCAGACAAGAATGCCCATCAAACATTCCCTTTTTCCCGATGCAATGATTTTTTTAAAATCGCTTTTAAGTGGTACAAGCCTCATATACGATGTTATTGTAGTGAAGAGGTGCCTCAGTACTGCAACAATGCGGTCTATTGTACTCCAATCTAACTTTATGCCTATAATTGTATACCCATAACGTATTCTGCAAGCCTAATGCCCTGGCAAACTTCAGGATGCTGCTAATACGCACCCGCGTGTTTCCTTCTAAATTTAATATTAAGGTTCACGGGTTCAGTGAATGGAGTCGAGTTAACCGACATTTTAAATAAGTGCACTCTGACTTTACAGTGCACTGTTAAAAGATCGGTTACCAATCTCAGGTCATTTCTCGATAGTCGGATGCATGACTTAGATTTCCTCTTATTGTAATTGCCTTAAACTCACTTGAGAACGTCTGTCTAAATATTTATCCCCCGAAGGCTTCTCGTCCTATCAACGGCATGGAGGCATCTCGCCTTGTAAATCTCATCTGTCTGCTCTTTGTCGACAGTGATTCCAACATGACGGAGGAGCCAACAAAGGTGGAATTGCTTTTTAACGTAATTACCGTTTGAGAAATGAGTTTGAATTGATGAAGAAAATTTTGTATGAAAAATCTGCATTGAAAGCCTCTTCTTCTGGCGTCCAATCAAGTACATACATGTCTATGGTGTTGTATGTGGCCTATCTGTCGTAGTTATTGTGTGAGTTTGACTTCTTATAGAGAAACGTGCAAATCCAAAATACAAAATTACTCATAATGAGCCTTAAGGTAGACTTTGAGGTTGAGAACACCATGGAGTCTACAAATTCGGAAAATTCGCCTTACTTGCTTTAATAGAAGCGATATTAACGGCAGTATTTACGTTGTGTTGATGCATAGGCCTTACCACTTGCTTATAAAAACGTTTTTTAAGATTAAATGGATGAAGAAATATATTCTGCCTTTAGGCCTTTCATGGTGTCCATAATATTTGTCTTATCCAAAGTTGAATCGAAATAAAGGCTTTAGTTTATAAAAAGTGGTGTTAAATTAATGGCTGGGCCATCTGCCCGTATATGCCCCAACACACTCCAAAAAGTACACGAAAATTGGTTTGATCGAATGAGGAACTGTGAGGCCAGCCACGGTAACCATATGAATGAAATAATTTTCCATTTCTAACCGGAACAAATGTACTTCACAACAAAGTAATAAATTTAGAAAAATTTTAAACCGTTTTTGTTTTATTGAATTTTTAAATTTAAACTTTTAAATGGCCCATCCTAAATAAACCTAGTTTTTGTTATGATGGAGAGTCATTCAAGTTTATTTCATTTGAAATCTGTGGAGTAAATAAAATTTAATATCTCAAGGTCTTTAACTCCTTCAGTTGTCATCTGTGAAAAACTACTTAAAAATTCCTGAACAAATTATTTCCTTCCTATGCAGACAAATCTATTGAAACTAAGCAACACAAAACCTACACAAAACGTAGCTAAAAAACACGTTAAAAACTCACAAACAAGTTTAGAAAAAAAACAAATAGTATTCTGTATTAAAAAAGGAATATTAATTGCAAAACTTTTTTCCTTTCCTCTCCTTATTTTGCTATTTATTTGTTGCACTGTGTATGTAACATTAAGCACAAAGGCTAACACAAAACACAGTGCATGCATATTGTATACGCAACAGAAATGTAAACACGGGTATTAAATATTTATCACTGAGAGAGAGATGCGTTTTAAGTTTCTCACACAGGAAACTACATAAAAAAATGGCATCAGCAACAACAAAAACTAGCAAACAAATAAGAAAATGGACGAGTAAAACAAAAAGAAAAATAAGGAGAGACTCAAAGAATGAAAGAAAAGTATGGTAAACTAAAAAAACTAAACGTAACTGTGCTAAAACACTGTAAGACTGTTTTGGTAGGATTCTATACAAGAAACAAATACCAGCCAATATAACAACAACAACAGCAACAACAAAAAGAGCAAGAAATATGTGAGACATTTCAAGAAAATTTTAAAATGTTGAAGGACCTTTAAAGAAATAATTCAGAAATCAGGAAGAAAGAATCTGTTAAAGAAACTTTAAAGGAAACTTTATTATGATACAGTTTCCAGGCTGAATTCATTAAAGCATTTCTTTTATCCCCCATCTACGTAAGCTCTTGCCGGAATGTAAAGTAAAACGCCGTATAAACTTATTTGACTCACGGTTGGTTTTAATACTTCCACAAGCAAAGTTACAGTCAAAATCAGATTTCAGAAGTGAATTCCTCCTACAGATCAAAAAGATTGTGGGGAATGGTATCAAGATGTGTAGGATGACTTGAAGTGTAGAGCCTGATAAGCTTAAACTACTTAACACAGATCGATATCTTGGTTAGTAAAGTGCACTGAATTACACACATGCATATACACATAATTGGTCATTACAACCCTTCAGTCAGGATTATGACGTAACTTCTCACATCACTTATGTTGTGTGTGTGTTATTTTTAGAATTGAGTGGCGGCACCTACAGTTTACAGTCTCCTCTGTACTACAGACTTTTGAGAAGCTTTTCAAGGGAATTTATTTACTCTCAGTGTTATTGCCAGATAACTGCTGAGAGGCAGACGCCGAAGAAATATTTGTTTTCATATTTCGTTTTGTTGAAAACGTCTGACCTGGGGTTCTTATCGTGGCCTCACGTCTAATATGTAAGCGTTCACACTACCTACTAGACTACGGCAATTAGATTTAGTTCTGTAAATGCGTGTTCTTGATGCAATATGTGAGAATAGGATTGAAGGGTTAGGCAGTTTTTATGAAATCGAAACTTTCATGGAGCATAGAAAGCGGCTCGCTGTGATATCACATGTAGCATTGCTGTAGTTTTACCTAAAAAGTCCTGAAGGCTAGATTAAAAGTTTAAAAAATTCCGGAACTGATGTGATGTCAAGCAGTAATCAATAGCTTCGTTAGACTATTAAAAAAAGGATGACCCAAATGAGAAAAATCCTCATCGAATCAAATTGGAACATGAACTTCGCATATTGTACTGGATACACTCCTTAGTCTGAAGTGGGTAAAAAGACTGATGAGTCCCTTAAACTGTAGTAGGGAGCTGTGCTGCATAATCAAGGCACAGCCACCACAAGTGGTTTTCTGTCTGTTCAGAGAAGAAGAGCTTTTTCTGCTCTTTGTTGACAAATGATGTGGGAAATACTCCCTTTCTCTTCAAACGAACTACAAATTTTACAGAAATCATTAACAGCTGAGCAGTTTTTTTGCTTGCCTAGCTATTACGCAATTATTAGTAAGAATAGATACATACAGTGCGCCTGCGATAAAGTTTCAATAGCTAATAGGGAGGCTTCCTATCCAATTTAGCCGAGATTAGTGTGGTAATGAAGTAACATAATTCTCTAAAACATAATTTGTCCGCTACCAATGCATGGCTTTGCCCAACGGGTAACCTACCTATTTTTATGTGTGAATCGCATTTATTAGGAGTTTCTTAGACTTTGGAAGTTCAACAGCTATTCAATGACTTTAGATGTCTCTGCTACTAGTGACCAATTTAAGCAAAATTAAGGGAGTCGTAGCAAATACCAACCAGTTTAGACTTAAAAGTTTCACCCGAAAGAGATCCTATATAGTACGTTTGGTTATCCGAGAGGAGAAGAATACTGGTAGTGGGAGATTTCTTAATCATGATCAATTGCGTAACATTGTCAGTGACCATTTCTTCCACCTAAAACACACTACACTAGTCTGAAGAAAATTCTAAAGACTACTAAGGTAGTCTTTAGTCTAAATAAGTTTAGAATTTTAGAACCATCTTTATAGACCGAGTTCTCGTAGGTGGCATATTGTTTGTATTGCCTGGAATTATAGTGTTACGTCCTCTATTACCTGACTAATACAGAAATACGCACCTAGCAATTGTTATTGACATGCCTCTAATATCACCTTCCGAACAATTATATCCTCCAAGACAATTTTCCTCCACGACATACGAGTATTCGCAGGGATATCACAATTATCAGTTATGGTTTGAAGAGAGATTGCTGCATGCAAGAGACATCTTCCAAGATAGGCAATCAGAACGCATAACTGTCATGTGTCCAGAGAAGTACACCGTCTTAATACCTCCAATTACTGACATTCGATCATCGATATACAAACTGCCTATCAATTATCTTTATATACTTATCTGATTAGCCATTACAACCATTTAGTCAGCATGTCAACGACCTAGCTTCTTACACCACCAATGTTAAGTGTGTTATTTTTATTCTAGAGTTGCGAATACCACAGTTTAAACATAGATTTCGGAAAATAGATTTTACAGAAACTTTTCATAGACATTTTATTTGCCTACAGAGTTTTTGCCAGAAGACTTTCGTCTAATAAGTCAATACCATACCTTCTATCTAGGGTGACTTTGTATTCCCCCAAACAGCCAATCATTCTTGGAAAAGTCATTGGGAAGGCTAAAGAAGGTCTGTTGACCAGCATAAATATTCGTATGGGCAAACTATTGGCAAAGCAGCAGTCGAATAGGGTTTTTAATTTATTATGGGTGGTGGCATTGAGAAAATTGTTATCGATACTATAGATTTCGATATTAAAAACACTTAAGAGATTGGTAACCATAAGGCAATAACTGCATTCCATTGGTAAATGGGGTCACAAAATGTTAAGAAGGGTAGTGATCGTTTTTCTGAATTCTTTTTAATGGTTTATGAATTCTCCTCCATTTTATTTTAAACTTTAAATGCACATTGTTAATGTTGTTGTTGTTGTTATATATTTAATAACTGTATTTAGTATTTCATATACAAAATAAAGATATTTCTCTTCATTACAAAAGATTCTCTGAACCTTAACTATTAAAAAAGCAAAAATTGATGCAAAACTTGTATTCTTTTCTTGTAGACAAAAAAGTCTACAAAAAACAAAAAAAAAAAAAGAATTCAAAACAAATCTTGCACTGTTACTGGAATATAATGTTACCGTTAAAATAGTAAAAAACAAAAACAACAAAAATGAAATGTAATACTCCAGCTATTTACGCAAAAAAAAAAGTATTTTCGAAATACTTTTGTACAACGAAAATCGCATCGGGGAGAGTGTTCCCATTTGAACAAAAGCAGATGCGTTCCTTGTACCATATTATACTGGTACTCGTACCATGCAAGTAAAATCCTTTATTTAGAAAAAGAAAACGAAAAAAAAAACAGGAGAAACAATTTTAACAATACGACTAACTGTGTGAAAAGAATTAGGCGCGGCTAAGGGCAACATTGTGGAACTCTACACTCATATTGGAACAGGTTTTGGACATAAATATGATATCAAAAATCTGTCGTTCGCAGTCGACTATAAACTGTAGGTACCACTCATATATACAATTAACGGACACAACATAAGTGCTGTGAGAAGCTGGGTCGCAATCCTGATGGAAGTGTTATAATGACCAATTATGCATGTCTGTATACCCGAATATTAGGTTAGAGGACGTGTACATGTCAACTGTGACAAGTACAGTACCCGGAGGTTGAATTGATCCATTGTACAAAATATTAACTACCCGAATATTAACTACTAACACTTCCCTCATATAGAACCGATTGATGACATGATCTTCAAGGAAAACCAATGTGGAATTGTGTGCCTAGTTTTAGTGTGATCCCAACTCTGATCTTAAGATTGTAAAGGACTGAGTGAAAGCAACACAATTCACTGGAGTAGACTTAGCGTTGCGGTGTGATGCCTTATGAAGCAATATCCGGGAGATTAACTAACAAGAACCTATTTACCAGACTTCACAACCAATATCTTGGTTTAATTTTAGAATCAAGCTAAAACCCAGCAATGGCTACAATAAGCAGCCTGAATCAATATCCCACAGACTGACTGACTATTAACTGGGCCTACATACAGTGCCTAGAATTTAAAGCATAAAGCTGAAAAGTAGCCTGAAAGCCAATGCTTAGTAACGATAGCAATGTTGGACTATTGAAAAAGACAAGAGTCCGTGTCCATTCCGAGAGAAATATTGGCAAATAAAGTGGACAATACACTCTGCTCTGAACCGATGTAAGACCTCTAATGAAGTGTTTCTAGCTGCCTACCTAATTATGAAGTTAATTGGTACGCCTTCCTTTATGCCTTCAATTTATGCCAACTAACACTGGCAATAAGGCACGATTCTTCCTTAGCCCTGGATTTTTCAGCGGCCAATATATATCGCCGCTATACGTTCTCAAGTGAGCTGTGGTGTCAAAGCTACCACGCCAACCTAATCTAACCTAACCTAATCTAATATACATATACCTTTGCTTGGGAGACAGCTACGGCGTAAAGCTATATTGCTTTGTGAATTGGTTTTCTTCAGGAGTGTACGTACTTTTGCGAGTTCAAAAGCTTTACACTTATTTGGAATATCGCTTTAACCAGCAACCCATATTGGATTGACACATAATTACCATAATAGCCGATCAAACGAGTCGCACTCGAAAAAGATCTGTTTACTGCTTAGCTGACAGAATGAATACAAATGCTAGTACTTGGAGATTCCCTATTCAAAGATTGTTATGGTTAACATCCTAATAATAAGCTCTTAAGAGAAAGTTCCACAGCCTATCTTATTCCATAGAACAGAGCAGACCCTATCAAACAACCAGACTTCCCTAGTTGGAATTCAAAGGTGAAATCTTCTAACAAGGCGGATTTCAGACGAGCTATAATCAATTTAACTCTGAGTCTGAAAATCATTAGATAGGGTAGGGTAATGCCCAAAGGGAATAATGTGCCATCATGACATGGCATTGAGTCGCTCTACAAAGCCTACCTTATTCCATATCCCAAAGAAGGCCTTAGCAGAGAGCTAGTCTTTACTGATTGGAATTCAAGAGTGGCATCTGCAATAAAAAGCAAGCCGAATAGCGTCTTTAGACATATACCCAACTTCGCAATGAGGATATCCTCAGCATAAGCCATGGCCTTGTTGTCTACGGACTCAAGACGAATAAAAAGCAAAGTAAGTGTAAGATTTTGCAAAACGATAAAGTGACAATCGTTAATAACGGCCTTAATATAAAGCAATTCAACCAGATTATAATCCATTACTTGCCAGTGAAGTGGTGCTCAACTTACATCCCCTAGTGTAGTCGGGTAGAGAATCAACTCAGATTATATCGATTTAAAATATGAATATGTTTAATAAGTTAGTTTTTTTTTTAGTTGACAACCTAGTTTCTCACTTCAACCACGTTGTGTGAGTTCATTTTAATTATGAATAGCGGGGCCTACAGTTTAACATCGACTCCGAATGATAGATTTGAGAAATTTTTCGTGGCAATTCTAGTTACTCTCAGAATTTTTACATGAAAATTGTTATGAGAAAGTTGCCGAAAGAAATTCTGATAGGTCCGCAACATATAAGACGAACGCTAAAGAATAGAGTTCATACGTGGGTCGCGTGATCAAATCGCATGGTTTTACTAGAGTCAATGGACTGCTGTATTATGAGAGATTAACTTCTGAAGAAGAAATGGGTTCTTGATATTGCGTTACCTTTGGCTTTACTGGAGGCCCATCTTAAGGAGTAGTTATGGTGTTGCAAACCTCATTGTGAAACAAATATCCCTCAAAAAGCTACAGTCGTGTAGTGTATAAAAAGTCTAAATACCGAAGAAGAATAAAAAACATACAAAAATACAAAAAATTGAGAAAAAGAAAGAAAACAGTTTGCAAACGAAGGAAATTAAAACGAATGATTTTTAATACTCTTGTGTGTAAGACAGTATTGTTGTGGGTGTGTGTGCTCGCGTTTGCCTATGCGGAGGAAGTATGTTTGTAGTTGAAAATTGAACATCCTTTTTCGTTAAGATTTGCTTTCTCACATACACATACACATGTAGAGACATTTACACATGTACACAGCCGTAGCAACACTATTTAATATGTGTGTTCTATTGTTTAAAGTTTTCTTATTTTATTTTTATTTTTTTTATTTCTTATTCTATTTTTATTTGTTTTGCTTCTTAAATTGTATTTAAACCGGAGCGGACGGAACATATGCATGTATGTATGTATGCATGTGTGTATGGTTTGTATTGAATTGAAATTATATTCTCTTTTAATTTTTTTCAATTTATTTTTAATTCTAAATTGTGTCAAATCGCTTACAATCAACTAAAAATTAAACAGACAGTTAGTTAGCTGATGAATTAAAAGGGTTTAAAGAAATTGAAGCCGTTTTTCTATTTTGTTGCGAAATTAAAAAACAACAACCAAAGAAGAAGTTTTGCTACGTGAGAAGATAATTAATCGTTAATTTTATAATTTTCAACACATTGCAAAAGGATATGCTCAAGTATTACAGGTTATTTTAGGTTTAAGTTTTTCGTTTTCATTTTTTTTTCCAAATACAAATTAACAAACTTGTTACGAGGGCAGTAATGAATACCAGACATTTTTTTTATTATTCTAGAAAAGAAGAAAAAAAAAATAATTATGAAACGCCAAAGAAGTTATGGCAACAAAGAAATTCAATAAAAAAAATAGCAAAGAAATTACGGAGAATACAATACGAGAATTACAATAACATAACTACTAGAGGTGTGCACAAGACATTCTGCTAGCTTACCCTTCACCGAATGCAATACTGTATTGTACTCTTTTCTGTTGCTCTTGATTTTACGAGTGCACTGAAATGTGTATTTCTCATTTATTCAATGTATACAACAGCACTCGTTTACCTGTGAAGCAACGGAACTATGCTTTGTGTTGTAAGAGCATATTTTACATTTTCAGTATTGCCATATTGAAAAATATGTGTACATAAGTGCTTCTATACATTCTTTGCTTTCGCCATAAACTCATAAAAAAGGTTTTTCCCCGTAATAAAACGTTTAAAAAAGTTACTGGCAATGCAAGCGTCGACGAAGATGTTCGGTTCCCGAAAGCAAAACATTCGGAGCTTTCTTATTCATTGTTGTTAAAAAACAAAAACAAACAACAACAACTGACTCTATGAAGAGTACAATATTTTTTGTTGCACTCTTCACACAACTCTCTTTTATACTGTTGTACAATGGTTTACGAGTGCAGTTGTTTTTTTGTTCTCTATCTTTGTTTCACACTTATTTATATTTGCAGCTACAATCAATATTCGGTCTTGGGAAAAATGCAATACTGTGCAATTTTATATGTCTTGTGCACAACTCTAATAACTACATAGAAAGACCACAGTATAATAGGACAGTACAGTAACAGTAACGTCTAGAAGTTGCCAGACCAGACCTGAAGGTTGTACCCTAAAAAGATTAGATTGCTACCCGGCTGACAGAATGTATAGAAATGCTAGTATTTGTAGATTCCTTACTTAAAAATAGTTTGACATCGCGATTTATAGTCGATATCCTAAGGTTAAGTTCTTCAGAGAAAGTTCCACAGCCTGGCTCATACCACATCAATCCATGTCAGAGAAAACCATGCCTGAGAACCAGACTTTCCTGGTTGGAATTCAAGTGTGAAATCTTCTAACAAGACGGGTTTCAATTTGACTCTGAGTCTGGAAATAAGTAAACGATAAGAAGAGCGAAGTAAAGTTGTCAGCCAGCACGACTTATACACGCATACAAAAAGAACAAAAAGAAATTGGAATGAAATACTCAGGAACGTTTAAACTACCATTATAGTAGTGGTTCCACTGAAAATAGTATTGTTTTGCCAGAAACCTACTTCTTGAGTGACATACTCAGACATCATTATAACCTCTAACCGCGATCTGTTCTTTTCAGTTACTTAATTGGTCATTACAACTCTTTGATCAGAATTACTAACTAGTTTCTTACACCACATTTTTTGTGTGTGCCAATTTTATCTATAAGTAGCGAAGCCTACATATAATTTAAAAGTTTTAAAAACTTTTCATGGCAATCTTAATTATTTCCAGAGTTTTTGCCAAAAGATTGCAGGAAATTTTCTGCTACATTGTCATTGAACACTTTGTAACGATTTTTCAGCATTGTTTAAAAGGGTGAATTCAGATGTAATTCTACGGTAAATATTAGCCAAATTACAGCCCGATCTACTTCTTAGCACTGATAATCCTAATTCGCTCAGAGTTTTTCGTTCGGTTTATTTCGTTTGGTTCGAGATGTCTGACCTGGGCGTATAGAGGTCAGTCAGTCTTCTATTATAATTGCTACCACCTGCCTAATATGGATATTGGCCAGGTATAACGCAAATTTTGTTCTGTTAATGTCCATATCGGCCAGATTTATTGGTGTCTCTACAAGTTGTTTTATTATTGTGAGTATTGTTCTGAATATTCGAGCATTAGGAGAAGATTTTAGTGAAGGACCTTTTTTCGATGAATAGCTCTACATAGTGTGAGTTGACTTCCGTGGCACGCTTTTAGGATTATCAGTGCTTAGCATACTTTTTTTCGGTTACCCCTCATGGCAGCAAGCCATATGCATTTTCCACAAAGCATTTTCCATCTTATCCAGTAGGCTTCTGTTGTTGCCACAAGTTCCATTTGGTGGTTATCTGCCTTGTTTCCGTTTCGTTAATCTCTTGTAGTTCCAGCTAAGCAGGTGATTGATCTTCTTACACAGGTCCTAGGACAATAGGGCAGTCATTTACCGTTGCCTAGAAATAAAGCTCTCCGAGTATTTGGTGTAGTAGTGGGACACCTATCTCTAATTATCAGTTTACTTGGAAGTATTTTCTTCACAATACTTATGCGACTTAAGATCGTATGAGTGTTTCAATTCAATAAATATTAATCACAAATATCCAATCATAACCATTTCAATGACTTCATATTTCCTCTTTCTATGCAGTGTGTGCATTGGACAGTGCTATCTATACAGCTAATCAATGGATAACAAATTTATTTTCGTTTTTCTCCTTTTTCATCTCCTTTTTCTCGATTCGCAAATGAAATATTCAATTATGTTGCATGTAAAGCATGTGAAGCAGCATTACACGATAAGTGAGCTGTTGAAATTAATTAATTTTCACGGCAATTACTTCAATAATTAATAAGTAAAGTAGCCAAGTAAACTTAAACTTCATTTACGTTGAATGATAAATAATAAGTTGCTGTGTCGTAATCCAATAGCTGACATGAAATGAAATGGCAAACAAAAATTCAAACTTCATAGCAACTCTGAATGTTGAATTTGAGAAAATAATTTCAAACTCAATTGTATTTGAAATTGTAAACGAAATATCGATTACTCTGCTCTGACTGTGTAATAAATTTAAAATGAAATTAAATTTTATTTTCTATTTTTTGTCGAAACATATGTACATACATATGCTGTCAACATGGGTATGATTTAAGTAGTGCGTAGGCTTACAATCTAATATCAATTGCCTTAAATAAACGAATGTTTTTCCTTTTATTTCTTATTTAAATGCTAATAAAGGTCTCATCAATAATAAAAAAAAAACATGTCTGTCAATTGTCTTCCAAGAATTATTTGGAATTTTTATTATTTTTTTTGACAATACCACGCATGGTAACTGGAGGATACAATGTGTTTATGGCCCATAAAAAAAATTAACTTAAATTATTCTAAATCAGATGAAAATATAAAGGGTGTCACAGTAAGAATGGATTTTTTTTTTTTTAAATAGAAACGAATATCTTTTTTGAAAGTCTTGTTCCGATTATGGAATAAAATATCCGTCAAATGGCGTCGAAGGTCTGATTCATGAACTTTATTATTCATAACATAACAATCCTTCACTCAGAATTACGACCTAGCTTCGAACAGCACTTATATTGCATGTGTTGGAAGTTGGACCAGTTTTTAGTCCGCTCCGAACGATGGATTCTTTAGAAATTTATTTACTCTCAATTTTATTTACTCTCAGAGTTTATGCCAGAAATCTGTAATCATTACTCGTTTTATGAAATTTTCCATGACTTTTGCATTGAGATGTGTCTGTATCTCACCGATAATTCACTGGATCTTCGTTTTCTTCTTTCATAATCCAGAAATTTTTATAAGATGTAACAGATCAGAACCTTTGGTAGGAATTGAGCCTACAACCCCCACACTTGTGGATAAGCACGCTGCTCAATTCAATTTCAATTTTTTGTACTTTTTTTTAAATGTAAGAAACTATCAAATTTGGCGGCTGTCCAATTTATTCCAATTAAAAATATTAAAAATGGAGCGTTTTATGAGTGATCAATGCGTTATAATTGTGAAAACTTGTCATAAAAATTTAGAAAGTTAAGCTGAGACCGCATGCAATCTTTAGAGAATTTTAAGTCGGGGAAAAGTTAAAAAGTTTGAAGAAATTGAGACGATTATGGACTGTAACGCCCCTGTGCGTCAACGTACCTGTCGGTCCCGTGGAGACACATTGCTGCCACATAAATGAGAGCATCACCGTAAACATAAATTCCGCATCAAGCTCAACAACTTAAAATTCTGTGAAGCACTACGCAGTGAAGTAGGCCGCAGTCTAGTAGGTAGTGTGTTGGCTTATTAGACATGAGACCAGGGTTCAAGCCTTAGGTCAGACATCTCCAACACATCGGCATATCAAAAAAATATTTCTTCGGCGACTTCCTCAGCAGATTTCTGACAGAAACTCTGAAAAGTAAATAAATTTGCCATGAAAAGTTTCTCAAAAAAATCTGTAGGTCCTGCCACTCATGTATAAAATTAACGCACACAACATAAGTGGTGTGATAAGCTAGTTCATAATCCTAACTGAAGGGCTGTAATGACTAAGGGTGCGTACAGAGTGAGCGCTGAAAGCCGAGCCGAGATTGTCAGTGCGATAAAGATTGTCAGTGCGATAAAACTGATTACATACATGTCTATACAAATAAGCTCGTGTATAACACAGTGAACGCCGACAAGAGCAGAGGTCAAAGCCGATGAGTGGGAGAAAACAGTTTCAAAGCGTTTTGCGCGCTTTTTTGCATTGTTGATGTTTACTTTTTAGTGTGCAGTCGTGTTTTTTAATGGTTTCAAATTAAAAAAAAATGGATATCGATCAAATAATAAGTGAAATTTTTATTATTACATGAAATAAAATTAAATTAAATAAAGTATTAAAGAATTATTTTACCTCAGACTTCTTTCGCAAGAAGTTACTGGCACCGTAATAAAATTTGTTCAGTTTTTGTTTAGTTTCACACCTATCTTGTCCAGAATGTAATCAAAGGTTTCAATTTTCATTCGGGTATATTGTTGAAATTTAGCTGGATATTTTCTTAAATCATTATATAAATGATGAAATTCACCAAATTCATTCCTTTTTAGTGTAATTGGATGTTTTCCAAATTCTTTTGTGTTAATAAATGCATTAATCACACTAGGAGAAGCAAAATACTCTTCATCAGAAGAATCCATTACTGTGTACAGCAATTTTATAAACACAAATGAACAACAAGACTAAATGACATAAAAGCAAAACACATGCAATAAACAGAATTTCAGCGCTGATTCTCGCATTCACTGTGTTATACATATATTGTTACGAAAATGGAAATGGTGTTATTAGAATAATAAACAAAAGCTCCAAAAACAACACAATGGACTTGATCATGTATAAAATGATAACCAAAAGCTCCAAAAACAAAACAATGGACTTGATCACGTGATCAACGAATAAGTAAACATATAGCAACAAAAACAACGGGCTTGTTTACAAGATCGATGAATAAACAAAAATATAGCAACAACGTCCGTGTATAAAAAAATATATCCGAAAGACAAATAAACAAAACAACAACAATTCTGCCTGGACGAAAGTAAACAAGATACACGAACAACAATGACGACGAGATGTTTACATTTTTGGATTGTTCCCGAAGGCCGTCATCATCCTTCAAGGGCATTCATCACACTGTTGATCCAGTGATATAAAAGGCAAGATAAAGCGAGCAACGAGGTTTCAGTTAGAATTTTGTCAGTCGTGTATGAAGACACGTGATTCTCGGAGTTCGAGTTAAGTTAGTCGTGTGATGACTTCGCGTTGAATTGAGTGAGAATTCAACCAGTGGTGTGTGAAGATACGAGATCGAGTTATAATCCAGTCAGACTTGTGTGCAGACAAGTTGCGTGAGGAACAGTTGTTAGTGTTGTGCTTACAAAAAAGGTTGTGAGCAAAGAAGAATAACTAACAAGTGTTGTTGTTGCTTATAAAAAAGGTTGTAAGCAGAGAAATATCACGAATAAGCACATATTGGGAAAGTTATCATTATATACGTGGAATAAGTTCGAACAGTGGCACAAAAGTTGTGCACATAATATAGAATTGACTTAAAATTAAACACATATTTATTTTTATTTTATTTGCAATCTACGAACTCATATTTTTAACGTTTTTAAAAGGTAAAAACGTACAATATAAATTTTCTTCTGGCATGAAAATAAGCGTCAATAAACTCAGCTCGGCTCCGCTCGGCATCAGCGATCACTCTGTTCGCACCCTAAGTATGTATGTATATAGTTTTGAGCTTAAAGCCAGGGTGCAACATGTCACCAGGGGCATACCGGCACATCTCAGGTCATGGAAAATTCCATGAAGCGAGTAATGGGCTATTATCAGAGCCCTGTTGGCCATTTGATGAATACAAGAGTCCATGGTGTAAATCGAACAACACGGTATATGAAAAGAAAATATATATCTTTCGCCGACTTCTTCTTAGCAATCTTGCGGCAAAAACAATGAAAGTATATATAATTAACGTTGAAAGATCAACTTAAATTTCACGTTCAACGTTGACGTGAAACTGTAGAATAGTGTGAGAAGCTAGGTCGTAATTTCAACTAAAGGGTTGTAGTGAAGCATTAAGTAAGATATTGCCGAAATGGATGTTCAAATAAAATTCAATATTATTTTATAAATAATGGTATACAATTGTAGTCGCCGTAGTATAGTAGACAGTGTGTGGGTAATGTTTCATTTAAAAATTACAATCCTTGACTGGAAAGGAAATAAACATATAAGAGTATATCCTTGACCACCACCATCAACATTTCAGTTCTTCAACAGTTTACATATTAAATTGTAATGAAGAGTGTGCAACAGTCTGTTCTACAATGCATGCTTCAAACCATTTTAATTAAATTTCTTTACTTTTATGCTTTAAAGTATAAGCCATCATGATGATGATGATCTCTTATAAATTTAATTAAAACATGATTTTTAATTTGCCTTTGGAAAGATAAACACGAAGATCAAAAGGAATCTACGTTTCTGCAAATCAAAATTGTTAATAAATTTATTAACAAGTATTTATAAAATACGTCGTAAATATGAAAAGAATCAATAACTGACATACAAGCCCTTCAAGAGATGTATGTTAATATTACACACAAAGAGAAAGGATATGTCCTACACGACGTTAAGCATATGCCCGCCCATGTACACTGAAAGTATCAATCAAGTTTGTGTACGAAAGATGTCAAAGAATTCAGGCACATTTGGCACTTTTTTTTTTTGAAAATGAAAAGAAGCTTAAATAAAAATCACACCTGCAATCCAAGGATTAAATTATCCTTAAAGAATTTTCAGTAAAAACCATGAGTTCCTTTTCTTACATGCTATTATTGGTGGCAGGGCCTACAGTTTAAAGTCGAATCCGAACGACAGATTTTTGTGAAACTTTTCATGGCAATTTCATTTTCTTTCAGAGTTTTTGCCAGAAATCTGCTAAGAGAAAGTTGCCGATGTCTGAAAGTGGAGATGTCTGACCTGGGGTTTGGACCGAGGGCTCATGCCTAATAGGCCAATACATTATCTACTAAATTACAGCGACTTAAGTCATGCATAACACTATCAAGATATGACAGGGCACTGTAGACTAAGGGTACATTTATTCAAAATGGAGGTACCCCGAGTCCAACATGCAGCTTCTGTGTAGATGAAAATGAATCGTCAAAACAAATTCCTGGAATCTGTACAAGCATTGATGACGGGTGGGTCATATATCGGTGTAAATCGGTTGCATCATCGGTTATTTTGAATCTGGCAATACTTATTTCATTTTATCCTGTAGAAAAATTCGATATATTATCTCGCCTGAACGTAATGAATCGATTTATGCTTGAGCAAGTTTGAGATTTATTGGGTCAAATGATGTCGATTTTGCAAAAAAAAATAATCTTTTATGTTGAAGCTCATTTTCATCTTGATAGATAAGTTAATAAGCAAAATTACCGTATCTGGGGCCCAGAAAACCCACTCGTGGTCTTACAGAAGCCAATGCACTCATTACGAGTGACTGTTTGGTATGACTTGTGGAGCAAAGGCAAAGGTCGGCGCAACAAATCACACCCCGATAACCGATTTTTTTTACCCGCTCTTCATGGTATTAATGTGGAAGATGTTTGTTTTCAACAGGATGGTGCAACTTGCCACACACCTCATGCCACAGTCGCTTTATTGCGTCAAACGTTTGATGGCCGCTTAATTAGACGAAATGGTGATATCAATTGGCTGCGAAGAATCTTCGATTTAACGCCGTTGGACTATTTTCTGTGGGGCGCCGTTAAAGAAAAGTGTTATGCCGACAATCCAGAGATTGAGCATTTGAAGGACAACAAATGCCATTTCCAAGATACGTGATATCATTTTTAAGATACGACCCCATATATTCGAAATGCAGGAAGACCGTTTTTGTTTTATTGCATTTTTAAATTTAAACTTTTAAATGGCCCACCCTATACATTCCAGAAGGAAACACCTAGAAGAGTACCAGGCGATATGCAGAGAACTGGCATTATTGATACCGACCATTATCCTGAGGTCAAAGATATAGGCTTGGAGGCGACATTATAGGGATGCCCTAGAAAGTATAAGGAGAGTACAATAGACCTTACAGGCGCTATACTAAGGTACCATTTCACCATAACAAATAAACAATAAATATCCTGCTAAAATGAGATCAGGATTAGAAAGGAAGAATATGTTGCCAATTTTTTTTGTTCTTTTGTTATCGTCGGAATGGCTCACTTACTGGGTTCTTAAATTCTTAAATTTTTCTTAATTTTTCCACATTTTTTTTCCTTATTTTTTTTTTCTCAGAAAATATTTACAATTCATAGGTTTATTTTGAGTTTTCATTATTATTTGCAAAAGAAATTTAAATTTAATACGAAATTTAGAAAATCATTCAGAAATTCATATTGAAACTTGAGGATGGTGTAGAGCTCTGAGCTCTATTTGTTCTTCAGAGTCATTTTTGTTGATTTAATTGTGCAGAGAGTGTGAGAAAATGAAGCATTTCATGCAGCATCTTCAATTGCAATTGTATGCTCATCAAGGATAACTTTAATAGGTTAAAATGTAATTGTATGTGTGTGTATGTTACGTGTGCTTTAGTGTGCAAGAGGATTTAAGATTTTGAAAAGATTTAATTGTTGATCGAAAATATTAAAAGAAAAATAACAAATACGAGTTAAATTCAATTGAATTTTATTGTCTGGGATTTATCTTAAAGATACAGGACACATACAGATAAAATAAAAGATGGGAAAAGGATGGGTATTGTATATCAACTGGAATACATAGACAAAATACAGTGCTATTAAGTAATATGGTGACCATTTTGAAAAAATACTATATTTTTCGCCAGACAATTGCAAGGCAAATGCAATAGGAGGGGGAGCAACAGTAGCAGCAACAGAAACACATCATCAGGGTCAGCAGCATTCTATTGTTTTCTATTATACTTGTCACCCTTCTGCAATTGCGTTAAAATATTTACAATGCTTTACAGCATGAAACACTTTTTTTCTTTCATAATTTATGATTTTCTTTAAGTAATAGGGGGTGGGGGGGTAAAGAGCTAACGAAAGCAATGAAAATCATGGAGCATATTTAAGTGAGCATCTAAACTAACAAAAGATGTTGAAACTTAAAGTCATTTTTAAAAAGAACGAGCATGCAACACAACAGCTAGCAGGCAACAGTCAACAGGCAACAACAGAATTCACTGAAGCACGCAACGTTCAGAGAAAAAAAAAACGAGAACAACAAAAACTAAGAACGTGTAAAGAAAAACTCAATTTTTTTTTTCGTTTTCCTTGCACATGGAAGGGAAAAAAATGCCAGTAACACTGGCAAACAACAATGGAAAGTAACAACAAATGCTTGCAACAGAAAGGAATAAAACTCAACAACAGCCATGTTGTGGGGAAAATGTTCGAATGGCTTAAGAAAATTTTGTTTATGCACGGCAGCTTTCTGGCTTTAGTCTGCAGTTGATTACTTTTGGCTGGCTACGGCTCTTGGCCTCAAGACTAAGTTGGAGTTGTAGAAACTCTGACGTAGTCAAGGCTTTGGTTGACAAGGCTTTGGTTGACTATGTCAGAGTTTCTACAACTCCTTACGCTTTTGAATTTGCAAAAGCATAATAGCAAAAATTTTATGCTATTGCTGAGGCTGAATGCCTTTCGCTTTGTGCCTAAACAAGTCGAAAAGAATGTTGCATAAGAAACTAATGGCTCAAGGAGTATTCAATGTTCAGATGAGCAGACGTTGACATTTTATAATACAAAGCCTGAAATGCTTAATCTATGGATTATAACGACAACTAGCATCAACAACATCTTGGCGAATGTAATTTACATGAAAATGTTATCCTAACTAGCACTAGATCTTAGAAAGTAAACAGTCTATGTATAATAATAAAGCAATGTGTAGCGTATTCACCTCTATTATATCCGATCTTATCGATTTCGCCAAAGCATATATCAGCATCTAGGATCAGCCGCTCTGCCGTTCAGGCTATGAAGTCTGAGTTGAGCTTTGGGTCAAAAGTCTTGAAATCGAGTACTGAGTAATGCTCATTCAGCAACCTATTTGATCTAAGTACGTGAAGCGATCAGCAGTCTCTGATTGAAAGGATTAAAGGTACATTAAAAAAGGTGTTACATGTGATATATGTATACCAACAATGCATAAATCTGGGCCGAGCAAACCACAAAGTAATGTCCTCATTTTATTTCATTTTCATTGATCAAGTTTTTACGGTAAGCAACGATTTAGTCTGTTGTATGTAGAGTTCTAGGATGATAGGGTTGCCATATATAGTTACCTAAAAAAACAAATTTCGCTTTTGAATATGAATTTGGTTGCTTATTGGGTGTTAGGTTGGAGTGGATGCTTTGATACCAAAAGCTCACTTCGTCCCGTTATGATGCCACGGGTAAACGCAGTCGCTATACTGATCGAGTTCCAACAAACTAAGGAAGAAGTTGGTCAGCGCAAAGGCTGCACCTTATTGGGTATTATAGTGTGGAAGTTTATTTTTTGAGTCCTAATCGAGAGATGGTGCTGCTTGATCTTAGTTTATTAATGTTACCTCTCTGGGGATAAGATAGGATAGGAGATTTCTGAAAGGATTAACTACTAATTCCTCAAGTTCGAAAACTGTGTTAAAAATTAGTTCGCTTCCTCAAAATGAAACCTTAGCTACAAGCGCTTAAATTATTGCATCAGGTTGAATCATTACATCAGGCCATTAGTTCATTCATATTTGCACTAAATTGGATCCAATATGTACATTAGCAGACGGTGATAACTAATATCTACGGTAAATAATGTGTAAATTTAGGATTTTCCGGCTTATTGCTATTTGGAATGATCCTATTCGCCACCAACTACTTCAATTAGGACATTATGAAATGCATTGAGGAAGTAAATCAAGCATTTGGATTTTCGCAAAATTATTGGAAATCTTGACAAATTATGCTCCGGCAATTCTATTCCAATGTGGAACCTACGATTCCTAGAATTATGCTGGTATCAACTGGACTAGAGATGCATTCAACATGTTTTGGGAAAAGGAGTTTTTTCTGACGCCTAAATTCCTGGCATCATCAAAGTAGCAGATAAATAAAGAAAAGGAGTGTACAACTGGAATTATAGTTTTTTTTATAAATTTTTTTAAATTGTTTTTAAATTGGACTCCGCTAGATAACGCCAAACGGACCAAATGCATAATTAAAAACACTTTTCTTGTCAATCTTTTCATTCGAGATATCAAAAGAACTTTGGGAAGGAAAACATTGTTCAGATAAAGTAGAAATGAAGACGACTTAGTCTAGGTAGTGTGTTGTCTTATTAAACGAAATCCTGTAATTCAAACTCCAGCTCAGATATCTGGAATAAAACGGAACATGAAAAAAATATTTTTTCGGCGACTTCCTCTCAGCAGACGACGTTATACAGTGAGTCTCCATCACAACATGGTTGGTGTGAGAAGCTAGATTTTAATCCTAACAAAAGGGTTGTAATGATTAATTAAGTAAAGTAAGTAATGTAGCAACGAATCATGCGATTTAGTCTTTGCGATATTTCGGTATTTTTAGTTTCGGGAGTGCTAAATACCGTAAATATCAATAAAACAATTAGAATTGTATACTCCGACCATCAACTATGTAGCGTATCGATTATCCTTATGGTAAGCTTTGGCTAAGTTACCTAAGTTTGGTTACTGCAGTAGTTTATGCATAAAACCTGGAAGACCGCTGCTAAATTGCATTGATATCTACACTTTTTTGAGGCGTATGGTGACTGGTATTTGAAAGAAAAAAAATGGTGGCCAAGCTACAAGACAACCGTAAAGCATACGCAACAATAGTGAATTGAAGCTACCAGAGTTTTTTTTTGGAAAGTTCTTATGTTATAAACTTACTAGTGATGTGTAATTTCGAATTTTGAAAATTAAGAGTCCCAAAGAATAAGTTCCAGTCGTCGTAGTCTAGTAGCTAATGTATTTTCTTATTAGACGTGAGGCAACAGTTCGAACCACAGACATTTCCAACAAAACGAAGTATAAAATAAAATATTTCTTCTGCGACTTCCTCTCAGCGGATTTCAGGCAAAAACTGTGATAATAAATAAAATTGCCATGAAAAGTTTCCCAAAAATCTGTGGTTCGTTCGGAGTCGACTTTAAACTGTAGGTCCCGCTACTCGAGAATAAAATTTAACACACAGAACATATGTGGTGTGAGAAGCTGGGTCGTAGTCCCGACTGAATAGATGTAATGACCTATTATGTATTTATATATGTATAGGTCCCTCCAAGGAAGATAACGTCAGGAATCAACATCATAGAAAGGAACAGGTCATTGGTGGTTATTTGATCTTAATACGATCATTCTAGCAATTCTTTACAACATGAATAGGAAAATTTCGAAGGTCACCATCCATGTTGTTGCATTATGAAATTCCCTATGACCTTTGGTGGTGTACAGTGTAGGGTATGATAATATATGTGATGACATTTGTTGTAACTTTTGACAACTATTATGTGTGGCAACAATATTTTGAAATAAAATCCAATTGTTGCCAGCAACACATTGAGCCAGAGGGAGGGGGTTGGTTGAAAAGCTTTTCTTTCTAAATTTCTAACTCAAATAAATGTTTTTACTTTTACTTGAAATAAGTTTCAATAATTGTCTTATAATTTAGAAGGGAATATACGAAGGGAATATAGTTTCCAAAGTTTTTTTTTAATATTTTTCAATGATTGTAAATCAGTTGAAGTAATATAAAAAAGAAAGAGTAATTTTGTTGCCTTAAGAGATGGCTAAATAAAAAAAAATATTTGCACACATATTCTTGTTAAAATAATTTAATACAATTGCACAATGGGTTGGAAAGAGAAGTAATAAAGAAAAAAAAAATATCATCATTCTGGTAGTGATTGATTAAAGTAGCAACACTACTGGCATAGTTCTTTATCTATATATTAGAGTCCTATTATTTCCAGAAACTTCTATACATAGCGCGCTGACTGGAAGTAAATTTTGATCTCTCCCAACTAGGGTTGGCAATCCCGCTCTATATTTTCAATCCCGGGATTTCGGGATTTCATTTACCTAATCCCGGGATCCCGGGATTTATCCAGGGATTTTAAAAAATTTGTTCTTGAAAGATATTAACATATTATTTCAATAAAATTAATAACATGACACATACAAAAATAGGTTTATAAGAAAGAATTTATTAAATTATAAGAAAATTAATTTTATTTTTAATTTTTCACATTTTTAAATTAATTAAAAAGAGTAAATTGTTTTTATAGATATATACTCTTTTGTTGATCAAGTGCGATATGTTATTATTTTTTATTATTTTTAAAATACGTTTTGAGGAAGTACAGAGCATCCAAAGTTTCATCGCTCAAACGACTTCTTATTTTAGTTGTGAAAAATCCAGCTGCAGAAAAAGTACGTTCAGACTCTACACTGGCTGAAGAAGAAGGTGTAACTTCTGACACAGAAGCTATTAGAAGTGATGTAGCTGGACTTGAAGTATTTAGTCTTCCGAGTAACTCAACTATTAATTTGCGACATTTTATGGAAGAAGGAACCGTTACGAACTCTGTTTCGGATTCGGACTGAACATTTGTTCTACCATTGTGCAGATACTGAAGTACCCCACTGATATCTGTTCTCCTTTGTTGCATGCGATGGATGAGGGCTGAATGTAGTTTTTGACTTATAACGTTGTTAGCATCTTTAAGTTTTTTTAACATAAAAGTTATGGCAACATCGTCCGTGAACAGATTAGCATCCCGACGGCAAAGGGCGTCAACTGTTGCTTTAACTGGGATAAGAACACTAATGATTGCGGATACCATATTAATCTCATCTTTGGATAAAGCAAAATATTCACCTTCAGGTGGACCTATGTCTATTAATGCCTTTTGTATACAATTTCTTAATAAATAAAGACGTTCCAGCATTAACAAAAGGCTGCTCTACCTAGTTTTATAGTCTTTTATTATACAAACATTTGGCGGACTGTGTTAACAGTCGTAGGTAAACTTTAAATCCCATTGCTGTAAGACCTGCACGTAAGTCACTAGAGCGGCATATAATGTTAATTGAAATCCCATCAAGGGCTGTTTGTCGTGCAAGTGTAGCAGAAAGTGATCTGTCTTCTAGCCCCAGCATAGGAAAATACTTGGCTAATGGTTTAGTTTTTTTTTGTTGGTGGTTCATCTGCTTCTGGTGATTTTAATTTAATTTTAATTTAAGTGTTTACATCTCAAAAAAAAAAAAAAAAAATCGCAATTTGTAGTTTTGTTTCTAATTTCATAGCGGTTAATGCATCGAAACAACAGATTCTAATTTCTGGAAATTCGAATTAGTGAGAGTTCTAATATACAATTTTTTTCATTGCGGCTTAAAAAGTCAAATCCCGGGATTAAGTGCTCAATCCCGGGATTTTGGGATTGTTAAAAACTGCGGGATCCCGGGATTTCGGGACCCCGGGATCCCGGGATTCCCAACACTACTCCCAACTGCCTTTGGAAAAGAGAGAAAGTGCTCTGTTTAAAGGCCTCATGCCTATCGGCATTTCCTTAAGCCATTAATTCGGCTAGTATAAGAAGTCGCCTTAGTGTAGTCGGTAGTGTGTTGGCTTATTAGACTTGAGGCCACGGTTCAAACCCCAGGTCAGAAATCTCGAACAAAACGAAAAAAGTTTTCTTAGGCGGCTTTCTCTCAGCAGATTTCTGGCAAAAGCCCTGAGTGTAAAATAAAAGTGCCATGAAAGGTTCCTCAAGGATCTGTCGATAGGAATCGACTTTAACTTGTAGGTCTCACCACTCATATATAAAAATAATGCATACAACATTAGTGGTGAGAGAAGCTATGTCATAATCCTGACTGAATGGTTGTAATGACCAATTATGTATGTATGTATGTATGTAGTGCGATTAGCATTAAGGAGTAACGCCCTTAGTTTCTCTAAAAAGGCTGTCTCTTGCCACACTTACTCAGCTCTTTTTTAGTTTTATCCTCTATAAAAAGTGTTCCAGCATTTGAATGTCTTTACCATATGCCTTGTATTCTTTATTATTCACCATGCCAATGCGGCACGAAGAATCCAAGTGTTCTGTAAGGATTCTCATTAGTCTACGGGTTAGGACACTACTTCTCAGGGTTGCGGGGACACTACGTCAGGGTTAGGACAGTACTTATGTAATGTACTGTATTAAAAAGTCACAGGAGTATAGAAATATCGTGTAATAAAGCCGAATGTATAAGTACCAGAGGTAGTCTATTGGGTAGTGAGTTGGCTTACTAGACGTGAGGCCTTGGTTCAATACCTGGCTCAGAGCCCTCGTATAAAACGAAATATAAAAAAAGATATTTCTTCCGCGACTTCCTCTCAGCAGATTTATGGCAAAAACTCTGCGAGTAAAATAAAATTGCCATGAAAAGATTCTCAAAAAATCTGTTGTCCTGAGTCGTCTTTAAATTGTAAATCCATGCCACTTATGTATCAAATTAACACACACAACATGGGTTGTATTCCTGCATAAAGGGTTGTAATGACTAATTAAGTAAGCAAGAAAGTAATTATTGGTACCTGTAGTGTGAAGGACTAGTTCTACAATACTCCAATGATCTCGCTGCAGTTATGAGTCTGTCTGAAGCAGCCTAGTGAACTTAAGAAATAGAAATGCATTAGAGAATATCCTGTTAACTGTTGCTGATTCAATGATATATTTTAAAATACTTTGTAGTGAACCTCTGCCCATGTTTCTTAAAGATAATCACACAGGCTAACATACAGAAAAAGTTGTCTGTTGAATTCATCATCTTCACTTGAGCTGCTCTGCTCCTTAGGGCTCATATTGTGTACATCTTACAGGCTGAAAGTGTGTATACAATAAATGCTTGCGATAAATATAAATTTATTTATTATCCCCCCCAGTAAGTAATTCCTTTTGTTTTATGAACTGCTTTGTCTAGTAAAATTTCATTTCATTATGCCTCCATCATCATTTTCCATTTCAATGTTAAATATTCTCATTGCCCCTGATAAATAATGCACAACTGTTGCATCGAATAATAAATATTTTATGAATCTCTAATAGAGATACGCTTCCAAAAATTGTCTAAACATCATGCCAAAATGCTTATTTGAACACCAAAAACATCTCATAGGCAATGGTAAATACCCCTTCACTTCCAGCCCTCCACAAATAGACAAATGCACTCTAATAACGCAGGCAAACAAAGAATTTTTTCTGTGGGGAAATACTGTGGCAAACTTGCATATGTATGTACGTAGTGTGGTTGGCAATTGATTTTCACTTGCCAGAATGAAGTGAAGTGTTGATGCCAAAAATATTCACACACACAGTGTTTATTTTTAAGTGATTTAATTAAAAAGTTTGAGAAACACTGTCTTTGGTTTGGTTGGGTTTTGCTCAATGCTTTGCCTTGTTTGCTTTTTAGTTGTGAATTTTAGTTTTAATTATCTCTGAGTGTGTGTGTGTGCTTTGATAGACCGTTAATATTATAAAGAGAATAATGTGGAGAGAGAGTAGGGAGAGAGTAGGGAAGATGTTTAAATACTGCCGTGTGTGTATAAATTTAGGCTTAGGGAGTAAGTTCATGCAATTGTTGCCAAGTCATGCCAATGCATTTTAAGATATTCATCCACTCATGCATGCCTTCCGTAGTATTACGTTATGGTTTTACATTTTCAACAGACTCATTCAATTGATGGGTGGAGCGTAGAAGAAAATTTTCCAAACAGTTTAGTTATTTGGCGATTATTTGGGAGATTGCCGTTGGCTTTCAAAAAATTTTTTGTGTTCAATTAAGGTACGAATATGTTAGTTGACATTTTTAAACAGCCCTCGTATGTCTTCGAAAAATTGTTAACCTTCCCCCTCACTTTACTACACTTTTGTCTAAAATGCATCATATGTATTTCTTCGGTGGTGCAGACAAGTTATTATCATTTTCGTTTCGTTATTATGATTGCTAACAAGGATTTAAGTATTCTTGCAGAGAGTTATTCGGAAAACTTTTCTTCACACTTGCTAATAAGTAACTTCTATAAGAGCAATACTGTTTGTCTGTCCACTCCCTATTGTTTTGTGGTTAAAGTTTATTAAAGGAAAAGTTTTCCCCATAAGAGCGGGTAAGAACCGCAGGAGTCTTGTTAATATTTCTGTGGTTACAAAGAAAACTATACGATGATGTAGAGCTCAAGGAAGTTTCCCCTTGGGAATCTATAAACATCAGGATACAGCATTGAACAGTCTTTAGCTTTTTTAATAATGAGATACAAAATAATGGGCTATTTGAACATTTCAGATCAACAGAAACTTTCAAGCTTTGACAGTCAATATCTGCTGTTGAAGCTACATCTTCAGCCACTTATTCAAGTTGTTTTGCTCAAATCACCGGCATATTTTAGTTGTATACGCAGACTCTAGAACAGGTTGCAAATGATACTAATTTTCATTTAAAAAATCGTTTTTAGCATTGAAACCCCTTTCTGGATGAATGGGCTCGTGAACCAACTAAAAACTTTTCGATTTTGGGGCACGAGAGTAAAAAGCATTCAATTCAACTAGAAAAAGTAACTATTTGTTGCCGATTTAACGCTAGTGGTGTCTTTAGTCCATATTTCTTTAAGACCGACGGTGACTAGACCACTATTTTCAAAAACGGATTATGTGCCACAGAACTGATCCTACATTGGATATTCTGCATGAATGATTTAAGGGCGTGGTCATCTCATCAATCCGAGATCATGGGATTTGATCTCATTAGACTCTTTCTTGTGGTACAGATGTACGCGACAGCAGTTCTCAAAAGCTACATAATTCATGTCATCTTTCAAACTCAGCCTGATTTATCCACCAGAGCTTTTGAAATGATGGGTTAAAAAATTACACATTTAAGATAGATAGCTCCCATAATGCTGCTGCATAATGGCATCAACAGGTCTTTAAATTGAAAACAAACAAAAAAATTCGATGATAATTCACAGACACTTTGTTTAATTTTAAAATGGGAAGTGTTTCATGAAAGATCCAAAATAAAGGCAGCCATCAAACCGTAAAAATATTTTCATAAAATCCTCTTATAAAAGCACTCAGCCTTCGCAAGGCTTAAAAGTTCAATTACAGTTGAACTGTTATTGCATTTACAGAACAAAATGGAAGATTAGGGTCATATAATTCCTGCTAAAGAGGTTGGCCTCTAAAACTCTCAACCTATAATTGGGTTTCAGACCATTTTTATGCTTTTTTTCCTTATAAAGCAGGTTACTAACCTACTGCAGCAAGTTCTAGAATAATAGAGCTACAATCCGTACAAACAAAGTAAGAAAATGTAATTCTGAATTGTCTTGATTGAAGTAGTTAGAATCGTTATCCATTGCTCTTCCTCAATAGGTAACGCTGACTGACTAGCGATGTTTAAAATACCTGATCAGTAATAAAAGATATCTTAATCTGAGCATAAGGTCTACGTTACTCAGCTCATAATAATTACAACATAATTTGTAATTGTATTCCAATTAACACGTAAATAAATAATAATAAATACTAGTAGGCAGTGTGTTGGCTTATTAGATGAGAGCCTGTGGTACAAAGGCCAACAAAGCGATATTTGAAAAAATATTTCTTTTTGTTCCGAATATCTCATAATTTACATCGAAGTCGCCGTAGTCTCACAGGTAGTGTGTTGATTTATAAGGCTTGAGGCCACGGTTTAAATCTCAGGTCAGACACCTCCAACTAAACTTTGTTCTGCAACTGCCTCCCAGCAGATTTCTGGCAAAAACTCTGAGAGTAAACAAAATTCCGCCACTCATGTATAAAGTTAACTCGCACAACTTTAGTGGTGTAAGAAACGAGGCCGTAATCCGGACTGAAGGTTTGTAACGACCAATTATGTATGCATGTAATCCACAATAAGGTGCCGTATATAAAGTTTAGGCTTATTACACGATATCGTATTGTTCCTACTGCTGCTCAGACATCTCAAACAAATCGAAATTTGAAAAAAACAAAAATTTCTTTTTCGACTTCTTTTCAGCAGTCTTCTGGCAAAAACGGTGAAAGTAAATAAAATTGCCGTGAAAAGTTTCTCAAATCCGTTGCTAGCAGTCGATGCTAAAATGGCAGGCTTTGCTACTCTTGAATAAAATTAACACACACAACATGGCTGGTAGTGAGGAGCCAGATTCTAACCCTGACTGAAGGGTTGTAATGATCCATTAAGTATGTATGCCAGTAAATACTAAGTGGACTTATAATTTGGTTAGAAATCTCATGGTACTTCTGAATTTCATCCGAAGTTCTCTTTAGCAGTGATTGTAAGATTTAGTTACATTGAGTTTTGGAATGGCCTGTGGAAGTTAATTCAACATGGTAGGAGTACTGTTTAAATTGGAGATGTAAGAGATAAGTGGAATATGTTTGTAAGTTGCAGAGTAGGAAGATTTTATTCTATTCATTAAAAAAGATTACATAACGTAATTGGTCATTATAACCCTTTAGCCACGGTTATAACCTAGATTCTCTCAACACTTATGTCGTGTGTGTTAATTTTATACATGAGTATACAGATTTGTAAGAAACTTTTCACAGCAATTTTATTTACTTTCAGAGTTATTTACTAGAAATCTGCTGAGAGGCTGTCGCCGAAGATATATATTTCAGATTTCTTTTTGTTGGAGATGAATTTTGGCCTCACGTCTAATAAGCCTTGTTGGCTACAACCAACTAGACTATGGCTACTCAAAGATTACTGAAGTGAATTATTTTCGAAAATTTGAAAAAATTTGATTGATATTTGCTTGATGTTATCCACATAAATTTGAAATTTCTAAAGGAAAAAAAATAATTAAAAATATTTCCTAAAACCAATATTGAGAGACCTATTGATAACAAAAAAAAAATTGTGTTTAGCCAGCGAATTTACAATTTTTTTCACGATAGTTTCAATTCTTTTCTTTTAATTATAAAATATCTAACCTGTAATGCAAACAATATTTTCGCACAATATATTACAATAAAGAAACCACAATTTTGTCTATGCAACAACAACAAAAAAAGGGGGGAAAAACTAAACTAAAAGGATGTATCAAAAAATATCCCATTAGTGGCAATGATCTAAAAATTTTATTTCCACGCCATTCGATATTAAAATGAGTCCAAACTGCCATCAATGATGATAATACTCTGGTTGAACGAAAAAAAGCAAAAAAAAAGAAGAAGATTCGCCCATTAATTGTGTTTTTCGTCTAAAAACAACCGCAATTTTATCAAAATATATACAATACCATCACCACCACCAATACACACAAAGAATTACTTTCATTAACTCGTTGGGTACTAACAAACAAACAAGCAAACGAAATTAAACATGCATACACAGCCATACACTTATACAAACTTGCAATACAATTGAGGCCCGGTGAACGGTGCTACAATTTAATTCTGTGTGTAAATAACAGAGAGAGCGAGAGAGAGAGAGAGAGAAAGCTGAAGTGTACGTAAATGTAAGTGTGTCATTAACGGAAAAATGCAACATGTGATATAATTGTCCCAGATATTGTGCCGAATTACTCTCACCGAACAAAAACATATCGCACATATACATACACACACTAACACACACAATGCAAGTGCATTCTTCTATTGTATTAGAAAGGCAACGAAAAAACTAAAAATTACAACAACCAACTACAACAATATCAAGGCAGCCTTAAAAGAGAAAAGAACGTTGTGATGTAATACTTTTCGAATTGAGTTGTTTATCCACCAAAAAAAAAGGTGAGTGGTTTTGAGACAAAAAAAAAACCTTTTGAGCTTTACAGGCGAAAGAAAGAGAGAGGGAGAGAGTAAGAGAGTACACGTTGTTTTAAGAGAAATAAAAACACAAAGCTTTACATTCTCTTAAATATCAAAACTTTAAGGCGGTTACTCATTTCTTTAGCAAGTTTTATTTCGTGGATTTTAGCAAATTCTCTTACCTTCTTGCTTCATAGCTTTTAAAGCTTTATGGCGTTTAACTACATTTTATAGCTCTTGGATAACAGTTATAAGATGTTGTACTAAATTATTGGCATAAAATTTCTTACTGTAAAATATCCTAAAGGCTGTGTGAAAAACTGATAACAGAGCTAAGCATTTAGTAGCGGAATAAAGCTATTTTTTAAAGCCTTAGCTACAAAGCTTTATGGTTCACATATATGAAAGTACTGGCAAGTAAGTTTACAACAAAAGTTTGTAGTTATTTTTAAATCAGTTGGAAACTTTTGTTATTCAACGAAACTTAAACACATTAAATCGAATGGTCCAGGAAGCTTTTGGTCTAGAAAGCTTTTGTTTAGAGCAACTGATTTATATTTTTAAATTTATTTTGAAATCAATAAAACGAAAGCAAATATTTCGTTCCTGACCAAAAATTTTTATATTTTTATTTGAAATTATTTTCGATTGAGAATATTTGTTTCTACCGTTATTTTGAAAAGAAAAGACTTTGTAAGCTTATTTTCTTGCTTAATTACTTACAACCTAGCTTCATACACCATCCCTATTGTGTGTGTTTATTTTGTCTATGAGTGGAGGGACCTATATCCGGACGACAGATTTTTTCATGCAGACCATTAAGAGGAAATCGCTTTTTTCATTTCATCTTATTCGAGATACCTAAGCCGGGATTTAAAATACGTTCTCTCATCTAATAAGCTAACACCTACTAGACTACTTCAACTTCTTGGCACCTGTAAGAAATTGAGTCTACTTTGCACAAATATGCCTCCCTTTTCATACTCCTAACTTCGTTCGAGTTCTATCTCTTTTTTAAGAACTTCAATTAGAACCATTACTTCCTGGCCGCGAATGTTGTTGTAAACATTACGCGATTAAATCAAGACACAAGTCTTGGTTTAATCAGACGTGCACACTTATACAGAGGAGATATTAAAAAATTGAAGAGATAAAAATTGTGCACAAACTGATTTGGTATAAAAATTGTTGAAAAACTTGGGTGCCATGGTCGAAAAATGCTTTAAAGTTAAATAATTTCCAAGAAAAGCAAAAGTTTCTGGTCATTTATTAGGTAGAAACAATGCCAGTTCGATACCTTCTCTTAATGACAAAGCATTCACTAGCCTGGTTAATAAAGAAAAAATTTCTACCTACCGGAAAGCAATCAATTACTGCCAGCACTCAAAAAAATTTAGCAACCACAGCCCGTATGTTCTCTCGTGGTTACGGATCAGAACATAAAGAATTCCTATGGAGCGGATGGTATTTCACCACTGGGTCTGAAGGATTATTCTTCGACTCTCATTTAATTTGTTATTACAACCTTTTAGTCAGGATTATTATCTAGCTTCTCACACCAGACATGCTGTGTGTGCTAATTTTATTCCTGGGTGGTGGCTCGTACAATTCGCTGTCGACTCCGAACGATAGATTAGAGATTTTTCATGACAATTTTATTTACTCTTAGAGGTTTTGCCAGAAATCTGCTGTTTTTTCATAATTCTTTTTGAGATGTCTGGCCTGGGGTTTAGACCTTGGCTTTATGTCTAATAAGCCAATACACTATCTACTAGGCGTCATCTGGTTCTTCTTTTTAGTGGCTTAGTCCCATCCAGTAGCTATTTTTAAAGCTATCTGTGTGGCAACTACTACCCACTGGCATCTGTGGACCAAGAAACCCGGTCTGGTATTAGAGTGATGCAATTAGTTATTATGGGTGCGTTGGGCACTCTTAACAACGTGTCAAGCGAGAGGCCGTTCAGTGTCCCAACTATGTTCTGGTGATACGATTTATAGCTCTAATTGGTCCATCTGCCCAAAACCTGAAGATCGCCTCAAATTGAACCCGTATTTCTATCGGTTGGATGAAGGCTATGGTGTCCAATTGTTGAACCCTTTTAATTATTCTAATGTTGCATATACTCTTCAACGATGTTCACCACACTACTGAAGCATTTAAGAATCGCCGTGGTCTAGTAGGTAGTGTGCTGGCTTATTAGGCGTAAAAGCCAGGGTTCGAGTTCCACGCCGGACATCAAAAAAAAAAAATAAAAAAAAATACAAAAAGTATTTTTTCGGCGATTTCTTCTCAGTTTCTCAAAAAATCTGTCGTTCGGAGCCGACTTTAAACTGTAGGTCCCGCCACTTATGTATAAAATTAAAACACACAATATAAGTGGTGTGAGAAACGGCGGGCTTCTTGGGGACGATTGCCTGTAGACTGTCTAATGGTGAAGGTATAGCACTGGCCATTTTATAGTCACCTAGCAGCAACTCGTTTCCTTGCCGTTCGCATCTTCCCCCTTTCCACCTTTCCTAAAAAAACCTGCACAATGCACTGCATGAGTAGGGGCCATCCCCTGAGTGCTGGTTTCATAAAAAAAAAAAAGCATAAGAATAGGTTTAATTACGCTACTGTAGAGCCAGTGTGTTATTTTTGGAGTGAGTCTTCTTACAACCTATTGGTATCCTACATATGAACTAGGCTCTATAGGCCTCTCCCGCCTTTATTTTGCACTATCAAAACATAAATTTTTTATTTAAAATCATCACTAACAGGAATTACTTCATAATCAGAAACATTGAAAATAACTGCCATCTCTTCATCGATGAGATATTTCAGTCTAGCCCTATTGTCCACGGCAAAGAATTGTACTTTATAACATGAGCTCTCCTGAAGACTAATAAATTTACATGAAAGGAAAACACACAGCACACTGACTAAAACTTTAATTCAGTTTTGGGCCTTTTTATGTTTTGTAATACCAGCATTTACTATTAATATTTTACAAAATACACTCAGATTCTCGAATAAATATTAAAAGCGAAATAGTTAAACCCATAATACGCTTAGAAAGGGTTTATTAAACGGATAATCGTTTTGAATACAACTTTAGGGATTTGATTTAAAAAGTTTGTCAAGTTGTTACAAAAATATTATAAGAAAAGCATACTCTTTATATTTGACTTTAAGGATGTCTGCTTAACAAAAGTTTGTATAGTAGTAGTGCTAAAGAGGTCTTAAAAAGTTATGCTTAATAAAGGCGTTTGCCTAAATGCGACAGTTCTGTTTGTTAACGAATACACTGAGGTGGAAGTGTGCCTCGTCACCGAAAATAATTATCTTTGTGAAGCCACCATTCAGTTCTGTCTGTTCAACCAAAAATTTGGCGTAATGTTGACGACGTTTGAAATGGTCAGTAGACTGCAGCTCTTGAATAAACTGATCCTTGTAAGCATGTAAATTCAAATCATTATTCAAAATTCGCGTCAGTGATGTTCGTGAGATGGTTCAGTTGTTGGGCACGACGACTAATTCTCTCATATCATCGCGAACAATAACACTGTTTTCCTCAGAACAAACTGAGCGAGCGTGCAGAAATAGTTTAACTTTTCACCAAACTTCTTTAGGTATTTAAATTTTTTCAATTTGTTTCAATTTTTATGGATTATGGATATTAAACGTTATTAAGAATTATTTTTGTGACAGAAATTAATTTGTTTTTTATTTTGTTTCACAGCTTCCGCCACATCCATTCCAATAAGATATGAAAAAAGCATTCCAAGAGAATTGTTACCTTTTATATACATATACTAAGCGCCTATTCACAAAATGTAATGCACGTTTGCATACATACATGTGTATGGTAGGTATCAGAGATCAGCAATGAATCGTTTTTTTGCTACTCATAAGTACTCATAAAATTTTGAGTATGAGTGAGTCAACAGTATTGAAATTCAACTACTCTGATTCATTCGTACTCACTACAACATTGATTTATATGTAAGTACAGGTTGCAATGAGTATGAGTACAACGTTAACATCAAACTCATAACATTCGAAATATGTTTGATTCATACGCTCGAGTGATTCGAATCATTCATCAAAATTTACAGTTTTAGTTGTTGTTGCATTTACAAAAAAAGAAGAAAGAAAAAGACAAAGACATCAAGCAAAGCAAACACACAACCTTCTAGTGAGTATTGTAGTGTTCGTAAGCGAATCGTACATATTTTGTGATTCCTGTAAATGTTGAATAAAGAAGAGTCGAAATCAACAACATCATGCGTATTGTTAAGTATGAGTACGATGAGTACTTCAAACTTTGAATATGAGTAGTATGAGTATGATATTCAAATAAGTATGAATGCGTATAAGTATTAGAAATTATGAGTATGACTCGAATCTACTCATCGTTTTGAATACTCATTGCTGATCTCTGATAGGTATACCTACGGTGACCATCCGTCTACTATTATAGGGGACAGTCCGCTATTTTAACCTCCTGTCCGCTATTTTTTTTTTTTGCATCCGCTATTTGTCCGCTATTTTACTACACATAACTTCTAAAAAGTATTTAACTTCCAAAATGTCCGCTTTTGTCCACTTTTTTCACTAATTCGATAAAAACGCTTAGTAGTTGTTAAACTATATTCATATTTTTACATTTATACAGTTAGAGCGGAAAAATTTAAACAAATTTGTGATAACGTTAACGTAGAGCATAAAAAATTATTGAGACATAGTAAAACTCGTTGGTTAATTTTAATGTCAGTCTTAGGGCGAATAATGGAATTGTTTTTACCCTTGAAAGAGTACATTCTTAAACAGGAAAAATGCCCAACAATATTGTTTATTTTTTTTAATGATCCTTTTGCTATGTCTTGGTTATTATTTATAGACAGTCAAGCTAGTGTCTTCCATAAATATATGCTGCGTGTAGAAAGTCAACATATTTTAATGTCTGAAGCGGCTATAATATTAAAAGAATTTACATCAGAGTTAATAAAACGTCACGACGATGTATTTTTAACACTTAATGTATCAAAACTCAAAGGGACTTGATATAAAAATTTTTAAGGAAAAAGTTAAAATCTTTTACAGAACCTGTATTAGTTACCTGAACCAATGGGATGAATCTTTTAAAGAAATTGGGGGATTTGCTTGGATATTGTTAGATGCAATTCCATCTTGGTCTTCAGTCGAAAAGTCGTTAATAAAGGTAACAGAAATTAGAAATGATTTAAATATAAATAATAACAAAATTTTTGAATTATATATGAGCCATTCAGTGCACAAAGTGATTAACTCCACTTTTTGGAAAATCTTAAATTTAATTGTCAAAGCATTGGGATAGTCATAACTTTTTATATTTATTATAACTTTCCTGAATAGTAAAGGTTAACATCATTAAACGACAAAATTTTTGGGGCTATTGAATAATAAATAATTCAGAAGACATTTTTATTAACTCCATACTCTTATGTAAATCGTTTCAATAACGCAATTCAAATGCACCACTAGCAACCGTTGAATGATAACTATAATCAATTTGCAGCTATTATTATTATTTAATGCCACAGATATGTATTTATGTACCCTACAATATATATTTGTAAAGAGAATTTTAAAAAACAATTTCCATTATTTCATAGCATTTCTCTACTTTTTGTTTTATGGAGTTAATCGATTTGTGCACTGAGCGGCTCATATAAGAAATTATACAAATGCTGAACAAATAGAAACAATCAGCATTAAATCCTGATAAAAAGTGGGTTGAGATTTTAAAATTTTTTGAAACGAAAAATATTCCTTATAAAAACATCCTGATATTAGTAGACTTTTCATTTGCTGTGCCAGCGTCTAACTCACCAACAGAAAGTGTTTTTTCAATATCTAACAATATTTGGTCTTCCGAAAAATCCCAATTGGGACTAGAAACTTTAGAATCTCTTTTGACCATAAAATGCAATTTTTAAACGGACTGTTCGGAATTTGAAATATTTTTATCTAACTAACTCAATACTTTAAAAAAATACATTCTGTTGAGAAATACCAGAAGTAAATTTATACACATAGGTATATCCATATGTATGTACATACATATATGTATGAATTTAAGTTGATGTACATTATTTGTACCTATTTATGTCTGTATTTTAAAAGTCTTTATATAAAATATTAATTATAATAAATGAAGTTTTTTGTTTTTCAATTTTATATATTTGTCCGCTTTTTACTCATGGAAATAATGGTCACCGTAGGTATACAGTATTTACAGAAATGCCAATTGTAGTGTTACTATACGTATGAGTATTATTTAATTATATGATAACATTGAGTATACGCACTGTTTGGTATTATTTGTGTTCCCATTTTCATTTTCATTTTATTTATACTTTAAATCTAACGTTTACGAGAGATGTCGTTAAAAAAAATTGTAAATATTGTTAGACTTCTAAGGAAAATGTTAAATTTTTGTGAATCATTATCAATAAATACAGGATATTTTTTAAAGCAGGGCTTGCATACAATTTTATGGAATTCTACAGAATACAGGTTTGGAAGGTATGTATGTTTATCTGTACTTTAATTTTATAATAGACTTAAAAAAGGTATATTAAGCAAATTATTGTTTTTTTTTTTTTTTTTTGAATAGTAACAAAGGTTTATAAAGCTGTTTTAAGTAAATTTTTTTTCTTTCTGAATGTGGTTTACTTAGTTGCAGAATTCTATGAATTTTTGTAGTATTTTCAGATAATTTTTTATTTTTTTTATATAGTTATCGAGGGTTAAATAACCCAGATATTACCAAAGTAAATGTTATATTTTATTTTATATTGATTAACCTTAAAAAATTCCCCAAAATATACTCAAATTTCATAATATTTTGTTACAGTAAAGAATAAAATCGTATAAATTAACAGCCATTGTTTTGTGTATTAAAATATAGGCGAATGAGCATTTTTAAAGCTTTTATCGCTACAATAAATTGTTAAATTGTTTTAATTGTTTTTGTTTTTAGTTTTGTAAAAAATGTAAATGTTCCACAATTTAAAAAAATATTTTTTTTTTCTTAAAAAATTTTTTTAAAAATTAAAAGAAAAAAAACAAATCAAATATTTATATGTATGTTATTAAACAAAGGAAAGTAGAATTATTAACAATGTTTTTTTTTGGAATTTTATTGTTATTGTTTTATAAATGTACTTACATTTCTTTTCGAATTCTAAAAAACGAACGAACGATTTGTAATTATTCGTTGGAAGATAATTTTTTTTTTTAATTACGTAAGAATTTTTTTTAAAGTTAATGTTTGTTGTTTTGTTTTTTTTTTTTTATATAAATAAAATGAAAAAAAGGTAAATAACAACAAACACGAAATTAGAATTTTTTTTTATATTTTTTGTAAATTTTCAAGAAACTTATAAAACAGAGTAAGAGTAAGAGCAAGAATAAGAGTAAAATGGTGTTCAAAAATTGTAAATAAAAACTGAAAAAATTTTTTTCTTCAATATTTCTTTAACTATTTAAAAAAGAATTAATTGTACTCAAGCATCCAAGTTTTTTTTTACGTTTTCATATACTTTTTCTAATTTTTTTTTTTTTGAATTTTTTTTCTTATGACTTAAAGATAAAATGTTCCATTTTTTTGTTGTTTTTTTGTTAAAAACAAAATTAAAATTAAAAATTAAAACAAAAAACTTTGTTTCATTAACCAAAAGCAAAAAGTTTGTTTAACAAGAAGGAATTTTTTTTTTTTAAGAAAATATTTGAACACAAGCGTACTCACCCATATCATCGATTATAGGCGCCATACGTAATGTAATGCCCACCAACATGAGGCACATGAGCAACAGCAAACACGCTGTAGCGATTATAGTCCAACGAGCACGTTGTGGCAAATCATCAGGATCGATTACCTAAAGCGTATGGCAAATACAAAATTTTAGAATTTTTTCTCTTTTTTTTTAAATTAGGAGTCACTTTACCTTGACCTCATGAGTTTCTAAATCTTGTACAAGTATTTTGGGTTTTTTATGGCGATGACGTTTTTTGTGGCGATGATGTCTGTAAAGGAAAACGGATACGAAATTAAATGAAAAAGATTTTGAAAATATTAAAAAAAAAAAAAGAAAATTTTTTGATACAAATTAAGCACTCCCTCGTGTCGTGTTGCAAAAACTATGCCTGTTCACATTTTTGGAAGTTTGTTCATGCTTAACTAAGCATTGATATAAAAACTGAACCGAATATATATATATACGGAATCAGAAGTTGCCATAGTCAAGTAGGTAGGGTGTTGGCTTACTAGACGTGAGTTCGTAAGTTCAAACCTCAACTCTGACTGCTTAAAATATTAAAAAAAAAATTTCGCTCGGCGACTTTCTCTCAGCAAAAACTCTGAGACGAAATTCTGTTAGTAAAAAATTATCATGAATTGTAAAGAAATAAAAAACATTGAAAAATAATGGATTCCATTTTACTACACCTTCTATAGTAGCAACAAATTTTATTTTTAATTTCATTTTCATTTCATTTAAAAATAAAATCTTTTTTAATACGTGCATGAGAACTATAATAGTCAATAAACACCAACACATACATAGAATAACTTAACTGGGAGAGTATGAGTATTGTTGTTCCATATGCAAATACCGGTTGATATTGGCTCAGGTAAATATCGTAAGCCATTGTCCATTACACATGGTTGACTACAAAAATCCTTTAAAATTTCTTTTTTTTTCATTAAAAAAAAAAGCAAATAAAAGCCACAACAACAACAAACAAGCATTAATACTTTTGTTGCCTTATAAGTGCGAAAATATTGTGTCGGTTCTTACAACAGGGACTACCGAACATTGACGTTCGAAAACGAACATTTTATTGACGTTACATCTGTCAAATTAGTCGTCAATTATTCAGTCTGTTTTGCACCAAATCGCTTTGGATGAATAAAGCACTCAACACTCAGCACATACATAATTTGTCATTACAACCACTCAATCAGGATTATGACGTAGCTTCTCACACCACTTATGTTGTGTGTGTTAATTGTAACCATGAGTGGTGGGACCTACAGTTTAAAGTCGATTCCAAACGACAAATTTTTGAGAACATTTTTCATGGCAATTTTATTTGCTGTCAGAGTTTTTGATAGTAATCTGTTAAGAGGAAGTCACCGAAGAAATATTTTTTCATTTTTTGTTCTGTTGGAGATATCTGACCTGTTGTTTGAACCGAGGCCTCACATCTAATAAGCCAAAACACTACCTAGAAGACTACGGCGACTGAGGTTAGATCTGTGAAATCGCCATGGATGGATAAAGCAGTCAACAACTTGTGCAAATAATAAAAATTGTTTCATCACAATGCGGTTCTGTTCAGGCAGCGTACCCTTCATTATATTATCGCCAGCCAGGAGGACTATTCATAATGTGGTGAATAAATGCCATGATTTTAGTAAACGATCAACAAACTCTAGTACTTCGATGAAACCGCAAATCTGCCATAAACATGGCTGCTGTCCGTAAGAGTATACAGGAGAAATCGGCGCAGATGATTTCTCATTGCTCACATAAAGTCGGCCTTTCACAGACAATAACTTTGCAAATTATTATTAATTGTATTAAAGACGGCATATTTTCAGACGCTTGGAAGATACAAAAACTTTTTCTTATCAGTAAGGGTAAGGGAGATCAAGGATCGACATTATCATATAGGCCCCTGTGTTTGTTGGAATCTGCAGGCAAATAGTTTGAGAGACTCTTAAAGCCTGGGCTTGATGAAGCCGTTAAACCTTCGGGCGATTTTTATAGAAGACAATACGTTTTTCAACATAGAAGATCCACAATAGGAGCCCTAAAGGATCTAGTAAACACCGTCGAAGCTGCTTAGTCCGGGAATCATTTGTCGAGACCGGTCGTACTCCTAGCGACCTTAGACATAAAAACGACTTCAACAGTTAAAGGTAGACGAATGTGATACATGCTTTGGAGACAACTTTTAATGTTCCAGCGTATCTGATGAGAGTTGAAAAGAGAAGGTGGACCATTTCCATAAGAATGGATACGTGAACAAAGAAAATTGTTGAATTTGAGACGATACCAATCCACATGAGATTCAAGAACGTCCAATGCATACAGAAAAAGTCAATCTTTGGTGTGGATATTGAGCTGGCAACGTCGCCGGTTCGAACTTTTTTAGAAAACCACGTTGGCCAGATCAAAACCATCATCGGCGAGCACTATAGATCTGTCATTACTTTTGAACTATTTGACATATGGTTTCAATATGACATACTTAAATGCCACACGACGTAGTGTAGTAGGTAGTGCGTTGGCTTCTTAGACGTGACACTCGGCTGTGTGTGTTAATTTTAATCATGATCGGCTAGACAGTTTAAAGTCGACTCCGAACAACAGACTTTTGAAAAGCTTTTCATTGCAATTTTATTTATTTCTCAGAGTTTTTGCCAGAAATCTGCTGAGAAGAAGTCGCCGGAGAAATATTTTTTCATATTTCATTTAGTTGGATCTTTCTGATCTTGGGTTTGAACCGTGGCCTCACATCTAATAAGCCATCACACTGACTAGCAGATTACGGCGACTTTAAACGAACAATGAACAATGTTATATTCTTCAAAATAGTCTTTAAAATGAATAAAAAAAAACCTTGATGATGTCCCACACATATCCACATATTCCACACACATGGAATATAGTTTTAAAAATAGGAAGCACTTAATGACAGCCCCAATACATTTGCTAGCTCATAAGTGCGAAAATATTGTATATGAATGTGTACTGTTGCCTATTTAACTGCAGGTAGATGTGATGCAAAGAGAGTCAGAGAGGAGGAGTGTTTTTTCTTTTTTCTTGAGTGTTGTTTTGTTGGTTGTTTGTGGTTGATTGGTGTAATACAATATTTATTATGCAGTAGGCTTAAAAACTCATACATTTGCACTCACATCTATACACTACTTCTCTTACAGCAGTTTTACTTGAACACTTAAAAGCACACACACATCCATATACTCTCATATTTTAATGTGAACGTAGAGAGAGAGATGAATGTACCAAAAGTATGCGGCCGTTAAAAAACAAAGTGAGTGAGAAAAAAACACACACACACAAGTTGTGTATATAAAAACTACCTTGACCTGAATATTTATTTTGTAAAAACACACACACACAGAGAAAGAGAGAAAGGGAGAGAGAGCGAAAGGAGACAGAAAACAGTACTGATTTCCAAACACTTATGTATACACTCACACTCGCTCGCACTTAAAGTTGTACTCTCTGTTTTTTATAATTGAAGACAGCAGATAGAGCGAATAGAAGAGAGTGAGTGAGGGGAAGAAAGAGAAGTAGAAAATGCTCATAAAAATATAAAGTATGACTATAATTAAAATAAAAATGAACGTTAAAAACAAACACAGTTCGTACATACATACATACGTACGTATCTGCAGGAAAACAAGAGTGTATGTGTGTCTATTTGCAGGCAGTTTTTATTTTGTAATAAATTTTTATAAAAAAAAAATAAAAACAAAAAAAGAATAGCAAAACTAATGGCAATAATAGCGTGTATGTCCATTGGTGGCCCGTTTCAATAATTTTATTTCAGTTCTTGCAGACGAGACACCAGGATTACTGTGGCCCTCACTTCAACCATTCACTGGAGTGGCAATGTACAATAGACCAGCAGCTATATTGTTGCACATACGGAAACGGAAATATTAACGACAACTATTCTAACGATCAGAAAACATTCAAACTAAGGCAGCAGCATAAAAAAATAGAAAAAACCCAAGAAAAAAAGTTTCACATACAGCGTCAGGCATGTGCTAACATAGGGCCATAAATTCAATATTAAATGAACGTTAGTGGCTGGATTTTTTTTTATCAGATTGTGTGAAAGACCATATACAGAAGGGAAGCACTAACTCGATAGTAGATGACAAGCGAACGATTAATAAATATCGGACATTCCTATCTATCGTTATCATACATTTTCCAGCGTAATGGCAAGTATCGCGTGGGCCATCTTTCGTTTCAAATTTGAAACAATGGCAATACTTGTGTCATTCTATTCCTGTCACAAAATTCAGTCGATTATTTCCACTGGACGTAATGAATCGATTTACACTTGAACAACGTTGTAATTTATTGGAAATTTATTTCCAAAACAAAGACAATTTTGTCGGAAATTGCATAAAAATATTGTACAAAATTTGGTCGCAGAGAAGGACCAACCGTGCAGGTAGAACAAATCTCACAACAGTTCAAATGGAGTTGGACCAAGATACAAAGACTAGGGTGTGATGGCGTGATAGAAGCGATGGGATCTTATCATACAGCGGTTCTGCAGCCTCTGTTAGATTTAAGTCTCTGTAAGGAAAGTGAACAGACATCTCCAAAAAATAAAAAAAGACTATTTCTTTGGTGACTATAGATTTCTGGCAAAAACTCTGAGAGCAAAGAAATTGCTTTGAAAAATTTGTCATAAATCTGTCGTTCGGAATCGACTTTAAACTGTAGGTCCCGCCACACACACAAAATTTAACACACACAACATAAGTGGTGTTAGAGGCTAGGTTGTAATCCTCAATGAACTGTTATAATGACCAATTATGTATATGCTGCTGGGTTGCAGAATACGTAAGAATTCTCGGCAATGAGTAGGCTGAAGAGTTTGATAGGGGGATAGTATAAGCCCTCTGAGGAATAGTAGCGGAAGTTTCCAAAGGAATGCTCAACGAAAAGGTAAATTCTCTTAAACCAATTGGGTTTGAAGCAACCGATACTTTTATTGTTAAGAAGACTGTTAATGAATAACCTAATGTTGGTAACCGGTCTTTTGACTAGGCACTGTGGACTCAGGCTACACTTATTCAGAATGGGATTGTTTACACGTCAACATATAGACTCAGTGACAATGAGATTGAATCGGAATACATTTTTGGAAGCCGTGAGGCATACATTAATGGATCCCAGAAGGAAACACCTGGTTGCTTACCAGGTGCTAGGTAGAAAATTGTAATTGTTGACACCGAGCACTGAAATATGAACAAATATTTCTTCGAAGTCTGTCTCTCAACAGATTTTTTTCAATAACTTTGTGAGAAAAAGAAAATTGCTTTGTAAAGTTTCACAAAATCTATCGTTCGGAGTCGACTTTAAATCTGCTGAGAGGCAGTCGCCGAAGAAATATTTTTTTTATATTTCGTTTTGATGGCTGGCCTGGGATACGAACCCGGGCTTTACGTCTAATAAGCCAACACACTACCCACTAGCATTAGCGACTATTAAAGTACATGTGGCTGCTTTTCAAAACAAATTTAATAACATTTCTTTGTTGGAAGCCTTTGTTACTGAAGATGTTTGTTGTAGGAATTTCCAGAGCAAAACTAAAATTTCGTTATCAATGCACTGTAGCTTCAAAGTTGTTAGTTAAGGTTAGTGCTTCAAATATTAAAATTTCTTCCGTCAAACAAAATTTTGTTTGCTAAAGTAGCTCCTCTTATTACTCATCTCCGGTATATCCCTTAACCCCACTTAGCCCAACAAACGAAGAGAAATAGGAAAAACCAATGCCGAACAAAATATTGCAACACACCATTCAGTTGCAGCCATGTTAGCTTAACAGTTTACAGCTGAACATGTCGAATACACAAAAAAAACTACAACAACATGTCGCAATAACTACAAACAGTAAAAGGACTGCAAAAGAGCAACATTTTGTTTTTCCCCCATTTTTTAAATTTTTTTGTTTTTATTTTTGTTTACGGTATGGTATGTTACGTTACAACATGCCATAGAATCGGTTTGATTTTGTATTTCATTTCCGTTTGGTAAGCTTAGCAGGACTTCCGTTTGGATTTTAAAATAAATTTTTTTTACTGTAAAAAATTGTTGTTGTTACAACGAGTCAAACAAAGTTTTATGAGAAATTTTTTTTAGAATTAATCGCTCTTCCATGAGAAATTTGAAATTGAAAATTTTTAATTTTCCAAAAAAAAGAGGAAGCATTAAAAGGGCAGTAATGGCGTAGGATGATTAACAGTTGGGATATTAGCAGTATTGTTTTCGATACCTTTACCATGAAAAAAAAAGAGGAAGCATTAAAAGGGCAGTAATGGCGTAGGGTTTGAGGTGGAAATTGCAACATTCTTTAAGGATGATTAACAGTTGGGATATTAGCAGTATTGTTTTCGATACCTTTACCATGGTTTAATCCGTTCGAGTATTTTCTAACCTCTTAACTCTGTGCTGTCAACAGTCATCTGTCATTTTTACTCCCGTAAAAAAGTTTGATAAACTGTGTAGTTTAGTTCATGTTTAATGTCATGGATTAGTCTGTACCAGGGATGTTAAAGTTGGTACAATTGTACTTTTTTTGGTACATTTTGACCTTCTAAAGTACCGTGGTACTACCGCGACTCATTTGATACAATTTAAAAATGTTTTTCCCCTCTTTTTATTGTGTCTATTTCATTGCATTTATGATGTACAAAAACCACATGCAATTTGTTTATGTTGGCCAGAGTTGTAAAAGTCTGTCTTTTGTTTTTTGTTTGCATTTACGTTTGTAGTAGTATTCGCAACAACAAACACTAGTAAATTTGACAGTTTTCGCCTTTGTGAAGAAAAAAATATTCAACTGTGCTATAGACACCACTTGTAATGAATACACCTTGATATTGACACTTGTTTGTTTTGCTGAGCTTATTCAAATTCTGAAGTGAAAATATTTTTGTATTTTTACTTTTTATTTTTTAATTAAAACTAAAAAAACTAGTTTATTATTATATTTAGAAATGGATTTCGATGAAGCTGGGTAAGATATTATATATTATCAAGGTATTTGAAAATTAATTTTATTTTTTTGTAGAACAAGCAAGCAGGCAAAACCGTACGTTGTACCATTTCGTGAGGAATGGGCAAAATTATTTCCATGGCTAGAAAAAGAAAAAGACGGAAAAGGCAAAAAATGTACTCTCTGTAGAGTTCCCATAATTGGTGGTGTTGCACACATAAAAAGACACGCCTCACGGGATGCCCACGTTAAAAACATGAATGCCACGAAAACTACCCCAAAAATTAATAATTTTTTGACCATCGCCGCTAGATGTCCTGTAGCAGAGTCGGCTAGAAAATTAGAAATAATGCTCAGTGCATTTGTAGCTGAGCATAACATTCCGTTTGCCACATTGGACCACCTCAACCACATAATAAAAAATGGTATAAACGACTCGCAAATTACTAAAAAATTTAATATATATAGACAAAAAGGTCAGCAAATCGTAACAAATCTAACTGGGCCTGAAAATACCACTTCAATTTCCAAATTTTGCCAAAATAATTACTATTCCTTAGTGATAGACGAAAGTACAGATTGCAGCATTTCTAAAAACTTAGCTATAGTTATTCGAACTTTTGATGGTCAATGCCGAGATAGATTTTTAGGAATGGTGCAGCTAGAGGACTCCACTGCAAATGGTATATATGAAAGCACCATTAAAGCGCTACGTGAAAAAAATATTCCCATTCAAAATATGGTTGGCATTACAACGGACAATTGCGCGGTCATGATGGGATCTCAAAATGGAGTTCAAATTAAATTTAAAAATTTAGTGCCTCAATTATTTTCAAATGGGTGTATTTGCCACATTTTAAATTTAGCTTCTGTGGCTGCCGCAAAACTCGGAATTCCGAACGAAATTGATAAATTTATAAGAGATATTAACTACTATTTTTGCAACAGTGCTAGTCGAAGAGTCGATTTTGTTAAATTCCAAGAATATTTCGGGGCTGATATTCACATAATATTTAAATATGCAACAACCAGATGGCTTTCTCGGCAAGAAGTCGTTGACCGGATTGTGGAACAATGGGAGCCACTACAATACTATTTTACCTTAGAAAATTTTGAGGAGGATGTCAGAAACGAAAAATTATTGTTTCTTTCATCAGGATTTAAAAATCCTTCTTTTAAATTGCATTTTTTATTTATGCAATATATACTTAAAATTATTAACATGGTTAATTTAGAAATGCAATCAGAAGATGCGCGAATTCATGTATTTTTACAAAGGCTAACTTTTTTATTCCGTCAAATAGCACGTAATTTCATGAGAAAAAATGTTTTGGATGACTGTGATATATCTATCGTAGACCTTTACAAAAATCACATGCCCATTGAAGAAATTTATTGCGGAACAGAAGTGGATTTATATATTTCTACAAATAATATCAATATTGATATTGTTAAAGAAATTAAAGAAAATGCCAAACAATTTTATATCAAATTTTGCGAAGTTTTAAGAACTAAAGTCAACTTTAATAACGAAGTATTAATGTGGTTCCATAAATTTACTCCTGAAAATGTAATTTCTGGTAACACAAGTAGTATTGTACCGCTTCTAGTAAAAATGTTTCCGAATGAAATTGCTAATTTTGATTCAATTAATAATCAATTTAGAGCTTTAGCTGATGTCGAGCGACTGAAGTCGTTAAAAAATGAAAACATATGTGGTTTTTGGTCGGTAGTAGCTAATTTACAAAATGAGATGAATGTCCATATGTTTCCAGATATTTCTAGAGTCGTTGCTGGAATTTTATCCATTCCACATTCGTCTGCAAATGTGGAAAGAGTTTTTTCTTTTCAAAATATAATTAAAACTAAGGAAAGAAACAGACTACATGTGCCAACATTATCAAGTCTCATACAGACAAAAGATTGGTTAAGATCGACAAATTCATGCTGCTATGATGTAAAAATACCAAATAGTTTATTAACTAAACAAATAAGTTCCTGATTTTGATCTCATATTTTCATAAGACTTTTATGTACCTTATTTTATTCATACATATAATGTATGTTAATGTTAAGTTTTGTTTTTTATGTACAATTGAATTTTTATGTACTTTTTTATGTTTTAATAAATTTAAAAAAAAATGGTACCGCGAAGGTCCAAAAAGTACAATTTTTTTTGGAGGGTGGTACAAAATTGAAAACCCTATTTAACATCCCTGGTCTGTACTTTGGCATCAAGTCCACCCTAATTTTTGGAATGGATTTTACTCGTTCATGGTAGAGTAGCTAGGCTGGTAGGATTCAAAATCTTGAGCCTCTATAGGCATATAAGTGAGCAATCATATCGGCTAGTTATGTGTTTACCATTACGATGTCTTAACCATATATTCTATAGGAAATCAGTATCTCACACAAGCTTCTTTAGCTTTATTCAGTGCTTTAGTCTGAGATAAATTATTTCTGTTACATGTATCCTAAAATATTGGGTTCCCCAGCTCACGAATGCTGAGTAATGATACACAAATCAATGTCGTCACCTCATGCCCTATGTTTGTGAGCTATAGAACAGGAACATAAGCAGCCCAAAGGCGATCCGCTCTCAGGGTAATTGCTGCCTTTCGAACGGTGTCTACTGATGCATTGGTGATTTCGGAGATGAAGCCCCTGATGCCCCTAGTAGTGGACATAGAGAGGAGGAAACATGTTACAATGAGGGGAACAGGTCTATCGAACCTCGTTCAATTGGTTGATGATGATAAGGATAGATGACAGCAAGACTGTCCAAGAGAAGATAGACGTTCAGACCCATACTGAATTTAGTCGAATGGACCAAAAGGAAATACGGACAGGTGAACTTTCACTTGACAGAGTTACTAACTGACCATGGATGTAATAGAGCATATCCCTATAAGTGTGGCCACGACATAGATGAAGCATGCCCAGAATGCCAGAATGAAATGAGCAACGAGTTCGCGCAGTTATTAATAATTTTCAGACTAATCTGAGTCTATTGCTGATCTAGAAACCATTAACTAGACAAAGTAATGGGTTTTCTAAAGAGAATATTGCTGACGTAGAGCGAAGTCTTAAAGAATACGATAAAATATCAATTTTTCTTCTTCTCAACTTGCCAGTCTTTGTACACGACTACGTGGAAAATTGAAGCTCATTCCTGGCGAAATGACTACGTTAATAAGGAAAACTGATGTATCTGAAGTGAATTCAATTACTTAGCTGTTAACGTGTTATCGTTACATTCTTTAAAATTTAATATTTAGTGCAGTATATACGCTGGCGTCATTTCTTTCGAAATGAGCTGTCAGATGCCGCTAGGGTGGCAAAAAGTTGTTCCTTGTATTGACACACTAGTTTGTGGCATTTAACGTCTCTGGAATACTTTTTATCTGACACTGGTAAGCCTTTGCTTTGTGCCTATAAATCAGCAACTTTTAAGGCATTGGAAGCCAATGAATTTAGAGCTTTCTAGGCATTGAAAGCTAGTATTCAAGTGGTCGCCGTATTCTAGTAGGCAATGCGTTGACTTGCTGGATGAGACCTCTTGAGTTTAAATCTCATCTCTGGCATCTTGTAAAGATATCAAGAAAAAGCAGGCAGTGTAAATGTAAAAAAACCTTCACAAATTTGCTGTTCACAGTCTAAACTGGTTTCGGCATTCACTGCCACACACACAAGGTGGCCCCTCCCTACAGGATATCATATTTAAAAAATAATTGCCGTTGCCAGATTGTAATAAAAAGATCACAAAATCTTTAAAAGATACTCGATGTTAATGCCTCGTTTTTGTAAACAATTTCAGAAATTTTATCAAAACTCTAGTGCCTTAAAAAAATCACCCGTTATATTTATTATGATTACATTACGTATGATATCGACCTTAACCTTAAATTAATAACTAAATGAACTTACCGATGTTTACGATGTTTACGTTTTGTACTATCACTTGGAACTATTTTTTCGAGGTCATCGTTTTTATCCGATTCGATTTGTAATTGTACATCATAAGCATAATCCTCCGCATAAGGATATTGACTGCTACGCACACCATCAATCGCACACATTTTTTTTTCCAGTTGTTTACAAATTTCATGGAATATTCGTGGACCGTGATTGCAAAAGAAGAAGAAAAGACACAGAAAATATTGTATTATTTACGTTTTAATATAATGATAAAGAAAACAAAAAATAGTTTCTAATAAACAATGAATGATAAATAAATAATGAAAAAGAAAAACAAAGAGACCAAGAAAATCACAATTTAATTAATGATTCCCATGTCTGTTCTTTTAACATTTTCTTTAACGACATGAATCTCTTAATTAATGTTTTTCGTTTTTCCCCCATCCTTGTATGGAGCATAAATAAATAAATGAATGAAATAACATACAACTGAATGAATGCATGAAGGAATGAATTTTCTCTACTCACATTGGATCATTTGGTGGCATACTCAGTATACAGTGTTGTAAGCCACTTGGTGTTGGATATACTAAGACCGGATCCGAACAACGATGATAGCGCTCTAAACAATAGCAAAAATAGAGAGAGAAAGAGAGAGAGAGAGAGAGTATGAGAAAATATAGACAAAAAGATTAATTAGTTTAGAAACAAATTGTGATGAACGTTTAATTTTTCTAACTAGTAAAGTAAATGTTGCAAAATGAATTCTAACAGATTTTCATTAATAATTCTCGTATCAAAATAAAGTACAGGCACAAAACGAAAAGGAAAATAAAATAAAAACAAAAAAAATAAATAAATGAAGGAATATATTTAAAGTAGTCAACATTTTTTGAGTGTCTCAAAACGAATTCGAATTTGAAATTTCTATTAAAAGAAACAAAAAAAAATGTTCTTCTTAACTGCCATTATATCGGTTTAAATTTGAACCAATCGGTTATTTCGAATCTGGCAATACTTATGTCATTCAACTTTGTCACAAAATTCAGTCGATTATCTCCACTGACTGTAATAAATCGATTTACGCTTGAGCAACATTAAGATTTATTGGAAATTTATTTCCAGAACAAGGACAATTTGTCGGAAATTGCATAAAAATGTCGTACAAAATTTAGTCGCAGAGAAGGACCAGTGCCCGGTATACGCAAGTTTATTGCTAAAGTTCGTGAAACTCGTTTCATTGTTGATGCGCTAAGACGTGTGTATGCTCGTACACTGCGTACATCGGAAAATATCGAAGCCTTGGCTGAGAGTGTCAACTCATTCTGGTTCTCAAAAATTGAACATTCCACTCACCAGTATACGTCGCATTTTTGCGAAAAGATCTCGGTATGACGGTCCCTAGACCAGCCAACGAGAAACAGCACGATGATGTCAATTTTGCCAAAAAAAAATCATCTTTTCGGCTGAGAAGCTGATTTTCATTCTGTTAATACTATATTTCGATAGAAGTTTTTTTTCGTAACAAATTTTTGATGTAAAGTTTTTCGCTAACATAATTTTAAGAGAACATATCGCTCCTTTATTGCAACATAGTCATATCTCAAAAAATTAAAAATTTGTAGTTACATAAGCAAAACTGCTCTTTTAGACGTTCTGTACATGTTGAAAGAAAAATCAGTTTTATATCCCAAGCTGAACCGAAGTTATAGCAATTAGAAGTTAGGCAATTAGATCATAGGACTTATGTCTTGAAAACTTAAATCGCATTTTGCCAAGTTCAAGTTTTTTTGAGATATGACTATGTTGCAATAAAGGAGCGATATTCTGTTAAATTGAAGTGCGATGGAAATCAAAACGACGTAAATCGAGGGATTACTGAATTTATTGTTATGGTTTTGGATAACAATCTTTTTTTATGTTTCATTTACAAAATATTTATTTTTTTAAGAAAGTTTTTCGATAACAAAAATTTTTATAGAAAAATTTTCGATAACAAATGTCATGGCAAATAAAATTATTGCAAAATTTTCGTTAATAAAAAAAACAAATCATTTTTAAATTTAAATTTTTCGATATTTACAATTCATTTTGGGAAAGGTTTTCTATAGCGAAATTTTTATTTGAAAGTAAACCTTACGAGTTTTATTAGAAAAAATTTTATGGCAAATATTTAAAAAATTTTCAGATAACAATTTGAAATAGAAATTTTACGATAACGAATATTTTTGTAACGCATATTTCTGGAAACGAAAATTGCTTTCATTTTCGATAACTTAAGAAACTTCTAAAACATAACAGTCGATAACAATATGAAGTTATAAATAGAATATTTTCAATTATAACTTCAAGAATTATTCATAGGGATAAGAAACATTTTCTCGGAAAAAAAAAAATTCAATTAAATATTTTTTTTAATGGAAAGTACATTACAGCAATGACATTTTACAAACTACATTTCGATAGTAGTTTTTTTGTACATAGTTTGCCGGTAAGAAAAATGTCGATAACAAATTTATTTATACAAAGCTTTACGCTAACATAATTTTTAAGAGAACATTTCTCGATAACTGTTTTTTTGTTTTTTTATAAGTGAAATTTTTATAAATTATTTCGATAACAAAAGTTTTTATAGACTGTTTCGATAACGAAGTCGATATTTGTCGATAACAAATTTTTATTTATCGATATATGTATAAAATTTTTACAAAAATACTATAAAAAATGTAAAAAATTTATCGAACAATTATCACTAATTAAACATAAAGAGTTGGAAATACTCACTATATTTTCGTTTCTTTTTCCGATACTCATCATCGCTGCCACTCTGGCCGAGTGCTACCTGTGGCTTGAATCTCTGTTTGTCCTTAACACGTGACGATGATTTGGTGGTGGTACAACAGCCAGTAGTCGGTCCTATGCTTGAACCAGTCGAGGTAGAAGTCATGCGATGTAATTTTGTTGTATCGCTGGCCGCTATCGCCGAGCTGGTCACAATAGCCCCATTAAGGACAGTTCCATTACGTATTGTCGTTGCAGCAGTTGCAGATGTTGAGGCCACAAAGTGAGGAGCTGTTGATAATAAAGAGGAGGCAGCCGTATCCAAGGGATACTGTTGAGGCAATGGCGTAGCTGAAGCTGAGGTCACAGTGACAATGTGCAAAGATTGTGGAGGCGATGGAGGGGTTGCTGTTTTAGTTAAAGCTTTCGAAACCGTAGTTTCATTGGTAGAGGAGGAGGAGGATGCAAGTAAAGTTATCGGTTTTGCCTTGCTTTGTCGTATATTGCTTGTAATTTGCAATTGTTGCAATTGCTCGATGGGAAGAGTATGAGGTGCAAGAGTCGTTGTAGGCGAATAAGAGGTTACGGGTGAATGTTGAGCCGTTTCAAAGGGCGGCGGCGGTAATGGTGGTGGCCGTGTACGACCATTACCTAAGGCTACTAACAGGCCAGTACTTTTCGATTTAAAACGGTCGGCAATACTTACAGGACGCCCTGGTAGGGCACTGCCATAATGCAGCGATAATGAATCGCTTTGATTGAGTAACGTACTCACCGTGAGATTGGCACTGTCTTCTGAAGTATTTTGCCGTGAAATATTGCGTGAATCAAATACACTCTCGGCAAAGGAGTACTGATTTGGTAGAAATTTAGTTTTGACTTCTGAAGGGCAGGTGGTGGTGGTTGAGGGTGCTATTATGCTGGCAGTGGCAACTTTAGGCTGCTGTTCTATGGTAATGGGTGCGTGTGTTATGGGCGGCGACATAGGGGCATGAACTAAGGTTTTGATGGTATGACGTGGCTGTAGAATAGGACTGCATTGGGCACTTATGGACTTGGCATCCATAATGCGCTGGCGTTTGGCGGCCTTTAGACGTTCATACATATGCACGTCGACGACATCCTCGGGTATGATTTCGGTGTTACCGAAACTCACAGTGCAACGAGAGCTGGCAAACGAAAGGCTTTCGATGCTATCACGTATGGAGGTGAGACTATCCTCAGCCATGGTGGAGGAATGCAGACGGGCTCCTGTACCATTTTCATAGCCACTGGCTAGAGAGGCAGTATCTTGGGTGCGTTCCAAAGACAAGGGACAGGGCAAACCATTGGAGGGGGTGGTGGTTTGGGCATTTTTCGAATCACCCGAGGAACTTGAAACGCCCAGACCATCATGCGGCATATGAGTCTGGGCCTTAACCAAAAGGCTTTGCTTCACCTGCTCCTTAGCCGAAGAGGTGCTTATTGTGCTGGTAATGCTATCATCGGCCTGTTGTTGCTGTTGTTCCGGTTGCTGCTGCTGTTGTTTTGTTGTTGTGGTTTCCGAGCTGGCAGTGTTCGATTTTGTTTTGGACCTGGTTCTTGAGCGCTTTGGTGTATTAAGAGGTGTGGTGGCACTTTTCTGCTGAGTTGCTGCTGCTATTTCGTTATCGACATTGTTGTCGTTTAGTTGACGCTGTGTCTGATGTTCCGTTCTAATGGCAGTTTTCAGTGTCGATTTCATTGTTTTTTGTGGCGTTGATGGTTCGGTACGGGCATGCACCTCCTCCTCGGCCATCTCACTCAGGCTGGCCGATGTCTTCCGTGAGTCCATGCTGCTAAACAGTCTTTTGGCAAAAAATATACGTCCTATTGATTTACGTTTGAGACGCTTTGCTCTCTTACGCTCCTCACAGTCACGTTTCATTGCAAGCATTTTCTTTTCCAGCAGGCTATTGAATACCATTTCGTAGGTAACCGCCCGTTGGTAGTCTGCCAAGTCCGGTATGCCATACGTCGATACCGCTTTGTCAGCAGACATAATTGGTGAGGGAGGCCTCTCTTTTTCTAGTTGTTGTTGCTGCTCCTCATCCTTCTCCTCCTTCTTCTGTATAACTGCTAGCTCCACATCACAGCTCCTTTCGTCGGGTTTGTCCCGCTTGGTAGAATCAATCCTGGTTTCTTCCTCCATAATGTGTTTAAAGGCTTTAAACAATTCCTAGTTAATACTATAAATTGTTGTTGGCAGTCTGCTTTAGCATTTGGCCAGCTGATGGCCGTTCTTGTTGCTGTTGCCTGTCTGTAGGCTGCTGCTGCTGTTGCTGCTGATCGTTGTTATGTGTTGTACGGTGGTGATGGTAGTGGTGTTGGTGGTTGTGGTGGTGGTGGCTCTTGACACTCCAATGGACCAATGTATACGACACTTTGATTGATTTCTTTGTAAATAATGTTGCTCTTAAAGATATTGTTTTAGTTGTTGTTGTTTTTAATTCGTACAACATTTTTCTTGAATTTCTAGTGTTTCAGTCAAATTCGCTGTTAATAATGATGGGAATTGGAATCGAATTTGTGATTGTGATTGTGACAATGATGATGTTGTTGTTGCTGTTTTTGGGGCTAATGACGTTGTTGTTGACTTTAATATTTTATTAAATTTCTCATTCATCGAAACGGCCAACATATTGTTCACCACTTACTGCACAACAACAATATCCAACAACAAATACAAAAATAGGCCATTCACAGTCAATATGGATAGGTTGACAGGCTGGCTGGTTGGCTGTTGTATTACTTGAGTTCGTTTGACAATGATTTTTTGTGCTGCCAATAGGAGGGATAAGTGTTTTGTTTTTCTCCTTGTCTCACTCTTTTGTTTCATTCACAATTTCAAAAGCATCTTCTCGTGAATCGATAAAAATATTCTTTCGTGTTGCAGTAGATCTTCTATGGAAGTAGGGTAGCAAGCATCGCCTGTCTATTGTTGCAAGTGGCCTTGTGGCAAGAAATCTGTAAAGTAAAGAAAATTTTTTAAATGAAAAGTAATGAGGATAGTAATGCTAATAAGAAAAGTTTTTTTTTTTCATTTCAATGATTTGATTGAATAAGAAAAGAAAATTAATTAAAGAAAGAAGAAAACATCGAAACAATAGGCCTTAAATTCAAACAAAATAGGCCACAAAATAGGCTTCGCAAGTATTATGTATTGCTAAGCTTTTCACAACGTTTATAAGTTTTGCATAACCGAGTGAATTGACCTGTGAACAGCAAGATACCCGCTAACCTATGGGTGTATAAGGGATTTTTTAAGGGGTAAGAACAACAGAGTATTTCTGTGAATAATTCCTAATACTTTCGTTAATAAATCTCATCAGGTATTCCAACATTGATAACTGGTGCATACTTATTTCCTTAATATGTCATAACAAAAACTCTTAGCCTGGATTGCAACCTAACTTCTTACACCATTCATGTTCTGCTTGGGTTAAATTTACCCATGAGTGGCGTGATCTACAGAAACTTTTTATGGCAATTTTATTTACTCTTAGAGTTCTTTTCAGATATCTGCTGAGAAAATATTGGCCTGAGTTGTCTTCAAAACAATATTTATGGGTTTGATGAACTGTCTTCCAATCTTGAGAACCTTGAGTAAGATGTTATGTTCTCTGCTTTACATACATACATAATCAGTCTCTACAACCCTTTAGTCAGGATTACGGCCTAGTTTCTCACACCACTTATGTTGAGTGTGTTCATTTTATACATGAGTGGCGGGACCTACAGTTTAAAATCGACTTTGAATGCCAGACTTTTGAGAAACTTTTCATGTCAATTTTTTTTTACTCTCAGAGTTTTTGCCAGAACTCTGCTGAGAGGCAGTCGCCGATGAAAATTTTTTTAATTTTTCGTTTTGTTCAAGATGTCCGACCTAAGGTTTGAACCGTGGTCTCACGTCTAATAAGCCAACATACCACCTACTAGACTACGGTGACTTCAGCAGCAACAGTTCTCTTAATTACTTACTCTCAGAGATTTTGCCAAAAGGCTGCTGAGTATAAGTTAATCGAGATGTCTTAGCTGGGGTTTGAACCAAGGCTGAGTTTCAGAAATTCAGAGTTTTTGCCAGAAGACTGCTGAGTAGCAGTAGCCAAAGAAATATAAGTTTTTTCATCTTTTTTCATTGGGGATGTCTAACCTGAGGTTTAAACTGTGGCCCCATGTCTAATAAGCCAACACACTATCTACTAGACTACAGAGACTTCAACAGCACCAGTAGTCTTAACAGTTTACTGTCAGAGATTTTGACCGAAAGCTGATGAGTATAAGTTGTTCGAGATGTCTGAGCTGGGGTTTGAACCACCAACTCTAGTCTAAAAAGCCTACAAACAGCCTACTATACTACGGTGACTTCAGCATAGTATGACTTCAAATCATCTTTTTGGCTGAAGTTCATTTTCATCTTGGTGTTAAAGAATACCCACACGTGGTCTTACAGAAGACAATGCGCCCATTATGAGTGGCTGTTTGGTGCGTCTTGTGGAACGGAGGAATTACTGGCAAATATTTCTTTGAAAATGAGGACGTCGCAACCATTACGGTCAATGGATAACCGATGGTTCAACTTGCCACACATCTCATGCCACAATCGATTTATTGCGTCAAACCTTTGATGGCCGTTTAATTAGCCGAAATTGTGCTATTAATTGGCCGCTAAGAAGCTGCAATTTGGCACCATTCGACTATTTTCTGTGGGGCGTCGTTAAAGAAGACAGTTTAGCATTTGAAGGGCAACATTCGTAATGCCATTGCTGAAATACGACCCCATACACTCGAAAAAGTGCATGAAAATTGGTCCGATCGAATGAGGTATTGTGAGGCCAGCCGCGGTAGCCATATGAATGAAATAATTTTCCATTTCTAACCGGAACAATTGTACTTCACAACAAAAGAATAAATTTAGCAATTTTTATACCGTTTATGTTCAATTGCAATTTTTAAAATTAAGCTTTTAAATGGCCCGTCCTTTATAGATATTCTGGGAATGATCCTTTGGAAGAGAATAAAGATACGAACTTAAAGTCGCATAAGTAAAGGCGCATAACAAAAGCTCTCGACTGTTTTAATTTCTAATAGAATCTGTTTAAAAACAATAAAAAGCAACTCAACTAACCAATTCCTTAATGCCAAACAATTGAATAACAAAATCAATTAAATTTATTAACTTTGCAGAATAGAAAGAACAAAAAGTGAACAAATTAAACATGCATGGTTATCCTTGAGAAGCAGAGGAAACAGAAAAAAAGCCAAAATAGAACGAAAAAAATAAAAAAAAAACAGAAAAGAAAATCTTTTTAAATATTTTATGATGACCATTGAAAGCCATAGAATACCCAAGTGGCAGACGATTTACTGAAACAACAACAACTAAAAGGAAAATAAAATATGAAAATAGAAAAGCCAAAGAAAATAAAAGAAAATAAAGAGAAGGTCCAATAACAACAGCAATATGACACAAAGTCAGAATGTATTTCGGACAATTGAATGAAAAAAAAAAGATTTGAGCGCTGGAGGTAAGGTATCTTTAAAAAATGAATTAAGGGATAGGTTTTGTAAGATGATTGATTTTATACGTTCCTACTTACTACGTTCCTACGTTACCCTATTCTTCATATGGAAATAGACGAACGTGTGAAATAGTTTGTCTTATTAAAACAGGGGTTAAGTTTGTATTTAAGGATGAATATGGTTTACATTAGCCCATCCCCACTGAGTCGCAGTACTCCCATTACTGTCGATCACTTCTGATCTTAAATATGTGTCTCCAGTAGTAAAATATGGGAAACCTGGAAACTATTTCTCTCATGATCATGTGTTATCATTAGGCATTTAAGGACTTCTTCTGCTGTTAACAGAGTTCCGATAACTGCTACAATTAATTCTTTGGCTAACACGAAGTGTCTTCACGAACAGTGATATCATCTCGGTCATGGATTAACCTCCTATACTATATATGCTCAATCAAGAGCATTTTAATGCAATGTGGTCTGTGGTTGCATATTTATTAGGACATAAGGTGGCATGTCCAAACGATAAGGTTCTATTTATATTCTTTATACTCTTACGAAACTATCTGAGCTGATACTACTACTAAATACCCATCTGCAAATGGACTATTTGCCCTTTTTGGCTATATTTTGTAGATGTCTATCTGAGGGACATGAAGTTAATTACCAATTCCCAGTAATACGCATAGGTCCTCCTACTTTTTTGGTATCACTATAGACTATAGGAATTTGCAAGCTTTCATTTTGTTTTTGCTAGTTTAGGCACTCGTGTCTTCAGGTTTGGTTGGCTTAGGTTGGCGGACCCCTTCGAGAAGAGGTACCACTTAGGCCCATTGTGATACCACAATTTATTCTACCCGGGGATTAACCATTGCCTAGAGAAAACCTTGCAATTGCAGCAAACTTCGGTCAAATATATACGTCTCGTTAATGACAAGAGCAAGCCACTGATACATGATGTAAAAGACGGTCTCCACCTCCTCTTCCTCAGACCCACAGCTCCTGCAGAATTCATTAATATTTCGGCATGCCTACTAAAAGGAAGTGACCCGGGATGGATGGCCATGCGATTTAAAGGTAGCAGTAAGTCAGTCCTCTTCTTGTCCATACGTGTACAGTAGAGTCTGACAATATTGCACTTACCCTTCTGCTGCCAACGGGATTAAGCCTCTCCGTAAAACGTGTACCAAATTAACTTAGGCCTTGGGAATACCTATGTCCTGTAATATGTCGGAGATTGCCAGCTCCGTACAGGCCATTGTTAGCTCGCTAGCAATACAATTCCGAATGATATCCCTGTGGCCCGGAACCTATATACCTATATACCAGGTACCTCGGCATTCATGGAAAAGGGCAAACGTTGCCACTACGATCGTTAGGGACTTAATTGCAGCCTGACCCTCTGAGTAAATCTAGAGATTTTAAAAATTGCCATGGATTGCGTTTGAGCCTTATTATGGCCAAACATTTGAGACACATTCAGGAATTCTCATCACTGTCACCATGCCTTTTCCTGTATTTTCAAAGTAAAGCCGCGATTCTCAAAAACTGAACATGCAATCATATTGTTTGATTCGAATGTTCAATTCGCCGCGGTGAGCAGTTTACTTCTAACTTCTGAATTTCACTGCCAGAAAAAGGCGCATTAAGGCCGAAACTTAAAATTATATTTAATGTCTTAAGTAGTAATGACACAATTATTGTTGGCATTATCTAATCCCATTACTCCAATTTCTCCAATAGTACCCGATACAATCGGCCTGGTACATATGTATGCACTCTTCTCTGACTCTTTCAATACACTTCCCTATGATATCAGAGTGGTCTTATTTTGTACTCCAATATCGTGATGTTGTACTTGATTTATCCATCAAACTAGTTTTGTGTATCCTCCGTTCATAAAATCATAGTCTCTTAGTCAGAACATGAAAATATTGAGTGGAATTGTCTTCAGAACAATATTTATTGTTCTTGCAATTGAAAAAGCTTGTGTAAGATGTCATGCTCTCTCCTTCACATACATACATAATCAGTCATTACAACCCTTCCGTCAGGATCACAACCTAGCTTCTCACACCATTTATGTTGTGCGTGTTAATTTAATCCACGATTTAAAGTCGACCCCGAACGACAGATTTTTTGGTGAAACTTTTGCATTGCAATTTCATTCACTCTCAGAGTTTTTGCCAGAAATGTGCTGAGAGGAAATAACCGTGGAAATATTTCTTTGAATTTCATTTTGTTGGAGATATCTGACCTGGGGTCAGACTACGGCCACTTCGACTCTTCTTTAGTTACATTAATAAGCTGCGGTGATGTTATGTAGACTGTTTCTTTCGAAATTCTGTCTATCTTTGGCCCACTGTACACGCCTATAATTTTCGAAAATTAATAAGATTTCTTGGACCTGCTTTACTTCATGCATTTTAAATTTCTATCCAAATATTTTACATTATTCGACAGGCATATTTAAATATTTTAAGAATTCTTCACATTTTTTTTTTATTGTTGTTGTTGTTACAAGTCTAAATGTATGTTATTTCTTCAACCTGTTGCTCTGCACAATTCCTAGTTATGCAACAACAATAGCTGTATGTTGCAGATGTACAAAAAATTCTTCAAATGCATGAGAATGCATGAAATCAAAATGACAAAAGAAAACTGAAGAAAAAAATATAAGAAATGTTCTTCCACATGCTACATGAACTGTGTCATGAGTCTTTAGAATGTTGCTTCTTCGACTACTTAAATCTATATGAATTGCATGAATTGAATGCCATACAAAGCTGCACGTAACGTCAACATAACATATTTACATGTAAAGACATTAGGCTGTTCAAGTTAAATGAAAGGTTGCTGTTATCGTTGAAACGTTGCCAATAATTTGAATGAATTCTGATAAGACGTTAGACAATAGAATAGTGTGGGCTTCAGTGGTAGAATCGAATACCATATTTGGTGTTAAGTTACATTTCATTTTAAAGAATATTTCCCTCAAGAATGAGTACCACCCTACTAAAAGTATTTCGTATTTATTTCAATAGAATCTCTTTAGAAGAGTCGAATGTCAAGATTGTTGTAAGAGCAACTGAACCAGAAACTGAAGCGTTGTACTACTAGACACTACAGAAATATATTGAAAACTGTGACGAATAATAATTCCTACAGAGGTGGCCTTATAGTGAGTGACCACACATCACTTAGTTGATTGAAAGTTCACTTACAAGTTGAAAGTATATTACACATGAACACTCCTTCTTCGAGAACTCCTTAATAAATGGTTGATCCCATTATATTTATCGGGTAGGCCATCTATTGTTTTAAATTTGAAACATCGATTATTTGGAATCTGGCAATACATATGTCATTCTATTCTGTCATAAAATTCAGTCGATTTTCGTCACTGAACGAAATGAATCGATTTACGCTTGATTTATTGGAAATTTATTTCCAGAACAAAGACAATTTGTCGGAAATTGCACGAAAATGTCGTACAAAATTTAGTCGCAGAGAAGGATCAACAGTACCCGGTATACGCAAGTTTAATGTTCGTGAAACTGGTTTCATTGTTGATACGCCAAGACGTGAGGGTGTTCGTACACTGTGTACACCCGAAAATATCGAAGCTGTGGCTGAGGGTGTCAAATCATTGTCGTTCTCAAGAATTGAACATTTCACGCTCCAGTTTACGTCGAATTTTTACGAAAAGATCTCCTTATGACGCCTTGCATAGTTCAATTGATTCAAGAGTTAAAGTCGCTTGACCATCTGCTTCGTTATCGCTTCGCTAGATGGGCCAACGAGAAAGAACACGATGATGTCGATTTTTCCAAAAAAACTTTTCGGCTGAGAAGGTCATTTTCATTTTGGTGGGTACGTTACATACATGCATAAATAATTGACCATTACAACCCTTCAGTCAGGATTACGACCTAGCTTCTCACATCACTTATGTTGTGTGTGTTAATTTTATACATGAGTAGCGGGACCTACAGTTTAAAGTCGACTCCAAACGACAGATTTTTGAGAAGCTTTTCATGGAAATTTTATTTACTCTCAGAGTTTTTGCCAGAAATCTGCTGAGAGGAAGTCGCCGAAAAAATATTTTCACATTTTCGTTTTTATGTCTGACCTGGTTTTGAACTCGGGCCTTCAGTCTAATAAGCCAACACACTACCTACTAGACTACGATGACTTCGGTTACGTTAATAAGCAAAATTGACCATATTTAGGGATCAGAAAACTCACACGTGATCTAACAGACATTACGAGTGACTGTTTGGTGCGGCTTGTGGAGCGGAGGCACCCTTGGCTCATATTTCTTTGAAAATGAGAACGGCGCAAACATTGCGATCAATGGAGACACCTATCGCACCATGATAACCGATTTTTTTTGTACCAGCTCGTCATGGTATTGATGTGCAGGATGTTTGGTTTCAACAGGATGATGCAACTTGCCACACATCTTATGCCACAATCAATTTATTGCGTCAAACGTTTGATGGCCATTTAATTAGCCGAAATATTGATGTCAATTGGCCGCCAAGAAGCTGCGATTGGACACGGTTGGACTATTTTCTGAGGGGCTTCGTTAAAGAAAAGTGTTATGCCGACAAACCAGAGACAGATGAACATTTGAAGGCCAACATTCGTGATGCTATGGAACAGATATGACCTCATATTACTCAAAGCTGTTTTTGTTTTATTGCATTGTTAAATTTAAACTATTGAAGGGCCCCACCCTCTATATTAATTAAGATGATTATGATGGTTATGATTGCCTGATTTATCGTCAGTCACCCTGTATTCTAAGCATGTAACATAATAGGACACTTGCTTGCATTATTATTGGCTCGTTATAACAACGAGTAACTAAATTTTCTTTAATAACTCTAAACATGCTTAAGCATGCACATTTTACTACTTAAATATTCAGCAGCAGACAACTGCTGCTTCATCTACTATTCAGTGGCTGTTGCCAGCAAATACCAGCCAACAGCAGCAACAACAACAAAATTTTACTGCAATGGCAAGTAATACTTGTGCCAGTGCATGCCACAAACCGTGCTATGTCGACACTAACTACTGATTGACATTTTTATAGGAAAACAGTGAGACAGAGAGAGAAAGAGAGAGAGTGAGTGAAATAGAGAGAAACAGAAGGTGTTGCCAAGTAGTTAAATGAAATTATTTTCTAAAAAAAATTGTCTCCGTTTTTAATATAATTTTTCCTCTTCGTTGTTCCAACCTACACCTGCGATGTGATATTGTCAAGGAAGGAATAAAAGAAATTTAATAGCAGCTCTAGATACTCTAGTATTAGATAACAATAACAACAACGTTATAAAGTGAATCCCAGCAATCACTTGACATGGAGTGAGTATATGTGTTGCGTGTGTGTTGGGATTTCTAGTGCAAGTCTGTGTATGTGTTTAATTTGAGAAGAATGTCTATTGTTATGGCGGGTTTTGTTTGACATAAAGGAAGTGACATAATTGTCATTTGTTGAAGCACATACACATGCACATACATATTTACATTTACATATATACACTAATTCACATACATACATATGCATTCATTTGAAATCTATGCCATCTGTAGAAGAATAGTACGGAGAAACGTTAGTCGATGTGTAAGAACAGCATTTAAACGAGAGGATGGATTCATGAAATGATTTTTTAAAGTTTATTGTATAGATTGTATTTATCTAAATAGGCCGCTAAATGAGAAAATATGCATGAAAAGATGGTATCAAGTGTTCATTTAGTGTTGACCAATCTGGCAAGGCTTTCAGCTGTGAAGTGTTATCCTTCAATTGAAGAGAAATTTGATACTCTCGAGTATCTCATTTGACAATGAAATATCGCTTAAAAATTAGCAAGACTTAGTACTAAAATAGTGAATCAAACGAGACCAACTTTCGACCATTACGTGGTATTACGGATAATCATAGGCTACCTGCTATACAGGAGTTGGCAAGTTTAAAAAAATTTTAAATTTGAATTGTGGTTTGAAGAATACAATGCAAAGAGTTATGCAAAACGAAAAAATTTTGCTTTATTATCGAGAAAGTTAAAAAGGTCCACTCTGGACAGGGAAAAGTGAAAATAATTCAGAAACGACTTCATAAAGATCTTTACAAATGATTCAAGACAGCATGGAACTGAAGATGGAGTTATCTTTTTGGAATCGGAAGGTCTACCTCACTCGATAAGGCTTTCAGACCCATAAAACGCAATCCAAGCGAAGATTCCTTTCAGCCGTTCGGGCTGCTGGGATAATTAGAAGGGACGATAATATATCTGGGAAAGTAGAGCATTTTCTGACAATGAGGCAGCTGTAATTACCTCTCTTATCGAGATTGCAAGGACATTGAAGTATTTCGGAGAACTGCAGAGTAGATGAATTGTCCAGGTAAATCGCCGTAGTCTAGTAGGTATTGTGTTGGCTTATTAGACGAGAGACCATTGTTCAAACCCCAGGTCAGGCATCTCCTACTAAACGAAATAAATAAAGAATATTTTTTCGTCGACTTCCTCTCAGCAGATTTCTGGCAAAAACTCTGAGAATAAATTAAAAATTGCCATAAAAAGTTTCTCAAAAATCTGTAGTTCGTAATCAGCTTTAAACTGTAAGCTCCGCCACTCATGTAGAAAATTAACACACACACCGTAAGTGGTGTGAGGAACTAGATCGTAATCCTGACCGAAGGGTTGTAATCACCAATTATGTTTGTTATGTATGTAAAGTTTCACATATGCTCAGTTCTGTGCATCATCACAGTTCACGGACTGCATAAAATATCGTCATTGGGTCGTATTTTTTTGAAGATGGTACAGATTTATTTAGGCTGTTTTATAACCAACTTTTCTTCCACTGTATTGAAGATTCTGAACAGAAATTAATGTGGTTTCAGCAATACACTCCAAAGGGCATACGATTATGGCTTTATTGCATGAGAAGTTTTACGAAAAATTAATTTCAAGTTTTGACCACTCCAATTGACCACTACAATCATAAAATTTGATGTCATCATACTTTTTTTTTGGTGAGGTATAAGATGGATCATTTGCCAAGTTATCGCATCCCGAAAAATGCGAAAATCTACTTTAAAAATATAACGCATCCTGACGAAATTTGAAGTTTTCAGAAGTAGGGATTACGTAGTAAAGAAAACAGCACCCGATATATGAAGGTTAGGTTAGGTCAGAGAACGTGTACTTGTCAACTGTGACAAGTACAGTACCCGGAGGTCGAATTGAGCCATTGTACAACGTCCTAGCTTCTCACACACTCGTGTTGTGTGGGTTAATTTTATACATGAGTGGCGGAACCTACAGTTTAAAGTCGACTTCGTACGACAGATTTTTGAGAAACTTTTCATGGCAATTTTTACTCTCAGAGTTTTTGCCAGAAATCTGCTGAGAAGAAGTCGCCGAAGAAATATTTTCATATTTTCGTTTGATGTCTGACCTGGGATTTGAACTCGGGCCTTTCGTCTAATAAGCCAACACACTACCAACTAGACTACGGCGACTTCCAACTCGATATATGAAACATCCTGGAAAATTCTTATTCGTTTGAATAGCTACATATAATACAACATGGCTACTCTGGGTGGAGCGCATAAATCAGTCTGAATTTAATCGATGGCTTATATTGACTTTGAGGATGGCTATGGTTTGTGGCTTATTCGAAAAGAAAAAGTCCAGCGAGTAGAAATAGCGCGCTTATGGTGGCCCCGTTAACATTCCTTCATGTGAGATAATCATTACCAAAAATCGCTCGTTGCGGTGTCCAATTTAAACCACTTGACGTTGACATCCAGAGTATCCAATTCCTATAGCGATCGACATTATATTATTATACCCGAAAAAGATCAGATAACTGCTTCTCTGTCAGAGCTCCACAGCAGAATTTATGGCCATTAGGTGGATAATTATCTTAGGAATAAGTGTTTGAGAGATAATTGCAATGCCTACTTTATTCTCAAATCTGGTACCGTCCATTCCAGATCGGACTAAATATAATATACGACCAGTCTTTTCCGTTTGGAATTGTAGAGTGAAATATCTTTTTAAGATAAACAATTAATTTCGTTCAAATTCTGTAGATTGTCAAATAAGATAGGTAGAGAAGTGGTTAGAAGAGCGCCAAATATCGACAAGTGTCACATGTTGACTGGCAAGTAAACTAGATGGAAGCCAGATGAGCGTAACGAAGACAGTCTTTGTAGGGATAGTGCGTAAGTCAGCAGTAATTTATATTGCTGCAGAATATACTTTAAGACAGTCGAGAATGTGATTTAATAACAGAAGCCAATCAATACTTCTTTATCTACAGAAATCCAATAAATTCTTGTAGCATGGGATGATGGTGGACCACGAAGTGATAGTCGTTGGGTACTTAATCGCAACAAACAATCAATGGGTAGCTTACCAAATGGTCACAACCTCCGCTTGGAAGACAATGCAATGATCACGCAGTATATACAAGTTTGATTATTATCCAATTACTTGGACTTGGTCGTGACAGCATCTCAACCACAGTGGCCATGCTTACAGGTCACTGCGTTATTGGTAGACACGCGGAAAGAATGAGGCTCCTATTTAACGACTTCTGCCGTGGATGCAGATCCGCTGAGGAAGAGGAGACTGTTATCCACTTTCTTTGTCAGTGCCCGTCTCTTGCTAGGTGCAGATATACATAGGTTATTTGGCTCCCCATTTCTTGTCAGCTTGACGGAGCTATCATCTATTGATGTCAAGGATATAGCTTCGTTTGTCAAACTTTCAGGCTGGCAGCGTAGGGTAGTCGTGCTTTTGATGGGCAGCCCTCGCGCTGACCGACTTCTTCCTCTTTCTTTTGGCAGAACTTGGCCAGTACGAGGACTGCGTTCACCTGTGGCATCACAACGGGCCGTTATGCGTGCTCAAGTGAGCTTTGTGATATCAGAGCTACCACTCCGACCTAACCTAACCTAAGGACCACAGCCCACTCCGTCTAGCATGTTGGAGACATCGATATAAGCCTTGATGCCAACCTCCGGATTAAATGTCCCCAGTTAGAATACTGCCCTACTACCGTTTTTCATATTTTTCTTTGTTTTTATTTCAAACTTGTGAACTTTTTAATTGTAGCTTAATTTCATTCCAGTTTATATCCGCTTATTTATGTTGGGCATTAACTAAATCGTTGTTAAAGATTGTTTTTGTTTTTCATCGTCATTATTTATTTATTTTAAGCCAACAATTTCAGAAAACATTTTCGAACAAAATTTTTAAAACTCTTAACAAAATACTCGGCATTACAATGCGTTGTTGTTGTTAACAATTTATTTATAAACTCTTTCGAAAATTTGGTACATAAAACTGTAATGTAATGTTCTTGTTGTCTGTGGTCAGTTTGGTTTCGTTGGTCTGCTGCAGTCCAATCCTGGTAAGCCTTTAACTTTAACGACTAACACATCTGCTTGAAAACAGACACACACATCCTTTAATTGTCACTATTTGCCTCAATTTGTCTGTTTTTTCTTGTGCCGGAAAATTTTGTTTTTAAACTCGACCAAAAATTTCATTCTCTGGCTATACTTGCTCGCTTATCGAAAAAGGGCAACTGAAAAATAGTTTTCCTTGTTGTTGTTGCTGTATCTCTCTCTCTCTCTATGGATTTAAGTAATTTCCCAAATGTGACCATCAGTAAATTGTTAAAATTTCAACAGATTGTGATTTGGATTTTTCGTCATGACATTCATTACTCACCATACGCCTAAAACTATGCACAAAAATTATGTGTGCCTAAATTCATGCCATACTTATGCGTATGTGTCAATGTATGTATTTGTGTTGGCATGTTGATATTTGTAGTTTAAGAGCGTATTTGTTTTAGCAATGAACGGATGCAGGAAGTGAAAACCAGTGAATAATAATGCGTAAGTTTGGAAATGAGCAATTAAAGTGGAAGTCTTGCACTCTGTAACAGCACACAAGCAAAATGCGGAATGTGAGGTTACAACACAATTATAAATTCGAATCTTATTACGTGAGCCGACTTATTTTAACTATAAAACCGGTAATAAACCAGAATCTATGGTTTGAAACATATTCACATACCTAACAATAACTCACTAGCACACCTACCTACTAGATTATCATGGATTTGGGTCCCTTTCAGATTGACCGTCACTTGAAAGATTATGTAGACTAGATTGCTTTTGTTCTTCTTTACGTAGTGATGATTACTTGTGCGTGATATTCAACTTGTATAGCAGAGGAATTCAAATCGATCTTTAATACCCAAATCTATTATATTGGATACCCTAACACACCTGCAACCGGTCTAGCTTTTCATTCGCTTTTCATTTTCGTTTGCCAGTAAGCTGCTCAATAATCCTGGTAAATGCGTTCTAGGCATTGCCAGTTTAAGGGTGAGATGTCGAATTTTCAAATTATATACAACAAGCAAGTCGCCGCAGTCTAGTAGGTAGTGTGTTGGCTTATTAGACGTAAAGCTCGGGTTCGTATCCCAGGTCAGGCATCAAAACGGAATGTGAAAAAAAATATTTCTTCGGCGACTGCCTCTCAGCGGATTTCTGGCAAAAACTCTGAGAGTAAATAAAATTACCATGAAGAACTTCTTAAAAAAAAAAATTTGTCGTTCGGAGTCGACTTTAAACTGTAGGTCCCACCACTCATGTATAAAAATTAACGCACGCAACATAAGTGGTGTGAGAAGCTAGGTCAAAATCCTGACTGAAGGGTTGTAATGACCAATTATGTTATGTTATGTATACAAATAACAAGCTTAGTGAGCATATGGCAAAAATGTTTACTGGGTTATTAGAGTTGTTTCGCTGCCACCATTTACATGTTTTTTAAGCAGCTGACATTAATGGCATTACGTCTGCTTAGGGGATCTGATTACCGTTTGCATAGTAGTTTACTTGACACGACGTCAAATGATGCCACTGCATACGAGCTGTCAACTCTGATGACGGAGTATTCAAATGAAATGTTGAGATAGATTGGCAACGTTTTATTGATATTTAATACAACGGCTTGAAAAGCAACACACAAATTAAATATTTTTTAATAATCAATTATAAATTTTAATTGACATTTTATGCAACAATAATAACAAATATTCGTTGCATAATTTTAGGGCACTTAAACGTGATTTTTTTTTTACCGATGAGCGCACATAGCTATTCATTTTGTTTAAGTGCCATAAAAAGTCATCAATAAAACCGCATTTAAAATAAAAAATTAGAAAAAAAAAATATTGGAAATAAATTTTCTAACACACTAACAGACTTTATACACACGCTCACTCAGTTATTCAGGCAGCTTGTGCACCACAGAATAAAAAGCCACAATCGTTAGCCTGCAACAATAAAAAAAAGTTGAATTGATAGAGAGAAAGCGAGAGAGAGAGAGAGTATGTAAATCTATCGAATATATTTAGAAACGTTTAAGTACTTTTGCATAACAAAAGGATTTCTTTTTTAGTTTCCTGCCACACACACATACATACACAAAACCCATCTCCGCCTTTGGAAAAAAAAAATTCCACAACTGTGTGAGTATATGTATGTGTGTTGGTGTGAATTTATATTCTACTAGTGGTTGAGGCGTGTATGTTGCTTTAAACGAATTTCTATTGCAGTTTGGAATTTATATTGTTACGAGTTGCCTTTGCCATGTGCCTGTCTGTGAACAGGTCCTCTTTCTATATTCAACAATTTAGATAGCATTCGGCTACCTTTTACAAGAGCCCACATGAAATGTTTTTTTTTTGCCTCTTCATGACAAGCAAACGAGAAATTGAGCAGCTATTTTATAAAGTTTTTTCCAACAACAATTTCAAAGGAAACTCATGAAAAGAATTAAATTTTTTTGTATGTCATAGAGACTGCTAAGGAATACCCTACAGTTTTAACAGTTAATGCAGTGTCAAGTAGAGATTTTGTGAACAGTAAACCGCTCTTCTTAGCCTTAGATACGGTTGAGTATTATGGACCGAATTGAGTAAAGAATATGATCCAGAACTGCTCACTTTCCGAGTTCATAGGGAAGATATAAGTATGGAATCTAGGTCACAGGTCTTGGTTGTTGCAACCCTTTTAGTTAGGACTAAGATCTAGCTTCTCACACCACCTAATTTTTATCTACGAGTGCCGCCATCTACAGTTTAAAGTTGAGAAACTTTTCATGGAAATTGAATTTACTCTTAGAGATTTTGCCAGAAGACTACATACCTATTCCATCTGTAGTTTGTAAGCCATACACCAATAAGGCTTCCAGAGTAGGTCTTTGATATGCATGCTTAAGATTAGTTTCGTGCTTCTAGGATTGAGATCTAGTTACCCTATAGTCCGATCTATATTTTCTATCTCGATCAGTTAGTGAAACGATCCTTTTCTCGACATCTCTTTTATGTAACTTGCAAAGGTTTCCCTACAAGTTTCTCTTCAACTCCATTGTCTTGAAATTCACAAGGGTCAGGTAGCCAGTAGAATTCGCAGAAGAATTCTTGTTCGACAATAAGACATGAAGACTGTTGGCAACGTCTGAAACTATCTGACCTGATGTAGCATTAAAGATGTCCCATCAAAGTCTTCAATGCGGCTTGATTATCCACATAAATTGTCTTGTCTTGTTCGGTATATATTTTCTGACGAATTTCGTGGCCCTAGTATTTTTGTCTGAAAGATACTAGCACAATAAACAGTCAAACGATCAGGATGTAAAAAACCCAGTTTACTATACTTCGTCCAAGAAACTTTTCATGGCAATATTTTTTACTCTCAAAGTTTTTGCCAGAAGGCTAATGAGAGCAAGTCCCTGAAGGAAATCATTTTTTCATATTCAACTCTAGAATGTCAGTCACTCCGCAGAATTGCCACACCGGGACAATTTCAGGGTGTGGTTAGTCTACTGGCAAATCTTCCAATAGTCGTCCTTTACCACAGGCTTTATTACTGTATTTGCAGAGCTCCAGCTTGACTGCTGAACTGAACTTCTCCTTCCCGTTCTAATTATATTGAGGACCATCTAGGACAGGGGTATTCTATTTTCGTTCCATATTCACTGGTATGTCTTAACTTGTATATTGAAAACATTTAAGTCAGGTATGCAGGTAACTTTTATCACTATCATGTTCTCCTATTAACTGACCTCCCAAAAATTTCTTCAAATATTTCCATCAATATCTGGAATAATTTTAAAGATCTGCGATCTTCTTTCTCCGCTTGTGCCTATATTTTGTTGAAGGAAATTAAAATTTTCTTCAGTCTATGATATAATTCGGTTGTTAACTTTAACCCCATGTCAATTCACACTTACCTACTTACACATACATACATAATTGGTCATTACAACCCTTAAACCAGGATTACAGCCTACCTTCTCACAACACTTGTGTTAATTGTGTGTGTTAATTTTATACATGAATGGCGGGAACTACAGTTTAAAGTCAACTCCGAACGACAGATTTTTTGAGAAACTTTTCTTGGCATTTACCGTTTACTCTCAAAATTTTAGCAAGAAATTTACTGAAAGGAAGTCGCCGAAAAAAGATTTGTTTCATATTTCATTTTGTTGGAGATGTCTATTAGATTGTGTGTCGGCTTATCAAATGTGGGGCCACGATTCAAACCCCTGGTCTAATATCTCCAACAAAAGAAATATGAAACAAATCTTTTTTCGGTGACTTCCTCTCTGCAGATTACTGACATAAACCCTGGGTGTATATAAAATTGCCATGAAAAGTTTCTCAAAAGCAGTACAAAATTAACAGAGACAACATAAGTGATAAGAGAGGCTAGGTCGTACTTCTGACTGAAAGGTTGTAATAACCAATTATGTACATATGTATTTATACATATTCATCAAGGTCCGTGATCTTCTTTTGTCGATTGTGTCTACATTTTGTTCAAGGAAATTAAATTTTTCTTCACTCCGCAGTATAATTCGGACTGTAGTCAGGACTACAACCTCTCCTTCCACTTATGTTGTGTGTGTTAATTTTAGCAATGAGCGAGAGCATCTACATTGACTCTGAACTACAAATTTGATAAAAAAAAAAGCTTTTCACGGCAATTTAATATAATCTCAGAGTTTTTGCCAAATTGTTGCCAAGTTGTAAGCCTGATTAGAGGTTGGCAATGACCAATTAAGTAAACACAACAGAGAAAAGTGAATATTTGTTTCTATTTTATTTAAATCTATAGGAAATGCTTGTTGGAAAAATATTAAAACATGAGAAAATCAATGTTTTTAAGCATAAACAATCGAAAATGCTAAATGCATTCCTAGCATTGAGGGATCAAAGTCGTAGTAGTCTAGTAGCTAGTTAGTTGGCTTATTAGACATGAAGCCATGGTTCAAGCCCCAGGTCAGACATCTCCAACTAAAATATTTCTTCGGCGATTGATTCTCAGCAGTCTTCTGGAGAAGTTTATCAAAAATCTGTCGTTCGGAGTCGATTTTAAACTGTAGGTCCTGCCATTGACGTATAAAATTAACACACACAACATAAGTGGTAAGAGAAACTAGGTCGTACTCCAGACTGAAGGGTTGCAATGACCAATTATGTATGATATATTGATTGGCATTTAATAATTTTCAATAACTTGGTTAGTTCAGCACATAATTTAATTCGTAATAAATCAAGGATGATTAGAAAAAGGTGGTTATTTGAAGAGCACCAGAGGGTATATATTTATGTTTGAATAGAAAAAAAATCTATAATCGAATATATCATAATTTATAATTGAATTATCGAAACAAATTCCCAAAGCATTTAATCGAATGTTTAACTCACTATGTCTCCAACGAAACTGTAGCTGTTCTTACAAACAGCCCCTGGCAGTAGACTATTAAACTGACGTTACAAAGCCACACTAAAAATTTGTTTTTGTTTTATTTCACGTTTACAAGCACTTGTACGCACTCATACACATACACACAAATACAGGCAAACACTCGCGTAGGAAAAACTAGCGAACCAAACAAACACGAGTATTTCCCAGAAACAAATACAAGCGAAAAAAAAAAGACTTAAAATATGTACAATGTTATCTCACTTAACAAAAATAAAAGAGCGTAAAATATAGATAGGAATATAGATGAGCGAGAGAGAGAGAGAGAAAGGCAAAGAATTAAGTTGAGAAAAATAAAATTCCATGAGAACCAACTAACTGTGCAAAGAAAATTAAAACAAATACGAAAAAAAACTCAACCACAACAACACTACACTACACTTACATTTTATATGTTGTTTGGCAAACAGGAGAGAGAGAGAGAGAGAGAGAAAGGGAGTGCATGTGTGTGTGTGAGTAACACAATAGACTCTACAGCAAGTGAAAATAGCTTAATAAACGGATTAAAAGACTTCATAATAAACTTTAATGGAAAAACTATTTGTACCACAAGAGAGAACGAATGAGAGAGGAATACAGGGAGAGATGATGAGATAAACAATTATATTGTACAAGTGTAGTGTGGATATGTGTTGTGTGTTACAAAAACAAACATACTTACACTTTAATTGGCACATATTGTAAGGCTTATCATCATATACGAGATGTAATCGATACACTGTATGGCAGCGTATGTGTGTGTGCGTAGTGTGGTGTACTTGAGTATGTATTTTGTTTTACACAAGTGCTGAGATTATTTGTTATTGAGAATGAGAAACAAATATTACAAGTAATTCCGTAAATATTGCCTTTTCTAGTCCCTTTTATTTCTTCTGCTTGTGTGCGTCAAATGTAAGAAAATATTGGGTTTTAAAGAAACAAATTAAATACAATCACACAGCGTATGATAACTTCCAGTTGTAATATTGATTATACGCTCTAGGGGGTAAAGTTAATGTTAATTTACGAAGAAAAATCCCAAAAACTGCACAGATTTTGTGGAAATTTTAACGCAAAAGCAAAATACTAAAGATTTTTAAGCGGATAACACCGCAACTTATTTAATATTTCATGTCGAAAAGGTAGGAAAGTGCATAATGGGAGTGGAGAAAAAGGTAGCAGTTATTATGGAAATAAATTGGCACCCGCTGCAAGGGCATAATGCAGTTTATAACTATAATGTCTCATTTTAGGCATTTCCAGTCTGTAAATTTAACTAAATGTGTCGCGTAAGGGTATCGTATTCAAATCATTGGTTGGCAGACAAATTCTCTCGATAAATTTTTATATCTCAGTTTACAAAAGCACCGAGCTACGTTAGAGAAGATACTAGATATTCCCCTCTTATTTCTTCAGATTACGAAAACAACGAATTTTATTGTACAATGGGTCAGTTCGACCTCCGGGTACTGTACTTGTCACAGTTGACAAGTACACGTCCTCTAACCTTCCCCTCTTATTTCTCTTCACAACAACTTTTCCAAATTATCTGTTTAGGAACCGGAGTTCCTTTCTGACCGCCATGAAGTTGCTGTGATGATGTTTGTTGTCAGCTATGAAGTTGAGTTCTGTTTTGAAAAACCAAAACTAGTCCCTCTTTAGGTAATAAGTCCCCTGTTGGTGGAAATTAGTGCAAACTTATAGTCAGGAGTAGATTTTACATCTAATGTAACGTGTCTATCACTAAAAAGATACGAACTGTGATAGTGAATAACTGCCATCTGGTTAAATTTGACAAATTAATTGTCATTTATTCAGCCTGATATGGAGGAATTAACATGGACCATAGATATCGACGAGTATTCCTTTAATATGACCAAAATTTTTTTATTTGTTTGAACGATCTTTTGATACCATTATGTGTGGAATATAACATCGTTCAATTGTCCACCAAGACTTTTCTGGATGGAGAGCATCCGAAATATCCAATTTTACATGACGCATAAATCAGGCTGAATTAGAGCGATGGCGTGAGTTGTGTCAATTTTGATGACAACTGCGATTTGCGACTTAAGAAAACTCTGTAGTATTGGCCGGTTCACATAGCATCTACAAGAGATGAATATGCCCTCAAATCGCTCGTGCAGAATATCTAATGTGGCATGAGCTGGATAGCACTTAGTGTCGTTGTGTTAAAACCACATGTTGTTGGTGTTCAAATTATCAAATACAGGCCAAAGAAATTTGTTGGTAAATGACCTAAACTGCTTGCCTTTGAGAGTCATGAGCAATGTCGTTCTCAAGGTAATATAAACCAATGACGTCGCCAGCACATAATCTACACTAAACAATGATTTTTTCGGGGCGCTTTGGGCGATCTTGAACCTCATGCTGACTGATATCGTCTCAAAGCCGACAATTTTTTTAGTTCACATAACCATTCATGCAGACACGGACCTCATTGTTGAAAACGATTCTTCAGTGATAATTAAGGTTGAACAGAGCCCCGATTTAGATCAAATAATTTTATTATTTGCACGTATTATTGAATGCAACATCCGTTCATGGCGATTTGTCGAAATGAATAAATGACAGTGTATGTATGACAGTGTGTTGGCTTGTTAGACGTGAGGTCATGGCTTAAACCCCAGGTAAGATATTTCCAACAAAATGAAATATGAAAGAAATATTTCTTCGGCCTCGTCCTTTCAGTAGAGTTCTGACAAAAGCTATGAGAATAACTTAGAAATTATCTACGAAAATTTTCTCAAAAAAACTGTTGTTTGGAGTCGACTTTAAACTGTAGGTATCGCAACTTATGTTTAAAAATAACACACACAACATAAGTGGTGTGAGAACATAGGTCGTAATCCTGACTGAGGATTATAACAGATGCAGCTGCAACAAGATGCCCGTTATCAAGTGTTAAAGTTTAGAAAGGCCGACTTAGTGTCAGTTAATGTGAACCAGGACCTAGAAATGTAACTGATTTGTATTTAAGCAATCAGTTAAATAATTAACATGTTTGACTGCGCTACTAGCACCACATATGTGTGGTATTTATGCATAATTGCTCATTACAACCCTGCAGTCAGGGTTACGAACTAGTTTCGCACACCAATTATATCGTGTTTTTTAATTTTATACATAAATTACAGGATCTACAATTTAAAGCTGTTTCCGACTGATTTGCTCTCAGAGTTTTTGCCTGAAATCTGCTGAGAGGAAGTCACCGATGAAATATTTTTTTTCATATTTTCGATTTGATGTCTGATCTGGGGTTTAAACCGTGGCCTTACGTCTAATAAGCCAACATACTACCCATTAGACTATTGTGGGTACCATAGTGGGCTTAAGAAAGCAACTAAGGTTACGATCCTTTTCCTGCCTGTCCTATCTAACTTAACCTAAGTCATTTACTCCTTATTTTAGCACGATGTTGGATATTTTGATTTGACTTACAGAAAGATTTGAATTACAGAAAGTTGTGGCAATGCTGCTTAGCTATTTTTATTTATTTCCCTTCCCCTTCTCTTTCACTTTCTATGGGTGAAATTTCAAATTTATTGTCATTATCATCGTCATCATTTAAAAACTTATTAAAAGCATAATCATCCAGCAAAACCATTCATTTGGGATTCACAAAATATTACGAATTAATTTCAATATAATTTCGGATATAAATTTTGCAAATTTGTTTGGTCAAAAGTTAAAAGCTCAACAACAACAATAACAACAACTAGAAGAAGGAGAAGAAGAACAAACTAGTTGTTGGCGAATAATATTATTGATGTTCAACATGGTCTATGGGTCTCTGGTTCTCCTGGTCATTATTAGAGCAAACAAATCTGCTGCCATTCATTCATTCATTCATTATTATGCCATTAAATGAAAGGAGAACACAACACACACAAGTCAAACAATTTCAATTTGGTTTGAGTTTGGTTTAGATAATAATGGACAATAACTATTAAATTGTAAACTAAATGGGACACTAAATAAAATTATAAAATAAAATACAAGAATTATTATGGACAAAGACGTAAATAGGACTTTGACATGAGAATAAGCAATGCTTGGGATTTAATGCAAAGCAAAATATTGCCCGAATGCATGTTCTGAACTTTATTTCAAACTTAGAAAGTATAAGACATGACAAGACACGAAGGCCAAAAATTTCTTAATTTATTTTCTGTCAATTTATGCAAGCCACCCAGTAGACAGTGAGGGGCGAGACATAGCTTGGCCATGATAGAATGCAAACTTGGGAGTGAATTCAATCCAAGACAGAGTAAATACACTTCCCATAAAATACTACAAGGCACTCCAATCTCCAGTATCAACGGAGTAAGTCTTACTCTACCCATACATACATACATAATCGGCCATTACAACCCATCAGTCAGGATTGCAACCTAGGTCCTTAAACCACTTATGTTATGTGTGTTAATTTCGTACATGAGTGACGAAACCTACAGTTTAAAGTCGACTCCGTACAAAAGATTTTTTGAGAAACTTTTCATCGATAATTTCTAAGTTATTTTTATAGTTTTTGCCAGAAATCTCCTGAAAGGAAGTCGCCGAAGAAATATTTCTTTTATGTTTCATTTAGTTGGAGATTTCTGACCTAAGGTTTGAACTGTGGCCTCACGTCTAATAAACACACTACCTATTATTCTACGGCGAAATCAATGTTATCATATATACACTGTCTTTTATTCATGTCGTTTCGATAAATCACCATGGACGGATATTGTATTCAATAATACGTGCAAATAATAAAATTGTTTGCATAATATGTCTGTCTCAACCTAATTTTCATTGAAAAATCATTTTGATCAATGAGACCTTTTTCTGGATGAATAGCTACGTGAACTAACAAAATTGTCGGATTTGAAACAATATCAGTCCATATGAGATTCAAGAGCATACAATACATCACGAAAAAGTCACTGTTTAGTGGGGATTTTGTGCTTTCGATATTGCCGGGTTATATTACTTTCAGAACGATATTGCTCATTAAATTCAAAGGCAAGCAGTTTAGGTCGCTTATCAACAAATTTCTTTCACCTGTATTTGATGACTTGAACACCAATAACATGTGGTTTTAACAGAACGACGCTAAGAGCTCATGCCACATTAGATATTCTGCACGAGCGATTTGAGGGCATATTCATCTCTTGTAGAGGCTATGTGAACTGGCCAGCAATATTAAGGAGTTTTGTTAAGTCGCAAGTCACAGCGGTCATTAAAATAAATACAACACATGCCATCCCTCTAATTCAGCCGGATTTATACACCAGAGCCGTGGAAAATTGTATATTTTGGATTCACTCCACCCAGAGAAGTTATGTGGTACATTAGAACGCTGTTATATGCCACACATAATGGCAACAATAGGTCTTAAAACGATTAAAAAATTAATAAAAAATTTCGATGATAATCAGCGAACACACGTCTATAGCTATGTCCATGTTAATCTGTCCATATTAGGCTGAATAAATGAGAACTAATTTGATCAACAGTCTCAATTCGTATCTTTTTAGTGATAGACCCGTTACATTAGATGTAAAATTTACTCCTATAGGTTTGGACTGATTTCCACCGACAGGGCACTTACTGCCTAGAAAGGCATCAGGAATGGGAAAAGAGATACGTTTTTTAAAACAGAACTCAACTTCATAGCTGAAAACAAACATCATCTCAGCAACCTCAAGGCGATCATAAAGGAACAGGCAATTCTAAGAAGCTGTTACGACAAGAAAGAAAAGAAGACTAATTCGCACATTCTCGACCTAAGATCTAAGAATTTATCGACAGAATTTGCCTGCCAAGCAGTGATTTGTATACGATACCCACCTCCATAAAGTTGAGGCTGAAAATTGTGGACGTAATACGCACAAGGGAGTCACAACGAGACCTTTGTTAGCACTCGAGTAGGCTATCCTTAAGGCACTATGCTGTACCCCGTAATTCGTCACCTCTCTTTGAGTGTTTTTTTTTTTAATCACATACACTAATATAATCCTTACACCACTTATGTCGTGTGTTTTAATTGTATACGTGAGTAGCGGCACCTACAGTTTAAAATCGACTCCGAACGAACCACAGATTTGTGGGAAACTTTTCTTGGCAATTTTATTTTACTCGAAGAGTTTTTGCCAGAGAGCTGCTAAGAGGAAGTCGCCTAAGAAATATTTTTTTATGTTTCGTTTTGCTGGAGATGTCGGTTCTGGGCTTTGAACCAACAGACAACCTACTAGACAACGGCGACTTCATGGTGTTCAACAGCGTTAAGAAAAATGTAAAGCTGTTAGCGTAATTATTTCCACTGCTATTCCTCTGGCATAAAGGGCACTGGAAACCCTATGTTAAGGCTATATTTTGCGCACTACTCGTAGGTCGTTCATACGATCAAGTTCAACGCGGTTGAACTTTCTCGTTTGATATTTGAAATTTTGTCCTTCACTGTATAGCCCTACATTTTATACAAAGACAATGGCAACACTGTAGCCAGAAATTACCCAATAAACCATTAAACACTGTGACACAGTTGAGCATTAAAAACCGCTTTTAAACAGAATTGAATTCAAATATTTATTGAAGACGGTTTATTGGTTGGTTTGTGGGTGAAGATTTATTAAATAATAATAATTGATGTTTTGCTCTCAGTTTGATTTATTGCTGAGAGCACTTCTGACATACCCACACAAAAGATACAGTGGCACGCACTACTCCTCCCGCCAGACAATGGCCGGATATGAGTGAGATTCGAATATTCAATGCTTTATTGAATGAATGTATTAAAGTTGAACTTGATGTTGATATTGTTTTTGTTTTTGTTGTTATTGTTGTTGTATGCAAATATCTATTTTTTTTAAATTTATTGCTTTTGATTGTAACCTTTCGAATTGAAATTCAAGCAGACTTACACGCCTCATAGCCTAGCCATAATTCATAGAAGAAAATAAACAAACAAACAAAAGCAGATAAAAAGGACAGCGGCAGCAGCAACAATTTTATTTGCAGAATAATTTTCGTTTTCAAACGATTTAATTTTACACTCGACAAATTCTTCAAATGCTTTTGTTGAACCACAAAAAAAAGTGGAAACCAAAACGAAAGAAAGAGGCTTAAAATTCAACCCAGTGTTTGGGTGATTGAAGAGTTCAAAAGTCACAAAAATAAATCGTTTTTCTTAACACATTTCAGAAATAATTTATGCGATATGCCCCCACCACCTAATCGATGGGAAGGAATGTTGTTCATGGCAAATCAATTATCAAATGGCAACAGATTGAATTGTATTCGTATTTGTAGTGACAATGAAAAAAATTAATAAAAATTATTAAATTTCTGTGAAAAGAATTTTAATTTGAATTCTTAAGGGCGTAACGTTTGCCATTTTTAGAGATGGTGGTCAATAAAAACAATATGGTAGTCCGGATGGAAGGAAAACTGTGTGTGTTGAAGGAAGTAGTAATTAGGGTGGGTGATTTAAAAATTTCAATTTCAAAATGCAAGAAAACCAAAACGGTTTCATTTTAGCAAAATGAATTTTTTTTTTTTTGTTGTGAAGTACAATTGTTACGGTTAGAAATGTAAAATTATTTCATTCATATGCCTGACGCGACTGCCCTCACAGTACCTCATTCGATTGGACCAATGGGGTATGTATGGGGTCCTATCTCGGCAATGGCATCACGAATGTAAGACTTCAAATGCTCAAATGTTTCTGGTTTATCGGCAAAACACTTTTTTTAAAGCAGCCCACAGAAAATAGTCCAACCGTTTCAAATCACAGCTGCTTGGTGGTCAATTGACATCACGATTTCAGCTAGATAAACGACCATCAAACGTTTGACGCCATAAATCGATTGTGGCATAAATTTTGTGGCAAGTTGCAGCATCCTATTGAAAGCAAACATCGTTCACATGAATACCATGAAGTGTGGGTACAAAAAATGGGTTATCATGGTGTGATAGGTGTCTCCATTGACTGTAATGGTTGCACCGTCCTCATTTTTGAAGAAATATGGACCAATGATGTCTCCGCTACACAAGCCGCACCAATCAGTCACTTGTAATGAGTGCATTGGCTTCTGTAAGACCACGTGTGGGTTTTGTGACAATTTTGCTAATTAACATACCCACCAAGATGAAAATGAGCTTCTTACGAAAAGATGATTTTTTTGTGAAAATTTTGTGAACTCGTACAGTTTCTCGTTAGTTCTTCTGTTCCAATAAATCCCAACGTTGCTCAAGCGTAAATGGATTCATTACGTTCAGTGGAGATAACATACAGAATTTTTTTGACAGAATAGAATAACATAAGCATTGTCAGATTCGAAATAATCGATGGCTCAAATTTAAACCCATAGATGGCCCACCCAATTCATAGGTTTCAGGGTATTTAATAACGGTTGGCAAAGTATAATAAATCGTTAAACGCTAAAACAACACTTCAAATTGTGGAAACTAGAACTTGGCGCGATGCTCATAGCGCCCTCTGTCCATTTTACTATCAACATAATCTGCATAGTCGCCATAGTCTAGTCGCCATAGTCTAGTCGCCATAGACTAGTCGCCATAGTCTAGTCGCCATAGTCTAGTCGCCATAGTCTAGTCGCCATAGCCTAGTAGTGTAATGTAGCTTGTTCGATGAAAACCCGGGATTCAAGCCACAGCTGAGTTATATCGAAGAAAATTTAAAGAAAAAAAATATTTCTTTCGGCGACTTTCTCTAGAGGGTTGTAATGACCAATTATCGATTGGGATCAGAAGTTTTGAACTAATTTTTCGCATAATTAGCTCAGAATCTCGGCGACAATTTGACGAAAATTTCGTTTTCGAATGTCTGACAGCGACAAATATCGTATGATCGTGTGTATCTTGTAACTAAGGCTTTTGAGCACCACATTCCGACGAGTTCATTATCACCAATTAAAGACGGTTATCAGACTGTCAACGTGTTCTAAGGCAAAATAAAAAAAAAAAAAAAACTCCGCAAACGTACGATACTGTAAGTACTAGGACAATACAAACTTACATGGGAAAATGCTAAAAGAACTACAGTCAACCGTGTAAGATGGATATGTTCAGTGGAAGCCATATGGCTAGAAGGTGAATAATGAATAAAAATTCAGACAGAAATAGTTCTCAAAATTGACCGTAGCTGTTGTTCCAGAGTTATTTTCGAAGCCTAATGACACTTCTTTTGGATACAGACCTATTGCTCTAGCATATATACGGCTAAGGCTCAGCTAGCTTTAAATGTTACGTGAGTTGGACTTTGTATGAATGGAGGTATATATCCAAATGCAGAATATACCATATTAGACTGTGTTTTTATAAAAGGATAATATTTTCGGCAGTATAATAATATGTGCACATGCCTGACAATTCTTAATAATTGGAAGCCGCTGCAGTCTAGTATGTAGTGTGTTTGCTTATTCGATGCTAGGGTTCAAACCCCAGCTAAGATATTTTTAACAAAACGAAGAAAAATTACTTCTTGAACGACTTTCAGTAGTCTTTTGGCAAGAAATTGTCACGTAAAGTTTCTTAAAAAAAACTATGTCGTTCGAAGTCGACTTTAAACTGTAAGTCCCGCTACACAAATATCAAAATTGACATACACAACATAAGTGGTGTGAGAAGCTAGGTTGTAATCTTGACTAAAGGCTCGTAATGACCAATTAAATAAGTCAGACAGCAATGTACGAAAAGTGGCCTCATTAAACCAACTTTGTTGGATGTTTTAGCTATTTTTACGCGTGCTTCGTAAGTTAAACGATCCATATTTTTAAATGTTGAACCAGTGATGACATTTTCAATGAAAGATATTCAACATAACCTAATATAAGTGATATGTACCATTTTGAAGACAACCTTCCCTTTGAAGGTTTAAACAATGAAATCGTTAACCATCGTTAACATTATTTCCATTGAAATAAACGCCATTGATATAAAATCAGCTCAAGAGTGATGCTGTTGATATCCTTTTTAATTTTATTTTCATTTCTATTTATTATTGCCACCAAATACTTTAAACGAAACGACTCATTAAGCTGTGTAACTCCCCTGTTTAACAAGTTCCAAAGGCAAAGAAAGTGTAATAAAATTTAATATGGGAATCGGATTATAAATGATTCGAGAAATGGTTACAAAAGTTCAAGGCTTAAATCAAATGGAATAGAAATTCTTTTTTCCTTTTTTAAATGCTTTTAAATAAAAATAAAAAAGAAATTGAAATAAAGAGTGCTTCTTAAGCCAAATACAAGAAGAAACAGAGTCAAGGCCAAAGGCAGACAATATTTAGAAAAAAAAATTGTACAAACATACAGACACAAGCACATTGACACAAACAAATTACTGAATAAAGATAGAAAAACCAGATACACGATTCAAATCTACACACCATACTTGTAACATCAGCATAAATTTGAAGCACACATTTGAAGAAACAAAAACAGAAACACAAACACAAACGCTTAGGAAAAAAATCTGAAATACTCATAAAATAAACTGAAACCCAAATGCGTAAATATTCTCATGAAAGCAAAACAGCGCAAAAAAATCATACAGAAACCGATTTAAATTGCTTCAAGTCTCATACACACTCGCTCATATATGGAACATCGTTGAAAAGGGGGAATTTGTTTAGCTAAAGAACAGTCGCGAAGAGCAAGACGAAGTAGAAGAAGAAGAAATATTGTGCTAAAAAATATGATTATTAACTGGCTTTAACAACCTTTAACTGCCACTAAAAACAAAACTACCACATGGAAACAGACATCGCCACAGACACAGACACATTGCCACATGTACACCAAAAAAAAAAAAAAAATCCTGTGCACATGTACACAAAGTAATACCACCTCAGAGGTGTGTTAAGAGAGCCGAATGAATTTCCGTAGACAGTGTTGCTAAAAATTATAGGTAGAGTGTCTTACATACATATGTACATACTTACAGCATTGGTCATTAGAACCCTTCAACGTCAGGATTACGACCTAGCTTCTCATACCACTAATGTTGTAAGTGTTAATTTCATACATGAGTGGCGGAGGCCTACAGTTTGAAGTCAACTCCGAACGACAGAGTTTTTAGACACTTTTCATGGCAATTTTATTTACTCTCAGAGTTATTACCAGAAATCCGCTGATAGGACGTCGCCGTCGTTTTGTTGAAGAAGTCGGACCTAGGGTTGTACCGAGGCCTCATGTCTAATAAACCAACACACTACCCACTAGACTACGGCGACTTCAAGATACAGTTTCTTATCTTCTCAATAACATGTCATAAAATCTTGTGTACTGAACGTTTACTTTTGGTACTCAGTGTAAGGTTCTTTCAAATATCCACTGATATGGCAAGGCTATCGGCTACTAAATATCTTGCATTTAAAGCATCATTTGTTTCATGAAAGCTTGGCAAATTATCGGAGGACACCTACAAATTACTTAAAATTATTCACAAATAGCTGCACTTCGATCATTACGGGGTCTATATGCTCATCATACTCGATCTACTTGTACAGGCAATTAGCAAGTCGATAAAGAAATTTGTTCAGACTGTAAACATTACATCGGGAGGGCCATGTATCGGTTTAAATTTGAATCCATTGGTTATTTCGAATCTGGCAATACTTATGTCATTCTATTCTGTGAATTGTAAATTGTGTTTATTATCTCCACTCAACGTAATGAATCGATATACGCTTGAGTAACGATGGAATTGATTAGAAATTTATTTCCAAAACAGAGACAATTTGGTTGGAAATTGCATGAAAATGTCGTACAAAATTTGGTCGCCGAGAAGAACCAACAGTGCCCGGTATAGGCAAGTTTATTGCTAAAGTTCGTGAAACTGGTTTCATTGTTGATGCGCCAAAGCGTGAGCGTGCTCGTACAGTGCATACACCCGAATATAGACGCGGTCAAATCTAAGCATCATGGCAATGTAAACTCTACCGGAATTATAGACTTTATTAGGAATGTATGACGGAAGGCTCAGCAATTTAATCTGTATTAAAGCACATTGTGGTACGCCATTTGGTATTTGGATTGGCACCTTCATCTGGTTGACCACCCAAAATGTTTAATGAATACATTTAGTCACCTTAGGCCCATTGTGATACCGCAAGACATCTCTAACAAAACGAAATACATATGAAAACAAATATTTCTTCGGAGCCTTCCTCTCAGCAGATATCTGGCAAAAACTTTGAGAAGTAAATACAATTACCATGAAAAGTTTCTAAAAAAAATCTGGCGTTCGGAATCGACTTTAAACTGTAGTTCCCGACCATTTATGTATAAAATTAACACACACAGCATAAATGGTGTGAGAAGCAAGGTCGTAATCCTCACTGAAGGGTTGTAATGACTAATTACGTATGTATGTATGTATGTATATATGTATGTTTGATGAGGACTTCCACTACAAGTACATTCTTAGTTTCCTCAAATTTTATTCTACATTTCTTGTTTATTTTAAAGAATCTGTTTTATTGCTGAGTTCTCACTAGATTCGGCAAATTGAGAAAGAGATTTTATTGCGAGTACTTGACTTACCTAATAGAACGATTAAACAGATCTTATGAAACATTTAGGATTGTTAAGCTTACTTAAATCGTCATTTCAAAGGCATTTTATTTTCGGGAAAGAGTTTCGAAACTGTGGGAAATGGCAAACTTTTTGAAACTCATTTTTCTTTAGAAAAATTTTAAAATTTTGTTCCTGCCATTATTTTCAAAAACTTGAAATTTTATTATCCTTTGAATATTTTTAATTTAAAATCCTTTTTTAAATTTTTCTTATTTCATTATTGTAATGAAATTGTAATAAAATTTTAAGAAAATCTTCAAATTCTGTTGTGTCCCTATTATTTTCTCCTACACTATGTAAGTATGTTTGCATGTGTTTGCGAATAGTTGGCATTTCTAGTAATTTAAACATCATTTTGGTTGCCTTTCAATTTCATCTTCTGTTATTTGTTTTTTTGTTCTTATTGTTGGTTTTGTTGTTATTCCTTTCCAATTTTTGTTTCGTTTACGTTGCTTTACTCTCATTATTTTCCTCTTTTTTTTTTTTTTTTTTTGGTTTCAACCTGTCAAAATTACACTTTCATTTCGTAGTAATGCAGTTGTATTAGTAGTAGTTTTTATGTGTATGTTCTACACATAATATATACGTCACAAGAGAACCCACATTTAAATCATACACACACACACATTTACATGCTATTAAATAGCCTGTAAAGCACGCATTATAAAGCAACAGGAGGAATTTTATTTATTTTCTTTTGTGCTTTATTAACGGGAGCAAAAAAAAAATACATGTAAAGGAAGAGAGAGAGAGAGAAAGCGAAAACAAAAGAAAATCTCTTATACACAACCAGGTAATGAAATTTTAAAATTGAGAAATAGAGAGAGAGCGTGAGAGAATTTTAAATGTTATTGTAATAATAAAAACTGTTGAATTGAATATGAAACTGAAGGCCTGTTTATTTTGCAATACCAACAATACTTGGGGATGGTCCCTAGGTTAGGTTGAAGTTGCATGGTTGCTTTGATGCCAAATCTCACTTGAGCACGTATAGCGGCCCGTTTTAACGCCACGAGTAAGCGCTGGATGGTCCCTACTTATGTTATACATTTTGTCGGAGCTAAGCAAATATCCTAAGGAAGGCTTCACTCTTTATAGATGTTCGATCTGAATAATATCTGTGTCATGGGTAGGTGGTAGTAACGCGGAGCATTAACCCTCTTGGCTTTCATAAAGCACTATAGCTGCTTAGGAGTTTAGCTGCTGTTATATTCACGTCTTCCCATGTTTGACTGCGCTATCATACTTTCCGGCGTATCGCATCTCTTCAGGTGTTCTTTGGCCGACCACGGCTATTTGAGCCTTGAGAATTCCGCTATTAAGCCATACTTGTTATACTATCCACCTTCAATTCCAATTAATTTGTGGTAAAATGGATTCCTCCTTCCCGAAATCCGTGTTGCTAACATTCTTAGGCCACATTGTAAAGGATCATGTAACACTTTTCTAAGAAAAGATTTCATCATGCCAGTAAAGAAACTAATGAATGAAATCGGTTGATAACGCCCAACAGTTCTAAGTAAAAGGGCGCATTGTACACAACCAATACTGAGGGAATGATGCCAAGAATTGTGTTTGAACTAGAAATATAGGTTTTATGAGAGCAGACAAAGTACGAGCGTTAAAATTTAGTCTACTTTCTGATTGTAATTGTCCAACAATGGACATTCCTCCAGATAACACATTCCGCATACAGATAGTGGAGCTATTGTAAGATTTATTGGCTAATTGAACATGAATTAACATACCTTACGTGGCACTGCATAAAAATATTCGATTCTGTTGCAACATTGATAAAATAGGGTAAAAAAGCAACATTGCGCTGATGGTCTAAAAAATGTCCTGCTAAACTTAATATTCAATTTCGTCGTCTCTGAACGCTGTGTGACCACTTCTAGGCAGCCGTTAATACATGACCATTGTATTTTCTTTCCTGTAGAATACAGGAGATTCAAATTGTTTGGGGGTTTCAGGTGTGTGAAGTATTTCTTGTACCATCCCAGAAAACAAACGCACACGTCCTAGCGAACATGACATTGGATTTTCGTGAAAATCAAAAGCATTTGGTCTGATTTCATAGTACTACGACCATTGTTGGTGTCAACAAAGATAATTTCCTGAATAGCCACTAATATGCAGCTGGGTTTGCTCTTCTGGCATTAATGTCTCACAAGTTGCAAGCATGAATTCTGATGATTATTTTCATCCTTACAGAATCTACATATGAATTCAGTCTCAGTTCTGAGCCAGCGTTTTGTGTTCTATTAGCCTACAGAGGCCTGTCAAAATGTGGGTACATAATGTCAGGTTACTATTGGAGAGTCTGATCCATTATTTTCTCCTTGTATTGCCTCAAACTCATTTGGTTTGCGGTCTAGTAGGTAGTGTGTTGGCTTACTAGACGTGAGGCCTCGTTTCAAATCTCATATCAGACAAAACGAAGTATGAAAAAATATTTCTTCGACGACTTCGTCTCAGCAGGTATCTGGCAAAAACTCTGAGAGTAAATAAAATTACCATGAAATGTTTCTCAAAAATCTGTCGTTCCAAATGGACTTTAAACTCATAGTCCCTTCGCGGTAGGTAGCGTAGTCTACTCTGGGAAATTGGACTTGGACATTTCACTCCGGCTGCCGGACTATTGCAGCGTGTTTCAGGCGGAAGTAATGGTCATCTACCGGGTCGCTAAATAGGTCCTCGCATACGGTGTTCCTTTCATCCACATCTCCATGCTTACAGGTCACTGTGTTTTGGGTAGAGACGCGCAAAGAATGCGGCTCCCATTTAACGACTTCTGCCGTTGGTGCAGATCCGCTGAAGAAGAGGTGACTGTTATACACCTCCTTTATCAATGCCCATCTCTTGCGAGGTGCAGATATAGGTTATATGGCTCTCCGACCCTTGTCAGCTTGACGGAGCTATCGTCCATTGATGTCGTGTTTTAAATGTGCAACCCTTGCGCTGTCCAACTTCTGCCTCCTTGGTTCGGAGGAACTTGGTCAGTACAGAGACTGCGTTCACCTGTAGCGTCACAACGGGCCGCTATGCATGATCAAGTGAGCTTTTGGCATCAAAGCCTAACCTAACCTAACCTAGTCCCGCCGCTCTTGTTTAAAAAAGAACACACACAACATAAGTGGTGAGGGAAGCTAGGTCGTAATCCTGACTAAACTGTTGTAATGACCAACCATGTATGTATATATAGTCCTTGAAGATGTGGTCCTTTCTCGTAAATATGACGTGCTAATCTTGCCAGGATTTATCTTTTGCCCAACTTAGAAACTCGAGAGCTGTTTGTAGACTTTTACAAAAAGTCTCTTAAAATTTGTCTTGGCCTTCAGAACTATGTATGTCATCTGAATACCCCCGACAGTAAGCATCAGTATTCAAGGCATCATAATCAAGTTCCATATTAGTGGTGAAAGAATCCCACTTGGTGGTTGGACGGATAGAACTGAACCATACTTTATGTTTCAAAAAATATGTCTCCAGAGTTTTTCATTAAAAAATGTGCAACCTATTGCTATTGGGTTGGGTATTAACCCAACTTTCTAACTTCCCTAAAAGCTGCTTATTGCAGATCCTTTTTTTCGGGTAGGGAATAATTGTTTGCAAATAACTCAGCCAACAGGTCAACTATATAAACTGAAGTGGGCCTCGATATGATCGAACTAGCATTGTTCCTTAACCTAAGAAATTTAAGCTCAAAGACGTTGCTCATATGTTTGAAAGGTTTGAATAATTTGATCACTTATTTTAAAGCTAGTGGATGGTCCGATGCTAGGTATGGTTAACTATCCTCCTAACAATTAATTGCTTTGTTTGAGGGTCATCACAATAATGATCAGAAGTGAATGACAATTGCTCTATTCAAAATAGGCCTTATTCTGTTAATAACATTCCCCTGTTAACTGTAACATTAAAATTGCCATTACATTCTCTCTGTTCGAAATACTTTTTAAAAGAAAATTTTTAACGCCTGCGCTGTATAGCACCTCGGAAAAAGACCCCCAAAACGTATTCTCTTATACAACACGCCAACTAGCTACCTTAACTATGTTTTCCTTCATTTTTTCATTTAATTTGGCCACAACAAATGCTTACGGCAGTAAATAGGCGAATATAATGAAAGAGGAAATGAGAAAGGAAAGCAAGAAAGTAAAGAAAGAAATGAAGGAAAAAAAGGAAAATCAACACATTTCTTTTGGGGTATAAATAAAGTAACGACACGACAAACATTTTCAATCAATTGTTGTTTGCAATTCGAGTACGAGTTACTTACAGAAGTTTAGCGGCAAACAAAGCAACAGTCAATTCTTCTTCTACTTACAGCAGTTGGAAACAGGAGAGAGAGGGAGGAGGGTGGTTGTGTTTCAGGAAGGAATAATAATTTCGAAGTGGTTTTCTTTTTCTTTTTTTGGTTTTAAGAAAATTTATGGAAATTTTTTAACATAATTTTTACTTTTATTTTCACATTTAAAAACAACTTCCGAAGAGTGTTTCGGTATTGAATGTTGATTTTTAAAAGAATTTTTTTATAAAAATTTAATATCGATTTTTTTTAATCAAAGTTATCGAAAAAAATTTTGAATTTTTTTTATTTTCCTTAATTTCCTTACTCGGCTGATAGTATTTTTACCTGTAATCTGGATAAACAGAATTGTGGAATGCAGTAAAAGCTAGAATCTCATTACGATTATTGTCACAAGGTATTAACGGGACAAAAATCAAGGCTTCCAGCATTTGAAATACATGCCGTAGAGAATACAACTGTTTAAGGATACAAAATTATCATAAAACTTGTGATGAAACTGATGGAACTATAAAAAAAAATCTTTGTTTCTCAAAGGCAGATTTAATAGTCCGTACAGAAAAAAAAAAGATTCGTGACATGTATCGATGTAAAAAACGCTCAGATAGGTTTGACATTTCACAATTCATGCAGTGTGAGATATGTATTCCTATCGAAAAATTATGTTCATCCCCCTACATATGTACATACATACATGTACATACCTGTGGTGATATACATACTTAACGGTAGTATTATAGGTCAAATAGGTTCGGATCGTAGAGGTGGTTGTTTAGTGGGTTAAATTCTCACACTGCACTTGCAAGCGCAACAGTCTCTTTCGATGCTTTTATCACCTCAATAAAAAAAACATACATACATACATACGAAATTGATCATTACAACCCTTTAGTCAGGATTACAACCTAGCTTCTCACACCACCCATGTTGTGTGTGTTAATTTTATACATATTTTTATTTTTTCTCTGAGCTGTTTGCCAGAAATCGCCTCTGCTGAGAGGCAAACGAAGAAGAAATATTTTTTCATATTTCGTTATGTTCGAGATGTTTGAGCAAGGGTTTGTAACGTGTCATATCTAATAAGCCAACACACTACCTACTAGACTACATAGATTAATGCGTACGTCAACAAAGAAATTTTTTTATTTTTTATGACGAGCATCTAGAGGCAGATGCATCCACCAGTTTTATTGGATCATACTTCTTAAAGAACACTGAGTAGTGAGTTTGCTTCTTAGGCTAGAGTCCTTGGTTCAATCCCCAGCTCATACATCTCTAGTAAAGCACGAAAACAAACCTGAAAAAATATTTCTTTGTCGTCTTCTTCTCAGCAGTCTTCTGAAGATGAATTGCCATGAAAAGCTTTTCACATCCATAATTCGGTTCCATTAACATTAATACACGCAACATTGGTGGCGTGAGAAGTTATGGTTGTAAAGACCAATTAGGTCTTTTTTACTGCAAATGAAAAAATTGACGTTGTTTAACACATGACTTCAACAAAATACAGCCAAAAACCGCAAGGCAGGCAATATCAGAAACATATTGCGACAGAAGTTTAGTTAGCAAATGATCTCGCGTTCTGAATCAGTACATAGGCTCCCAAGATCATGCGATTTTTTGAGGATACATGAACTGCCTAATGTACGTGGATATGGCATTGACATTTCAGCATTAAACAGCTGTCATTGGTGACGCACAGGCCAAAATGTTGGGGATATTTTACCAAAATTAGAGTTAACGGATACATAAAACCACTTGAAGTTTTCACTCATACTAATCGATAAATTACTATCATTCAATTTAAAATTACACAATCTACGCCATTAGTAAGACTCCTCTAGCATAAACCACCCAGACTCACTTATCTACCATGCAACCATATTATCTTAAATTTAAGTAGTTTCATCAACGATACCAAGAAAGGGGTTTCTAGTGCTTTAGTGCACATTCAAACGGGTACTATGCAGTGACACATTTAACTACAAACAATCTCTTCCTCCTCCTGAGTCTCATCTTTTCCAGAACTTACGGGGAGGCCATCTAGCCGATGATCATGATTCCCTATTAGGTGTGCTTCCTGTACGGACAAAGACTACGTAATAAATATCAAGCCAGGAGGAAAAAATGAGATGCTTCATCTCCCCTGGTTTAAAGTTTGCCACGCTGAACAGCTCGAACGGCCAACAAACAAGTCAAGTATAATAGTATCTACTTGGGATAGCGATAGTTATACATACATACATAACAATTGGTCATTACAACCCTTCAGTCAGGATTACGACCTGGTTTCTCACTCCACTTATGTTGCGTGCGTTAATTTTACACATGAGTATCCGGATCTACAGTTTAAGGGCGACTCCAACTACAGATTTTTAAGAAACTTTTCATTCGTCGAAAAAATGTTCTTTTTTATATCGTTTTGTTCGAGATGTCTGACATGGTGTTTGAACGACTGCCTTACGTCTAACAAGCCAACTCACTACCTACTAGACTACGGTGACTTCGATACTTCTACAGGAGCATAAAATCAACTTGATATGTGACCCTGGCACTCTGAAGGAACTGTTTAGGCAGGTGAACTACTAAGTTCAACTTGATTGCCGCAGGAATAGCTTATTGCTTTCAAAAAAACACAGGGCACTAGCAATAAGAATAGCAGAATAACTTTTTATGTCGCTTGGAATCTTGTGCGTTACTTGAGGTTCAACTATTGTTTTGTACAGTCAAGATATGACGAAGGCCTATTTACAGATTCAGAGACTACATTAATTTTCCACACCCTTTTAAAAGCATTATGTCATAACAGTTGGGTATCGTTTCTAGATAAGAGACCTTGAGGCAGAACTGAGTTCAATTCCTTTCAATCTGGGACGATTGATTCTCTTGATAATTCCTAGGGAACAGCATAAACATAGCATTCTGTGGACCTACTCCCAGACCTCTACTTTGAAATGATTTCAAAAGCAATATCGAAACTTTTCGAAAATATTTCTGGGGTACATTCCAGAGATAGCTACATATGTATAGATTATCAGCCTATCCCTCTATATTCAAATTAATTTTAACAAACTTCGAGGATAATTTTTCAATAAACAAATGCAATAGCTACAGGGTACACTTTTCCGAGGTGTACCTTTCCCTGTATCTTGGCGTTTCCTAACCAATATGATTTGTATCATCTATTGAGATGAACATCAACAATCTGAATAGCACAATTATAGAGAAAGTTTCATAGGGAAGAATTCATAGAGAGGACTTCGTAGAAAGGACTTCATAGAGAGGACTTCATACAGAGAACTTAATAAATAGGGCTTCATAGAAAGGACTTCGTAGAGAGGATTTCATAGAGAGGACTTCACAGAGAGGACTTCATAGAGAGGACTTCATAGAGAAGACTTCATAGAGAGGACCTCGTAGAGAGGATTTCATAGAGAGGACTTCACAGACAGGACTTCTTAAAACAGACTTCATAGAGAGGACTTCATAGAGAGGACTCCATAGAGAGGACTTCATGGAGAGGACTTCAAGGTTGGACTTCATAGAGAGGACTTCAATGACACCGAACAACAAAGTTTGTCAAACACAAGTGTTTATGGTGGAGAGCTAACACTTGATGTAACTGAGGTACAGTTATTTTGTATTTTGTCAAATTCTTTTTAGTAATTTAAATGATTCTAACCTCGATACTAAAATTGTAAAACAAAATTTCTTTTTAATTCTAAACGCTCTACCATATACCCCGTACCCATGCCTATTACATGCCATTTATATATATTTGACCTCATGTGGCGCCATAATTAACATCCAGAATCGGCATTAAACAAGCAATACTTGTGCATAAAAATAGTGCTGTGTAGACCACGTTAATAGTTTTTGGTTCAAACTTTATTTACTTGGATTATTTTTATTATTATTATTATTGTTGTTGTTGTCGATTTTTTGCTGCTAAACTAAGAGAGAGAAAACAATGTTTAACAACAACTAAAACAACTTCTTTACATATTTTATGGTGTGTATATATAGTAGTGGTTGGTTTATGGCTTCATTTCATTGTAGTTGCACATTGCATTTGCAACAGTTGCTATCGTTGCTATTGTTGTCGGTGGTGGTGGTAATGTTTTCATAGAGTATTTAAAACTGAATTTAAATTGGTGTTGATTACAACTGTGCTAACAAATTCATATAAAAAAGTAGAGTCATTTACCATAATCAACAGCAAAAGCAGCAGCAGCACAGCAGCACTTGCAACAGCTGCATTGCAACAATGTAAACTTACAAATAAAAAAATACAAAAAATATGTTTTTTGTTTTTAATTGTAGTTTTCAAACCAAAACATAATCTAAAGTGGCTTTAATAGTTCCTAAACAAATGAAATTAAAAGCCAAAATTATTATCAACAAAAAACAATCAATTTCATCGAACACTTTTAATGAAGTCGCTGTAAATTGCTGTTCATGGTTTGTAAAACTTAATTTACATTCGCCAGATTGAAATTTAATTTAATAATCAACAGACATAACTTATGCAAATTTCTAGTAAAAGCGCCTAAAAGTATGTTTGACTATTAAGAAATTTAGAAGAGTGCCTATACATATGCATACATTGTTGGATGAAATAATAGTTGCAATTTCTCTGCCCTACAGTTTTATGTACACGGCTTTCGATGCATGAAACTCAGTGAACATTTCATTCAAATATTATTATGTAGTAATCATATTCTGTAGTATAAAATAAAATTTATTTAGGAGATAAATACGAGAGCCTCCGCAATGATACAAATCAATATCCAACCCGTGAAACAAACATTCCCTGTAGGCAACTATCCGAAATTTCTATCAAGTTCTGGTTAGGTTAGGCGGCGGACCGTTTCGAAGGAACAGCTTCCATTTAGGCCAGTATTTAGGCCCATTGTTATATCACAATTAATTCTACCCAGAGTCAACCATTCCCTAGAGAAAACCATCCCGAGTTCGGTCAACGTTGTCTGAACATCAGAGGTCAGAAGCCTCTATCCCTTTATGGCAAAAGCAGGGCACTGACACATGCGGTGAAAGGCAGTCTCTTAGTTCTCCTCAGACCCACAGCTCTTGCAGAAGTCATTAGTTGGAATGCCGAGTCTTTCGGCATGCCTACCAAAATGTCAATGGCCCATAAGGATAGACATTGTGCGTTGGATGGACAAACGATTTAAGGACAGAAATGACTCAGTCCTTTTTCTGTGCAAACATGTCCAGCAGGGTCTGATAATATTGCAAGTATCCTCACGCTGCTAACGAAATTGACCCTCTTCGTAGAACGAATGGACAAGTTCTGTCAAAGATGTAAAAAAAAAATTAAAGGTCAAGAAATCCTACCTTGTCATGTTAAGAGCCCCGCACTTACACATGGAATAAAAGATAGCTTCTTCAAACTCCTCTGTTGCATAGGTTATGCAGAAGCCATTGTAGGGAATGCTAAGTTTATCGGCATGCCTTTAAATATGGCAAGTGGCAAAAGTGAAGAGCAATAGTGCGATATACTTTCCTTATGCAGAAATACTTTCTAATTCCGAGCCTATCAATATAACACCTATCCCGCTACCGTTAAGAAAATTAAGTCTTTCTGTAAAGTGAGAGCAGAACACCTAGTTAAAATAAAACAATCGGTATAACCATGTACTGTAAAATGACGGAGCTCTATACCTACCCTTGGCAGTTAAACAACAATGCAATCTTCGACGCAGTCTAGTAGGTAGTCTGTTGGCCTATTAGATGTGAGATCACGGTTCAAACCACAGGTCAGATATCTCCAGCAAAACAAAATTTAAAAAAACATTTCTTCGGCGATCTCCTATCAGCAGATTTCTGGCAAATACTCAGAGAGAAAATAAAATTGCCATGAAAAGTTTCTCAAAAATCTGTCGTTCAGAGTCGACATTAAACTATAGGTACCGCCACTCATGTATAAAATTTCACAAACAACATAGGTGGTGTAAGAAGCTAGGTTGTAAGCCTGACTGAAACGTTATAATGACCAATTACGTACGTAATCTTCAACGATATCCCTATATGTTGAATTCCATAATACAATTATTTTAAATGATCTGAAATTTCCCTAAGGAATCCACGACATTCATGGAGAACTAACGTTGTAATGGTAATCGTAAGGAACTCGATTGGAACTTGTCTCCAATTCGGAGATTTTTAACGAAATTCCGTTCCATCATTAGAAAAAACTTCAGTGATCAAATAGCCTACAGGAAAGTCTACAGTTAGAAGCCTTAAAATATACTCGCCAGCCTAAGCTGTACAGCATTTTAGAGTCATCGGTATAAAATTCAAAGGCCACACCAGGAATCTCCTGCTCATCTTAATCCAAGTTGGGCCTGGATTTAAACGCTGTGAGTCTTACTGCCACAAGCTCATATCTTGTTGCAATAAAAGATCAGAAGAGAGTCAACAAATACTGCTTTAGTTGAAATAGAAGATGAAAAGAAGTAAGTTCGGTTGGAATTCAGAGAATTTTGGGATCGTTTTCATTCAATGTATTTACATGGCAACGTATGAACGCTACAAATCAACTGGATGTCCTAACTAAAATGCTCAAAAAATATAGTCAAGCGTGGCGGAGTATCATTTATGATTTGGAATTGCTTGCACTTATCCTACATTGGTCTAATTAGCTGAATTCAAAGAAACCTATCCTCAGCTGACCATCTGTATGTTCTACAGAGTAATATGCTTCTCTTTTGCGCCTGAGCAGTACCAGTTTATACAGCGCAACGATGTCAAAAATATCACTAGAACTGCTTGATTCGTAATTTCAGTTAATTATGGAAATTTTGAAGTGCTGCTAGTATTTCTCTCACTACTGTCCTTCGTTATACACAGGCACGTATGTAAATACAATTTGCGCAAGCAAACAATTGGAGCTGAAGTAAGTGATTTCTAAGTTCAAAATCAATACTGATTTACATAATTTGTGGGCACTGCGAGCTCAAGCTACACAATTATTAACTGAAACGTATGGTGGGAGGTAAATTAATAGACAACGAATAAATGAATTGAAGTGCATTAATTGTGGATCATAAAGGCAGCAGGATTTTTTTTTTTTCTTGTGTTTTTACATCAAGTAGCTCTTTTAATTGGGGGTTATTTAATCATACTCAACTAAATTATTCAACTAATTATTCATTATTTTATGGTTGTTATAAGGTAAAGTAATTGAATGGCTTTCTCCGTGAATTCAAAGTAAGATTTCCTTGATGCATTACTGGTCCTGGAGTGCTTATTTCGATGTTAGCTCTTTGAGATTATCCAACCTTACTTGCTTCAATTTAATTTAGAGTTTTAAAACGCGTAATACATCTCAGTTTTTAGTTGGGTGAAGTCGCGTTAGACTAGTAGGTAGTGTGTTGGCTTATTAGATGTAAGGTCACGGTTCAAAACCCGGGTCAGATATCTTCAACAAAACAAAATATGAAAAAATATTTCTTTGGCGACTTCCTCTCAACAGATTTCTGGTAAAAATTCTGAAATGAAATAAAACTGCTTTGAAAAGATTCTCTAAAAAATCTGTCGTTCGAGGGCATGCTGTGATGAGGAGGAGTTGGAGACTATCGAACACCTCCTCTGTAACTGCCCAGCCCTTGATAGGTTGAGATTGAGGACCCTTGGCAGGGCCTTCTTTAAGAGCTTAAATTCTGTGTCGAGAGCCGACATCAAGGCTCTCCACAGATTCATTAGTAGCTTGGGCTGGTTGAGAGGCGCTAGGGCTTCATGAGTGTAGTCGCGCTCTCCCCCCTTTTTGTTTGTGTCTGTTTCTTTCTGTGTGACTCCTTCGCTTCCCATTCCCTCCCTTACCTACATACCCTCCTTTCATCCTATTCCCTCTATTTCCTTCCCTCTCTAAGGACCTTGTACAATGGGTCAATTCGACCTCCGGATATCGTACTTGCCTTAACTGACAAGTACACGTCCTCTAACCTAACCTAACGCAAGAGGTTTGAGAACCTAGGTCGTAATCCTGATTGAAGGGTTGTAATGACCAATTATGTATGTATGTATGTACACCCAGCGAATTTTGTCAAAAGACCTCTACATTCCTGAGTACACAATTTAGCCTGCAGACCAAAGAAAGCGTAATGAATTCGTTCAAGGAGAATGGATCAAACAGAAGTAAATGTCAACCTTTTCAACCGAAGTTATCTTCTCCAATGAAGCGCATTTCGATCTGAATAACTTACTGAGTACACAAAATTCTAAAATTTGAGGCCAAGAAAATTTTCATGCAAACCATGACGAATAAATGCACCCACAATTTGCAACTGTCTGGTGTAGATTTTGTTCCGATTTTGAAGATACAGCCAAAATTGAAGTGACTGTAAACATCACTCATTACAGGATCAAACGATGACGGAGTTTCGGTGGCCTTAACTGGATAGTAGGGATCCTGATGTCAAGGGACTTAACACATCGGGCGTGTAACAACCCAGAACAGATTATTTGAAGCCGTTCTGAACTCCACTACTGGCCACTAAGATCATGAGATTTTTTTAGACTTTTGCATAATAAATATGCGAATAAAGCATAAAGTAGTTTTATCGTTCGGAGCCGACTTTGGATTGTAAATCATGTATAAAATTAACACACGAAACATAAGTGGTGTGGGAAACTAGGTTGGAATCTTGACTGAAGAGTTGTAATGACCAATTAAGCAATTCTATGACTTGAGCAGTGAGAGGAATGTTTAAACGATGACTGAATGGCTTACTTTGGAGATGGATTGAAGCTTTTTAAGTTTTAAAATTCCGAAACACTAATGAGAGTTTCGATCGAACATCGTCCTCGTTTTTATCAGTCATAATAAAAAAAATTCGTAAGCCAGCAATTTGATTTACTGCAAGAAACTATTCAAAAGTAATGACCATGAACATTGCAATTTTTATGCTCGCTACTGTACAACGGCGATAGTGCAGTTTTAAAAAAATTCGTTTTTAAACAAAAAAAAAAAAAAAATTGTAAAAGAGATTTCTATAAGCACACGTGTGTGTACCTCTCTTTATAGTCTAAGCGGATGTGCCGCTTAGACTTTTATTGTGCCACTTATGCATGCTGGTTTTTTTGTTTTTTCTTTAATCTACTACTAAATTTCTGTGCCTGCATGCTGGTAATTTCTAATTACATTTTTATGCGACAAATAATTTTTGTTTTTCGTTTCTTGTTTTCATTTTCATTGTCAATGTTGTTGTTGTTGCAATTTTTGTCGCATTATTTTATTTTCATTTTGAAAAACAAATTTTACAATTTAACAACCATTGTTAGACGACTTAAAGCATCCTCCCAGCCTCCCTCTCGCTCAATGCACAACAATTTTGAAATTGTGTGCTGATGTGCAAACAAAACAATTTTGAAAGAAAATGACACTTTCCCAGCCATGGCAATATTCTTCTTCTGCTCATTTGTTCATATTGTTCACAAAGACATGGCATGGCGAGGCATGGCGTGGCATAGCTTAAAAACTACTAACATTTGCTGCAACAAACCGCATGAATTCCTTTCGTTTGTGCAACAATTACAAGGATATCCTTATGGTGTACAAATGTTTGCCATTTTTTTTCTTTCTCTAATTTTTTAATTTCAGCCATCATCTCTTGTTTTAAGGATGCAAGAATTCAACGAATTGAAACAGGCTCTGCTGTGTATTTTTTTGTATGGCAGAGCCATTTCGTTGTTGCTCAACAATGTATAACTTTTACTCCAGGCTTAAATATGGTAAACTTTATTAGATGGTTATCACGTTAATTAGAAAATATTTTTTGTGTGACTTTTTCCTTTCTTTCTGAGCTTTTGGTAATACGTACTCACATGTACTCATATGAAACATGTACTTGCCTTGAAGGACACAAACTTTTTACATTCGTTTTATTGATACTTTAGAAATACAATATGAGTTGGGGGAGAAAAATGAAAAACGTGATGAAAAGAGGAAAAAAAGAAAATAAGGCCGCTACAGCTAAAGCTCTGAAAGATGTAATCGCTCTGTGAAATCCATAAAGGTAATCGCGGTCTAAATAAATTAAAGTTTATAGGAGCGAAATGGTTCGAGTCTAAGATAAAAGAAATCATGTGGGAATCATGTAGATCTGTCCAAAAACTCTTCCTTCTAAAAACATCTCGTTAGGCCGTAATATAACTAGAGAATATCAGTTATCAGTTAAGCCCTAATCTGCCCATACACAAATCAGATTTAGAGATGTCTGAACTGTGGTTTGAAGCACTGCCTGTTGTCTAATAAGCCAACATACTTGCTGCTAGACTTCCACGTCTTCAAAGTTAGCATTAGTCTTATGTCTTAGGCTACAATAAGATGCCAGTCGATTTAAAATTGGTAGCTTAGTTTGCTTCTATAAGATCTCGTTGTAATTAAGCATCTTTTCGTTACCTTGATAGTTTTATAAAAGCGTAGATTCTGTCCAAATTCTCTTTCGGTGCTTTCCAAGTTACAAGTAATCCTGTGATTACAAAACCATTCGGTTCCAATGAAACATATGAACTCTCTATCGTCAGCTTGTTATCTTGCAATGCAGTGAAACACTTTTTATTTTGCTCTCTGCTGTATACATATACGTGAGTAGTTTAATTATATGTATATATGTGAGTGTGTTAAATTACAAGTAAACTTAATGTTAATTACCTGATAATATTTGCATTCAAATAAACACACAAATACTCCCCCCCCCCCCTCAACTTTAATCTCTTCGGCATACTTCTGAAAACTTTCATGAGAGGAATAAGCTTTCCAGCGAAAAAAAAGTAGAGACTTGCAAAACACTTCAGTTTCATTTCATACGAAGCAAAAAGTTTTATTTCAAAAGACAAAAATTCTCTCCCCCCAATTATATACCAAGTGTTGTACGAAAAAGGTTCTGTTAACACATTCTTAAATGCTAAACAGATTGTATTTAATGCCAATTATCTATGAAACTGCTAGAAAACCAAACTTTCACAGAAGATATCGCAATAATTTCCTATATTAAGTGAGCAGTAAACTATTATCATCCCTAAATAAGATGGAAAAATTTACACGTCTATCAGACGCTAATAAAAAAAAAACCTTACTTTGGCCATTTGTAAGCCTTCACACAGACAACAGAAGAAAATATTTTTCTGCCTTTCTTTTGCCACAGATTCGTGAGTTGGCTTACAGAATTCAGAGCAACAGAATGATTTTTCTTTTGTCGACGCCTTTTCAAACTCAGATAACAACTGATTGCCCTGAAAAAGCTACTGAAACCAGTCGTTCGGAGTAGATGTTAAACTGTAAGTCATGCCATACACTTGCGCCACGTCTTACAACAATAGTGGTGGGAGAAGCTAGGTTGCAAACGGCTACAACTGCTATGATGTATTGTATTTCATTATATTGCTTGGACCTTGCCATTATGTACGCCTCAGGATTGGTTGGAGCTGCGGATCCTGAGAATAGTTTTGGACCTTTTTCATCATTACAACTTTTACGTCGGGATAACGCCCTAGTTTTTCACACCACTTATGTTGTGTATGTTAATTTAATACACGAAGGGAGTGACCTACTATTAAAGTCCATTCCGAATGACATATTTTTGAGAAACTTTTTCATCGCAATTTTATTTTATTTACTCACAGAATTTTCGCCAGAAATCTGCTGAGAGGTCATGCTATGGTCATGCCATTCTTGGTTATAGCTGATCGGACTATACCTATCGATTTATTGGTTTTATAACGAAAATACTGGATAGATGCCTATTATGATAACGATATCACCTCCCAATGAAAGTCAACTAAATATTCACCGATTGATCCCGATAAGTGATTAAATCGGATGTGTAATGTTTTCAGAACAACTGAATCTCAGGTTACTCCTTGCTCCATCCGATTACTACAGTGCCATTCAAGCTGAAATTAAGTCTTTAAAGATTGCCGTTGTGCGAATCTGGTATCAGGTTATGTGCTACGATGAGTACTCATATTCATCGACAGTAAAGCGACCAGAAATCGTCGCAGTTTAGTAGGTGGTATATTGGTTTAATAAGACGAGATTCAATGTTTCAAATCCCAGCTCAGACATCTCAAACAAAACGAAATATAAAAAGACAAAAAATTTCTTTCGTAGACTTACTCCCGGTGGTCAGTCAGTCTGCTGGCAAAAATTCTGTGAGCAAATAAATTTGCCATGAAAAGTTTCTTGGAATTGTCAATCAGAATCGACCTACAGTTTAAGGTCCCGCCATTCATGGATAAAAATTAACACACACAACATGTGTGGTATAAGAAGATAAATTGTACTCCGCACTAATGCGGTTGTAATGGTTGTAACGACCAATAAAACAATTAAGTAAAGCGGCCATTAAATCCCTAGAGATATGTATGTACTCCACATCTAAGATTGTTTATGCGGGTGTCCCTACAGAAGATGGCGCGACATTTGAAAGTTATTCTCATGTAGGTTCCTGGGCGCGAAACACCTAGAAGGTAACAATAAAACCTATGCGCTTGTACAAGATATCTGTCAAATCAAAACAAAATCCAGAACAAAATTTGATTTACAGCTGTCTGAAGACTAGAAATCACTCATAATGAATTATTATAATCACTACCTACTAGACTACGGCGACTAGAATTAAACTATCAGGATGGCTGAGAGATGCCAGCCCGGAGTTATAGTTATACGATGGAATAGTTAACATCGGTGTAAGATCGGGAACCCAAGTTAGCTGTGCCAATTGTGGCCGCTGCTTATTCAACCTAACCTAATGCTTCAATCTTAGAGGATTATCTGCGTAGACAAAGTATTCAACGTATTTTGAAGTACAAAACAAACACACTATAACTGCTAAGAACTCCGTGAAATTGGGAAATTTTTTTGCTATCGGCTACACCGTCTCCAGCAGAAGCGATATATTTTTCAGAATGGTGATTCACAGGGGTGAGCATAGCTATAAATAATGCTTACAGTCTCATTAAATTTTTTTAATAGTTTTTACAATTTCCTGAATGGTAAGTTCACTATAATGACCATAATCACCATGTAGTGGTGGCCATGTTGAATCACGAAAAGTGGCAACGTTTGAATCATTATACAATTGAAGTTTTAGTATTTTTTCCGGTGTTTCCAAGTAATTAAAAAATTTCAAATGGAAAGCCGTTTTGATCAAATGCCCACACTGCGATTAATTTTTAAGTGAGAGCAACCAGAGCCATGACTTTATTTGAAAATAAAAATCGATAACATGCTTCCGAACGAAATTATTTAATTTTTATTACACTAAAGACCGCACACATATAAGCTTAAATTACATTTATTGTGTGTAAATTTCTTTCGTTATTTTTGTGTTTCTGTTTTTATCAATATTTTCATCCTTGACATGCCCCGAGGCAACACAGCAATATTTCATCTGTTTACACATCTCAGGACAAAAAAAATTAAAAATAAAACAAAAAATAGAGAGAGAGAAAAAAATACAGAAAATTTGAACAAAAATAAATGACACCAAAACAAAGAATTAATGTCAAGGATAATTAGTCAACACCATCCACAACAACACGAACTCAAATACTGCAGCTACTACAGCTACTGCTGCTACTGCCACTAAAACTATATATTTTTTCTTTACCTTTTACTTGTGTTTTTATAGGGTCCTTCAGTCCCATCATTCCAAATTGAAATGAAACAAAATGAGCGTGTGAAGCCACTGTAGTCTAGTGGTACTGTGTTGACTTAGTAGACATGAGGCCACAGTTCAATCCCCAGGTCAGACATCTCTAACAAAGCGAAATAAGAAAAAATATTTCTTCAGCAACTGCCTCTCTGCAGATTTCTGGCAAAAACTCTCTGAGAGTAAATCCAAAAATTGCCATGAAAAGTTTCTCTGTCGTTCGGAGTTGATTTTTAACTGTAGGTCCCGCCACTCGTGTAGATCGTAATCCTGACTAAAGGGTTGTAATGACAAGTTGTGTTATGTTATGAGTGTAAAATATTTTATTCACTTGAAAGACCTAAGGGATGACCTTATGTGTGAAATGTAAAGTCGTTCAAATGTTCGCTACAGCATCTCTCTCCTATTCCACGACTCTGGCCCATTAGTCAGGTTGGATTTGATCAACGTCATGGGTTACATGGAGGACTTCTGTTGTTTGTGGATTATTCGCGACTTACGAAAACCCCTCAAGAAACAGTCTAACGGTGTGCAATCGCACAATCTAAATAGTCAGTTGACATCGCCTCCACATGAGATGACCATGCTCTCAGATCGTTAGGGCAGGATATACAATGTGGCATGAGCTGTAAGGCACGTTTTGTCTTCCTTTTGAAACCATATACCGTTGGTGATGAGGTCATTCAATTTAGGCCAAAAAAGTTGGTAATCATTGACTTACAGTGCTTGCCGTTGACACGGAAGGCTTTGTCAACGTCTCTCTTTAAGAAATATGTGCCGATGACGCCATCAGCTCAAAATCTACTCCAAACAGTGACTTTTTTGGAATACATTGGACACTTTTGAACCTTCTGTTTATTGATACATACGTACATACACACGTAATTGGTCATTACAACCCTTCAGTCAGGATTACGCCCTAGCTACTCACATCACATATGATGTGTGTGTTCGAGACGTCTGACCCGTCTAATAAGCCAACACACTATCCACTAGACTACGACGACTACCTTCTGGGGATTGATATCGTCCGAAATTCGAAAATTTTGATTCAAACTGAAATGGGCCTCATCTGAAAATTATTTTCGATAAAAACTAGGGTCGGGTAGAACACCCATTATGTTCAGAAAGTTTTATTATTTGCACGTGTTGTTGAACGCAATATCAGTCCGAGGTAATGTGGCAACATATGTATGATGACAGATGTAGCTTCAACAAGATGGCCGTTATCAACTGTCAAACTTTAGCAGCCCCTGTTGGAAGACCCATGGTGCTGCAATAGTAATACTACCTCACCTAGCACCTCTCTAACACAAACACTGTTTTATCCTTTTTTTATTACTCTTTCTCTCTCTCTATAAAAACACATAAGCTAGTATGCATATCTATGTGTGTGTGAATGTACGTGTTTGTACAAAAGTATTAAAATTCTAATTGTATTCTCTGTACGTATATATGTACGTACGTACATACGTTATCATAAGTACTAAAATAGCAGGGAAAAAAAAACGGGAAAAAAGTGGTTAAAAAAAATTAACCAACATTCATGACCTTCTATTAGATTTTTTGTAGTCGTTTTTGTTGTTGTTCTTGTTGTTGTTGTCGTTGTTTTGATGTTTTTTGTAACAGAAATTGCCATAAAATGTAATCAAATATTTTCTCTTCTCCAAATAGCTAAAGACACCATTTCCACAAATAAGAGAAAATATACTTTTTCTTTTTTGAATTTTTCTTTTCACTTTTTATCTGAGTTCACAATCATATTTATTTATTCGAATTTTTATATTGAACCTGCAAATAGCTCTCACCGGAATTGAATCCACCGACAAATGCCATTCATGCTAAAACCATTGGCTGCAACATTGGCTTGATGTTACATAATCTTATATTTATATCAGGTGGGCCATTTATCAGTTTGAATTTGAACCATTCGGTTATATCGAATCTGGCAATACTTATGTCATTCTATTCTGTCACAAAATTCAGTCGATTATCTCCATCGAACGTAACGAAGCGATTAACATTTAAGCAACGTTAAGATTTATTGGGACAACGAGAAACTGCACGATGATGTCGATTTTGTCAAAAAAGAATCATCTTTTCCGATGAAGCTCATTTTCATCTTGATGGGTACGTTAAAAAGCAAAATTACCGTATTTGGAGCTCAGGAAACCCACACATGGTTTTAAGAGCGACTGTTTGGTGCGACCTAGGAGCGGAGGCATTATTGGCCAATATTTGTTTGAAAATGAAGACGGCGCAACCATTACGGTCAATGGGGAAACCTATCGCACCATGACAACCGATTTATTTGTACCCGCTTCACATGGTATGGATATGAACGATGTTTGATTTCAACAGGATGATGCAACTTGCGTCAAACGTTTGATGGCCGTTTAATTAGCCGAAATGGTGGTAACAATTGGCCACCAAGAAGCTGCGATTTGACACCGTTGGACTAAGTTCTGTGTTATGCCAACAAACCAAAGACAATTGAACATTTTAAGGCCATCGTTGGTGATGCCAGGGTCGCCATACGACCCCATACACTCGAAAAAGTTAACGAAAATGGGTCCGATCAAATGAGGTATCGTGCGGCCAGCCGCGACAGCCATACGAATGAAATAATATTCCATTTCTAAAGGGAACAATTGTACTTCACAACAAAAAAGTAAATTTTGCAAAATTTCAAACCGTTTTTGTTGTATTAAATTTTTATATTTAAACTTATAAATCACCCACCTTATAGAAAGTTAAGTTGTTTTTTTTTCTAAAAATCTATTGTAATTTCATTAGCTTACATCCTAATATCTTTTGTTTTGGTCACTTGTACTCCACTTTGCAACAGTTTAACCCTTACAAATCCTTGTTTTAATTTTGATGCTCGATGCGATAAGGACTGCCAACGAACCAACCCAACCAGTGTTGCAGTAAAAATTTCGATTGTGTCGCGACATTTAATCAACACATACAAATTGTATGTGAAAATACAATACAAACAACCATAGAATATTTTCAATAATAACAACAGCAACAATATCGTATGACACCAGCTAAACAAACATGACAGGAACATGTTCTTTTCGTAGCAAACCAAACAAACAACCATCAAGCCACTACACACACACACACACATTCATTTCATACAGTTACTCACTCACACACGCTATCTACATCTCAACTAAGAACTGCGAGTATTTTATGAAAGGGTATTAAAACCAATAAAAATTAAACACACACTCTCTCTCTCTCTTCCTCTTTTAGTCTTTAATAGTCTTTAACACATACACAAACTGTACAAATAAAAATACTGGAAAAAGAAATTTTGAATAAAATTTCATAGGATTACACCATTTCCGAATGGAATTTTAATATAAAAAAAATTAAGAGAAGAGGAACTTCCAGAGATTTCTGAAGCTATCACTTAAATGTCTTTAATCTGAAGTGCCATTTATTTACTGATACGTTCGCCGTTTACGAATATGGAAATGAGGTAATAAGAGTCCACATAACTAGGCGATGTCCACTGAGTGGTGTCCTTAATGTGCAGTCTAATAGCGCATGAACGCCTAAGTATCCATGGCTGATATCGAATGACAAGGATATCTTATGGCTTAAGAAAATTTGAATAGTTTCTCTGCGACATCATTCAAAGAGGCTTTAGATTGTAAATCATAATTGCATGACAGTGGGTATGAGGATATACCCAGGCAAGACCAAAGAAGTAGAAAACTCCCTAAATGGAAGGATATTCGACTTCTGTGTGAGACAGAACCACAAAAAATGCTGGCGAAATATCTGGAAATATCACTGGAAAGTAACACACAGGACTCATACATAAACCATTTCAGAAAAGGCCAAATGATATGCAGAAGGCTTGCACGGAAATACTGGTTTTGCAACATAGGAATTATGCACTGGGTGTATACCATGATAGTCTGAACAATAGTAACTTATGGGGTAATTGCTCTGGGCAGACAGAACGCATATGAAAACAGATCAATTGGAGTCTGAATTGAACAAGTTACAGTGACTAGCGTGTGAAGGTACAACAGCGTCAATGAAAACCTCTTCAACAGTGGAGGATGTGCATATGGTACTGAAAAGCAAAGCTTCGGGGTCTATGGTAAGGTTATTTGGAGATAAGTTTAGCATGAATTTCGGGATATAAGCAATCTTTTGGCTGACAGTACTGTTTTTAACTATCCCCTGGATAGAAGCAGTAGACTCTATGATTTTGGGACGGGCTTCACTACGATACTTAGTAACAAGAATAAATGGAGCCTACGTACTCTCATGAAAGAGAGATCATTTTGTAGTACACAGATGGATCAAGAACAGATTTTGGGATAAAAGCAAGATGATTTGGTGCCAGAATGAAATATTCGCAACCATTTTGTTGTAATAGACCGATAAAGAATTCATTTTAAGTTATGAGCTGCAATTTTTGAAATCAAATATTTCTAACCCATGGAGAAACTCGTAGGTATCTTCCAAGCAGAAGTGATACATACGTACATACACTAATAGTGTCCAAGCTTCTCACACCACTTATGCTGTGTGTGTTAATTTTATACATGAGTCGCAGGACCTACAGTCCCGACTCCGAACGACAGATTTTTTTTGAGAAACTTTTCATAGCAATATTTATTTACTCCCAGAGTTTTTTCCAGAAATCTACTGTCGCTGAAGAAATATTTTTCATATTTTGATTTGATCAAGATGTCTGACCTGGAGATTAAACCGTGGTCTCACGTCTAACTAAGACAACACACTACCTACCAGACTACGGTGACCAAGTGGATGTGTGTATATGCCACCGAAAGATGTGCTCAATTCAACACTGATAGGCGCTACAAATGACGCGACATAGCAATGCTATTCGACAGTTAGGCCATCATTTGCGCACTCGGGTCTTATTAGGTTAAATCGAAAATAGTATGAAATAGAGAGACAAAATAGGACTATCCACTGCTGGGTCCCAGGTCATGTTGTAATTCTCCGGAAAAAGCAAACAGATGAGGTTGCTAGTAGACGGCATGCTTAAGCAAACGGAAGGTCGATAGAGCAAAGAATTTAAGAACCAAGTGGATTTAAGCCAATTAAAGCGTTCGTTGGGTTATTATAATAAAAGCAGTTCAAAGTCATGCAACTGACTATCAAGACATAACATAATGTTGATAACAAATCTTTTGACAAAACAACGTATACTCAGAACGAAGTTATTTGGAAAGGGGTTGTCTAGGACTTCAGCATTTAGATTCTGTTACGATGGGAATGAACACATTCTTGGAATTTGTGAGACATTAACGCATCATAAAAGGAAATACCTGGGTATATAACAGGTACTGGCTCAGACGATATCGATTGGTCACCAACACCATTTGACAAGAGTAGACTTTTTTATGGTACTACATCAAAGACAGGAATAACCTTGAAGAATTTCAAAATAAATGTTTCAAATATTGGTTGTAAACCAAGCCTTTTGGCAAAAACTCTGAGAGTAAATGAAATAGCCATGAATTGTTTACAGTTTCGCAAATTTATCAAGCGGATTCAACGTTAAACTGTAGGTTACGCCACTTTTAAATACAATTAATGCAGATAACATAGGTGATGTAAGCAACTGGGTTGTAATCCTGACTAAAGGCTTGTAATGACTAATTAAATAAGTAAACGTGCGAAAAGCAAACATAATGGAATAATTCGAAATGGAAATTGGTGGCGAACATACGTACACAAACGTAACTGGTGATCACAACCCTTTAGTCAGGATTACGACCTTGTTTCTCACACCACTTATGTTGTGTGCGTTAATTTTATACATGAGTGGCGGGACCTACAGTTTCAAAGTTGATTCCGAACGACAGTTTTTTAAGAAACTTTTCGTGGCAATTTTATTTACTCTCAGAGTTTTAGACAAAAAGGAAGGAAGGCGCCGAAGAAATATTTGTTTTCATAATTCGTTTTGTTGGTGATGTCTGATGACTGACCTGGGGTTTGAACTATAGCCTCTTGTCTAATAAGCCTACCCACTAGAGTACGGCGACTACATAACGTAGTGGTGAATACAGTTTGTAAAACAATTTGAACAGTTTTACTCTATCCCACTACCATTTAGAACGAAAGGCTTTCACTATGGTATATGGGTCAGGCTGGTCGAAACTAACTCGCTTAGTTTTTATTATATTTACGGTATTATGGATCTATTTGTTTAGAAAAGCCGTTTTGGTTATGAAAAACTATTTAGAAAAATTGCTGCATAATTCTGTTTAAAATTCTAAAACAGAAAACGTCTTTCGTTCTCTCTCTTCTAAAATACATATTGCATGACGAACTATTTTTAGAAAATTGCACTCAACGCCTGTGTTAACTGCATGTTGTTCGTTTGTTTTTTTATGTTTTTGGTTTGTTACAACAATTTGTTGCCATTCTACTAATAACAGAGTAGACATGCAACGAAACAAATGTAAAAAATGGAAAAAAAAGTTGGAAAATTACTGGCAAAAAGAATTCAAAAAAAATAGAAAAAAACAAGAAACAAAATATGTCAGCTTTTGTGACATTTCACAAGTGCCTGCCTGCCTGGCTGGCACTCGCTCATATGAATGTCATTTTGTTTTACTCAATGTACGTATGTAAGTCTCTGGCTGTGTTTTGTTGTGTGTCCTTTTTTTTAATTTTACAATATTTACTTGACCTGGCATGTGGACACCTTGTAGTGCCTTTTTTGTTTACCTGTATTAAAGCATGTTCATCCATGTACATCTACAATTATGGCATACACAGTGGAGTATTCATCATACCTGCAATGAAAAATATGAAAAAAAAATGTTAAAAATTTTTCATTTTCAGTTTATTTTTACTATTAAGCTTTAAGTTTTAAAAACTAAAAATAATTGAAGAAATTTAATGAATATTTAGGGATTAAAGGATAGTGTGTCCAGAGAAAAATTAATTTTTTTTTAAATTTTCAAATGATTTTCCTTAAATAAGTAATACAAGTGGGAAATATAGGGTGGGCCCTTTAAAAGCTTAAATTTTGAAATGCAATTAATCGAAAACGATTTGAAATTCTGCCAAATTTATTTTTTTGTTCTGAAGTACAATTCTTCCGGTTAGAAATGGAATCTTCTTTCATTCATATGGCTGCCGCGACTGGCCTCACAGTACCACACAGTAATTCCGTGCAATTTTTCGAGTGTATGGGGTCGTATCTCGGCAATGATGAATCAGAAATGTTGGCCTTCGAATGCTCAATTTTCTCGGGTTTGTCGGCATAACACGTTTCTTTAACGGAGCTCCACAGAAACTTCTTGGCGACCAATTGACATCACCAATTCGGCTTATTAAGCGGCCATCAAACGTTTGATGCAATAAATCGATTGTGGCATGAGATGTGTGGCAAGTTGCACCATCCTGTTGAAACCAAACATTGTTCACATCAATACCATGAAGAGTGGGTACATAAAAATTGATGATCATTGTGCGATAGGTGTCTCCATTGACCGTAATGGTTGTGCCGTCCTCTATTTCAAAGAAATATGAACCAGTGATACCTCCACTCCACGAGCCGCACCAAACAGTCACTCGTAGTTGCACCATCCTGTTGAAACCAAACATTGTTCACATCAATACCATAAAGAGTGGGTACAAAAAAATTGATGATCATGGTGCGATAGGTGTCTCCATTGACCGTAATGGTTGTGCCGTCCTCTATTTCAAAGAAATATGAACCAGTGATACCTCCACTCCACAAGCCGCACCAAACAGTCACTTGTAGTTGGTGCATTGGCTTCCGTAAAACCACGTGTAGGTTTTCTGAGCCCCAAATACGGCAAATTTTACATATTAACTTACCCACCAAGATCAAATGAGCTTCAATTGAAAAGCTCAATTTTTTGGCAAAATTTACATCACAGTGCAGTTTCTCGTTGTAGCGAAGCGAAAACGAAACGGGCGGTCATGCGACTACAACTTTGAACCAATTGAATTTAGTAAGGCGTCATACCGAAATCTTTTCGTAAAATTCGACGTGAGCAGGTGCGTGGTATATTCAATGCTTGAGAACAAGGACAAGTTGATGTCAATAGATTCTCAGGAACATCTTCAGCCACAGCTTCGATATTTTCGGGTGTAAGCACTGTACGAGCACGCTCACGTCTTGGATCATAAACAATGAAACCAATTTAACGAACTTTAGCAATAAACTTGCGTATACCGGCCACGATATTTCAGGAATATTTTCGTGCAATTTCCGTTCAATTGACTTTGTTTTGGAAATGAATTTCCAATAAATTCGAACGTTGCACCTGCGTAAATTGTTTCATTACGTTCAGTGGAGATAATCGACTGAATTTTGTGACAGAATTAAATGACATAAGTCTTGCCAGATTCGTAATAACCGATGGTTCAATTTTAAGCCGATAAATGGACCACCCGATAGTATTTCAGGAGAAAAAATTAAAAATTTTTTAAATTCTTTTTAATTTTTTTTTGCCAATTTTAATTGAATAAAACACTGTGCATTTGATCTGTTAAATTTCATTTAATATTTATAGGCTCTCACGTTGCATACAAAATTTATTTTCTTCTTATTTTCGTTCATTTTTTCCTGTTGCATATGAAATGAAATCAAAATAAAAAATTAAATTTTTTTTAACAATATTACGTACGTGTCAAATGAAATAAATTCATTCACTCATCTCTCTCTCTCACTCTCGCTCTCTCTCTCTTTCTGTCTCTGGCGATTTAAAACAAACAACCGCTTGATATAAAATTGAATTGGTTGTTTTTCATTATTTTTTAACTAAATTGTGTGGAATACTAAAAATAGGCTCTTAAATTCAGGAAAAAAAAAACAAATTAATGTCCATTGCCTTCATTGTTTTTCATTATCAGGCTTATAATGTCTCCCGGTATGTAAAGTAAATGACAATAGATCTCCCGCAGTTTAAATTGAAAAGTTTCAATGGCTAATGAATTGGTCATTGCAACGCTTCAGTCAGGATTACGACCTAGCTTCTCACACCACTTATGATGTGTTCGTAAATTTTATACATGAGTGGCGGGACCCACAGTTTAAAGTCGACTCTGAACGACAGATTTTTTAGTAACTTTTCATGGCAATATTATTTTCTCTTAGAGTTTTTGACAGAAATCTGCTGAATGGAAGTCGCCTAAGAAATATTTTTCATGTTTCGTTTTGTTCGAGATGTCCGCCGCGGGGCTTGAACAGCGGCCTTACGTCTAATAAGCCAACACACTACCTACTAGACTACTAGTATTTACTGGATGGCCAAGGGATCCTGTATGAAGTTGTCATATTGGCTATGAAGGGTATTCTAGTTTGAGATGTTTGCGATCACTAACTACACTCTATGTTTATAATCAGGCTACCTAAAAGTTACGGACTAGGCGTTGTGTCAACTTAAGATTGATTTCAGTCTGCAGAAGTCTCCTCATAAGTCTCTTGGACATACATATATAGAGTGGTTCGCTGGCATTGTGACGTATATCAATAGATGAAACGGCGAAATATTGTGACTGTCAGTTAGGCCTCCTTTAGGAGAAGGTAAGTGAATACTTAATAGAGAAATAAAAGAGATTCTAAAATCTCCAAGTTAATATAGCCCAGGTATCGAATCTGAGTAGGGAATCTAAAAGGATCTTAAATTTTTTATTTTTTGTGGCATTGTGTCTTCCATATTCACTCTTTCTTTCTGCAAGCCTGCCCTAGCGTGTAGAGTTGTTGACTCAAGACTATTGGTTGGTGTTTCTTCAAAGGCTTTGAAATGTTGTCCTCTTTTAGGATTTCCAATGTTAGGACCCAAATTTTTGGCAGTTGATTTGGTTGGTGAGATTTCTTAGTTTCTTTTTCGTTTTCTACTTAACTCTTGACAATTGGTCAATTCGTCCTCCGGGTACTGTACTTGTCACAGTTGACAAGTACACGTCCTCTAACCTCACTCTTGACAATCACATGTCATTTATTTTTGCCTTTTCATTATTTCTTTTCTCAATTCTTTTAAATTTTGTTGTTGTTTATGAACTTTTGGGCAATACCTATGTATGTTACCTTAAATGACGAATGTCTTCTATACTCGATGCCAAATGGGACATTAAAAACACTAACCCAGTATAAAACATACCAAATACTTATTTGCCAAATCATTCTGAAGTCTCCATTCATTATTTTCCTTCAATCCATAATTTTTCCTTTAAAAGTCTATTTCCCAAATGAAGAAATATATACGTTCGTTCCAAACTATTGCTTACAATACATTAGCACTGGCGTCAGTTGTAAGTTCTCGTTAAATTTACTTAATTTTTATGCAACAAATGATTTCACTGAACACACCTCTTCCTTCTTGACCACTATGTTGCTATTATACTCATTAGAGAAAAAAGGTATAAAATTTAACATTAAACCTTATGAGGGAGAAAGAACAAAGTGAACAATAACTATCAATGTGTGACAATGTACTTGAGGCCTTTATGGAAAAGTTTTCACTGTAGATATAAAGTCCTTTTAAGAGCTTACTTGCTTAGTCGCCGTAGAAATATTTTTTCACATTTCTTTTTGCTGGAGATGTCTGACCTGCGGTTTGATAAAGCAACACACTACCTACTAGATTACGGGACTACTGCCACATGAGATTACCATTCCCTCAGATCGCTTGTGTAGGCTATTCCATGTGGCATAAGCTGTGTGTTTTGTAGAGCCGGCCTGTTAAAAAAAATATGTCGTTGGGGTCTAGATCATCCAGTTCGGGCTAAAGGAAGTTAATAATCAGCAAACTATAGTGTTTGTCGTTGAGGGTTATGGCCTGGTCAACGTTGTTTTCAAAGAAATATGAGTCAATAACATTGCCGGCTAAAAATCCATAACAAACACTGACTTTTTGAGATGCATGGGACGCTCTAGGATTTCATGTGTCGTGGTTTTGCCCCGAATTCGACAATTTTGTTTGTTCACGTGCCCCTTGATTAAGAAATAGATCTCATCATGATGATTTTTCGATGAACATTAGATTCAGTTGCCAACTGCTCAAGAGCCTAATTAGTAAGCACATGTCGTTGTCTCTGGTAGTCCATGGAGATTTGTTGAAACAGACTGAAGAAATGAGAACTAAATTGAAGCAGATGTACTTTTAACAAATACATCTATATAAAGACATCATAAAAAGTACTACCAATAACGATAACGATTTGCCTTTTAAGTAGATATCCCAACAAAACGAAATATGTTAGAGTTCTCGGGTGATGGCCTCAAAGTCTTTATTTAAACACTATAGAGGATCAATAGGGAGTCGTTAAAAGTACAATTTCAGTCAAATAATCTGATAACAAAACACATACTATTATGTTATTCAGAAAGAATAGAATAATATTACTCAATAAAATAATTTCGAATCTGGCAATACTTATGTCATTCTATTCTGTCACAAAATTCAGTCGATTATCTCTACTAAACGTTAGTATTTATTGGGCCAACGAGAAACTTCACGACGATGTCGATTTCATAAAAAAAAAAAAATCATCTTTTCGGATGGAGCTCATTTTCATCTTGGTGGGTATGTTAATAAGCAAAATTACCATATTTGGCACACGTGGTCTTATAGAAGCCCATGCACCCATTACGAGTGAATGTTTGGTGCGGCTTGTGCAGTGAAGACATCACAGGCCTATATTTCTTTGAAAATTAGGACGGCGCAACTATTACGGTCAATGGGGACACCTATCGCACCATGATAACCCATTTTTTGAATCCGCTCGTCGTGCTATTGAGGTAGGATAGGAATTTGCCACAACTCTCATGCCACAATCGATTTATTGCGACAAACGTTTGATGGCCGTTTAATTAGCCGAAAAGAAACTGCGGTTTGACACCGTGGGACTATTTTCTATGGGGCGCAGTTATAAAAAATGTTATTCCAACAACCCAGAGACAATTGAGTAAAATTGCCGTATTTAGGGCTCAGAAAGCCCACACGTGGTCTTACAGAAGCCAATTCACCCAATTCGAGTGACTGTTTGATGCGGCTTGTGGAGCGGAGGCATCATTGGATCATATTTCTTTGGAAATGAGGAAGGTTCAACCATTACGACCAATACAGGCACATATCGTACCTTGATAACCCAATTTTTTATACCCGCTCTTCATGGTATTGATGTGAACGATGCTTGGTTTCAACTGGACAATGCAACTTGCCACACATCTCATGCCACAATCGATTTATTGCGCCAAACGTTTGATGGCCCTTTAATTAGGTGAAATTGGACTATTTTCTGTGGAGCGCCGTTAAGGAAAAGTGTTATGCTGACAAACTATAGACAATTGAGTAAAATTGACGTATTTGGGGCTCAGAAAACCCATACGTGCTCTTACAGAAGCCAATGCACCCATTACGAGTGACTGTTTGGTGTGGCTTGTGCAGCGAAGGCATCATTATTCGCACATATTTCTTTGAAAATGAGGACGGCGTAACCTTTACGGAGAATGGTAACACCTATCCCTCCATGATAACCGATTGTTTTGTACCCGCTCTTCATGGTATTGATGTGAACGATGTTTGGTTTCAACTGAACGTTGCAACTTGAACACACATCTCATGCCACAATCGTTTTTGTCCGTTTGATGTCTGTTTAATTAGACGAAATGATGATGTCAATTGACCGCCAAGAAGCTACGATTTGCTATTGTGGGGCGCCATTAAATAAAAGTGTTATGGCAGTCGAGCCATTGCCGAAATACGAATCCAAACACTAGAAAAAGTGCACGAAAATTGGTCCGATCGAATGAAGTTCTGTGAGGCCAGCCGCGACAGCCATATGAATGAAATAATGACCATTTCTAAACGGAACAATTGTTTCTTCAAAGAAAATAAATTTGGCAAAATTTTAAACCATTTTTTGATAGCATTTTCAAATTTAAAGTTTTAAATGGTTCACCCTTTACAATGCCAGACTATTGCACGGATTTATTTTACCAAAAATAAAACTTTTTTAATAATAGTAATACTCAAGGAACGTATCTAAATGTTATCAATTTCATTAAAAAAGGTCCCCTTTATACCAAGGAGTGTACATAAGGGTTAAATGAAGCCAAATCTAACAGAAAACAGACAAAGAAATATTCAAATAAGTTGCCATATTATGGCATAATGACCCGAAAAAATAAAATCATTTAAGGAAGGCAATGAAAAAGATAAAATAAATTTCCATTTTGATGGAATATTTTCATTATAATATAACCATCCATCCACATCATTCATTCATTCATTCATTCATTCATCCTTTTTGCATAAGTATTTCTTTAATGTTCATCAAAGCAATGTTTGTCTGTCTATCTGTTTGTCTGTCCCTTTTTGGTTAGAAAATAATTTCTGTTCATATTCAATGGCAGATAAAAATTTCTTTCTATGTATTCTCGGTGTCGACATTAAATTTTTGTGAAATTTTTCTTCAAATCTTTGAAGACAAAAAGCAAAAAAGGAAAGAAAGAAAAACTGTTTATTTGCTTTTCTTCAGTAGTTTTCTTTGAATTTATTTTGCATTTCAGTTGTTTTTTTTTTTTTTCTATTTTTTTTGTCTTCGTAAATATTATTTCAATTTTGTTTGCTTTGCTACATTTTTTGTTTTTTTTTTTCTGGCAACTCATCCTTATAAAAACATCAATTGTATGCAAAAATAAAGACAACAAATCCAAAAATAAAAAGAAACATTTATTCGCATTGAAAAATGCCGCCAACAAAAATGTGAATTTTTTTTGTTGTTTCCATTCCGTAGAGCTCATGAGCAGACTAGAAATTTCATAGAAAATTGTGCAGAAATAAGATTTATTTCGAGCATACAAATTGAATTGAAATAATAAATATGAAACGATTAAAGCTAAAGCCCAAAATAAATCAACACTCTTATACGAGGGTTGGTTCTAAAATTAGAACGCCCTGGCTCATGTATAGATGACCATCGCAAGATGACCGTCGTGTAGAACAAAGTAAATATTATAGGAAGACCTGAAATTTAAAAGTAGTGTAAGAGAGAACAAACTCAAGTGGACTTAAAATTTAGCCAAAGATGTACAAGCAGCTTATAAGATAAGTTATTTCAGAGGACCTATATCAAGAAGCGGCTTTTCCCCCTGTAATAAAACCATTACAATCGTATGAAAATAACATTTGAAATTATTGATAATGAAGTATAGGAATCTATTTAATCTGAAGAAATTGAGAGAATTCCATTTCTCAACAAACATTGCGCCGCTTTCAAAATGGAAATGGTCTCAGCCTGAATCATGGTTGAGATGTGTAGTGGTTTGGCAGCCTACATGAAAGTTAAATATCAAAACACAGTCCATTCCGTTCAGCATTTTCAAGCTATCGGCATAAATTTCGAAAATTTCTCTGGGAAACTAATTTGAAATTTTAAAATAAATTTTTTATGCACAGAGCATTATTACATTATTACATGTCCATAATCCAAGTTTTGCCAGGATTTAACTGCATTGAGCTTAACTGGCACCAACTTAGGCCTCTGTTGCCGGAAGTGGCTCAGAGGGGAGCCACTTGAGCATAGCAAATAATGCCTTAATTGGTGTAATTGAGACACATGACAATCAGGGTTCTCTGTGAGGTTGTTGGCCACTCACGAAATGTGCACACCAAGGAGTAAGTTTGGTTTCACCACTGCCGGTTAGAACCACTATGTGTAAGCGGGTCATAGACCCTAAATTTTGCCTTAAATCTCTCGGTTAGGTTAGGTTGGCGGATACTTTGATGTTCACAGGCAAGTTCACTCGGTGGCCATATGGCACATTGTGTTGCAAGGTGTGAGGTAAGTCCCCTTGTTATTATCCGTTAGTGATGGGTAGATATGATCCACCCCAAGCTCCAGATGAAACCAGCCAGCTCCATTAGTGGCACGTTCGTCACTATGCCCAGCTGTTCAAACGTTTTGTAACTCAAAAACCTATAACGTCTATCCTGAAGTACAGGGACTCGTGTAAAAGGTGTTGCACCGATTTCGTTTCGACCACATCATGGCAGCTTCTTCAGTAATCCTGGTGGGGCAGGAAAGTGTCAGCGAAAAGTGTCAATAGCGCAGTGTCCCTTTAGAATTCCTGTTAGAATGCGAACTGTTTTCCTGTTGAACCCAAGTAGTTCACTGGTTCTACCGCTGTCTACTGCTGGACGTAGAATTTTTGAAATCCGGCAACCAGGTAGGTTTGCTGCTTTTTCCAATTTGGAAAAGTATTCCTGTAGGGGCGCATATCGTCTCCTCCTCAGACATCTCCGATCCCATCCGTGCCATTACATCAGACTTTTCGTTTCCCTTATGAATCTCTGGCTTAATTCTACAGTAAAAATAATTTCAATACTGAAGTTGTTCTTATTTTCTCATAGAAGCTCTTATTCCGATTGATAAAAAATCGGAATCAATTATCGATTAGATCTTCACAATCTTCTTTCGAAATGTATGCTGCAACAACAAAATTTAAAGCCAATGTATTGAAGTAGTTCAAAGCCTTTTAGGAACTTAACAACCTTCCTCTCAGCCATGTATTCCAAATTACTATCGATGTGTGTCGCTTGATGATGGAACACAATTTTATAAACTATGCGGCATATCTTCAATATGCGTTTAAGAAGACAACCAAAAATGCTTTTTTCTTCATCACATTTTGCCGATACTTTCACTACCTCCAGCAAGTAATATTTTCTTGTTTTTTAAAACTTTAATTTGCATATGCATTCTCGCTATAAAATAATAAATATTTCATATCCCCCTGTGACCCCAATAACTGCATATGCGGAGGACAGACAATGTACATCAGCAGCTATTAAAACAAACTCGACATCAATAAAACAAAAACAAAAAAAAAAACAATAAAAAGAGAGAAATCCATTAAAACTTGCAGCATGTTACACAAAATATATGACTTTCAATATTTTTCTTCTTTTTTTGTTGTTGTTGTTGTCAATTTGATTAATTATTCAATTTCTCAGAAACCATACACGGTCTATTAAAAGCGTTACACTGTGCATATGCAAATGCATTGTTGTGTTGCCTGCAGCGTTCAGTGGAAAGGCATGTGCTTTTGCTTTCTTTCCAGTCTAGTTAAGGATCTGAAGCTGGCTTGACAGAGGGCAACTGGAATCCATTCACTCGGGATAGTTTTTGAAAAAAGTTTTCAAAAAAAATACCAGCGTTGTAGTGGCCCTGATCATAGGCTCAAATTTAAGGAATGTATATTTAAGGAGATTTAAGGAAACGGTACAGTGAATCGTCGCTTACCGAGTATGTAAAAAGTGTTGTACTGGAGTTAAACTTATTTGCTGACCACCAAACAACTGCCTTGAACCGGAATTTGAGTATAGCGCGGACAATTTACAACCTGAAATAATAAGGGTCGGCGTAACTAGAGAGAAGTCGCCAAGTTCTAGGATAATAGAGTTGCCACCTAATGCCACTTGTATACAGTACTAGAGGCAAAATATCTAAAACATGTCCATTTTAAAAAGATCGTGCAATAAACTAACATACTGCCTGATCCTCCCCTTTCTGGTTCAGTCATTCGGCCGTCCTATAATCTTTGCAGGAACATAAAAATCAAGCCTTAAATGCCTTATCTCATATTGAACAACCCAAGAAGACCTCAGTCGATGAACTGATACATATCGATCTGTTTTTCGTAATCATTTTCCAGAATTTTACGTGGCGTATCTGGTATGAAGTCACCGCAGTCTAGTAGGTAGTGCGTTGGCTTATCAGACGCGAGGCCACGGTTCAAACCACGGATCAGACATCTTCAACAAAACGAATTAAAAAAAAATATTTCACGGCTGACTTCCTCTCAGCAGATTTCTGGCAAAAAGTCTGAGAATAAAACAAAATTTCTCATAAAAGTTTCTCAAAAATCTGTCGTTCAGAGGCGACTTTAAACTCAAGGTCCCACCACTAATAACTAAAATTAACACACACAATATAAATGGTGTGAGAATGGTGTAACTAAAGGGTTGTAATGGCCAATTGTGCATGTATAACTCGAGATAATTAACAGAGAGGGGTTCCTTCACCATTAATCTTGATAAAAACAATATAATTCGGGTTTTGAATGTCAAGGGTAGGCAGATAACATGGTTCTGATGGCAAATGGAGCATTTGAAGAGGCTCCTTGTAATATTATTCAAAAATGTCTTGAGTGAAGTCAAAGCTAAGCCAGGACAAGACCACAATACTACCACAATTTCCGAGAAGAACCCTTCAATGGAGTTTTAGACAAGATACAGAGACTATAAAATCGGGGCAAAGAAAAACTATCTCAGAGTGCCAACGGAGGCTCTGTTCGATTTGAGTCCGTTGCATATGGTAGTAGAGATCAGAACTTTGGAGACTACGGTTGTCATTCGAATACTGGGCTTCTATGATTTGAACTTCAACTGAAAATCATAGGAGAGAAACAGTCGGGAGAAACAGTATTAGCGTGGACCCCAAGTCATATAGAAATACCCGAGCAATGAGCAGGCAGATGAGGTTGCGAGGCTTCCATATCGCTGATAGTGAACCTGAACCTTTCTGTGGAGGGCGAAAATATTTTTGGAAGTTATATTTATGTTTGTTTGTGTTTGTTGAGGAATAACAGTAGAAGGAATTTTGAATCATGCAACAGACTATCCGGAAATAGCTAAGATTACTGAACTTCCCTTTAACTAGGCACTGTAAACTATAAGCAGATATTAGGAGCACCATACTGTCAGGATAATAAGTTAGAAAAGACGTTGTACGGAAACCCTATTTAAAGGTAGCGATACTAATAATAATAATACTGAGCTTCACTACGGCATTACCCAAACTATAATGGACTGGCAGCTTAAGGTACCCACCGAAGTAAAAGCACAGCTCATGCCTTAAGAAGAGAAGTAGATTAAGGAGTTGTCTAAAATTGAGGAGAGCTGTCGATGTGTAATAAACTGAATTAAATTTTTCAAGGACTTATGCTCTTAATAAGAGCAAAGAGAAATATTTACAAATTATAGTGGAAGGATGAGTCCGCAAATTTGCTCTTATTGCAGGGGAATTTGTGAGAGAGTCGACATTACCAGATGACATTGCTTTCCTCAACCGCCGATGCGCCTTCATATCTGAATCATTACAGATGTTACCTGGAAAAGTTGTCACTTTGCTTGAAGTTAAAGCTAAATAGACGTAAATTGGTTAAAATGACACTTTTCGCTTCCAATAAATAGTTCTACTAGGGGCTCAATAATCCGACATAAAATATCTCTGCATTCGATATTGATAATGCAGTGTAAAAATTTGTATTGCATCACAAATAAAATTAAATTCTTATTTAATATGGGTATACATACGTACATACATAAATTTAAATTTCGTATATATTGTATAGATTTATTGCTGTTAAATTAATGTTTGATTGCCTACATGCGGCTGCAGCAATTGAAAAGTTTGCAGGTGTTAATCAAGAACAGCCTGTGTGGCTAACGATATTAACGTTGTTAACGATAAAAATGAAAAATCAAACGTAGATTTTTTTTAATTTTTTATTTTTCTTAACAAACATTATAAATGAAGCACTAATAAAGCGGGTTTGACTTTATTAAAGAACATAATGTGTTATAAAAATGCATTTAAAAATATTGTTTTTAAATCCATAACAAATGATAATACAGTGCTGACTTTATTGAAAGAAAAAATGAAATTTCCCTAGTAAATGTTGCGATACGATAATGCCGTACGATATAATGGAAATTACTTTCTTAAAGTATATTTATCTCCAATGGTTCATATAGTAAATGAGTAAAATATTCTTCATAAATCATACTATAGAATTTTTCATTAACTGTTTTCTACTCATTGCAGTCTGTGTAAACAGGACCTCGTATGTCGTATTTTATTCCAATGAAATCTTTTAAAGTTCTCTTATTAAATACAAAAATAAATTATCATTTTTTCTTATATGCTGTCGAATTGCTTCATACATCACCAGGAATTTTTATAAATTGCTTTAATACGCATTGCCACAAATGGTGGCAGCAGCTGTAATATGCATTTATGTATGTATGCATGAGTAGTACAAATTGTTCATTTGTCTGCAGGTATCAAAATATCGCAATACAGGAAGGAAATATTCACTAAAAGTGCAGGAAATTATTGGTGAAACTGAGTATCGAAATGTAATACCAAGCAACTGGTATTAAAATATTGGAAAACAAACGGAGATAAAGGAATACAACACTTAATGTTTTCATGTTAATTTTCAAGTTGTCTCCACAAAATATTTGCTATCAGTATCGAGGTTTAAGAGACTGCACGTAGAAGAGATTTGGCACAATTTCTTTCAAGAGAAATATGTACATTTTATATTTGCAACTGCCATCTTATTGCAGCTACATCTGTCGTATAAATTGTCATTTGTTCAGACTGTTTTGCCAAATCACCATGGATGGATATTGCATTCAACAGCAGGTGCAAATAATAAAATTGTTGTATCGAAATGGATATTCTGTTGAGACAATGTAAAATGCGTTTTGCCTTTTTTAAGATCCCAAAAATTTTCTTACCGAGAGAACTATATGGTGGATGGATTCGAGTTCAATGATTCAATAAACAACCGACTAGCGTCTTAGCCCAGGATCTATCGAAAACAGTGCCGCAGTCCATGAAAATGTACAGGAGAATGCTAAGCAGTCGACTTTCCGTCATTGTCAAGAGCTCGGCGTTAAATTAGAAGTCACCGCAGTCTAGTAGATAGTGTATTGGCAAATTAGACGTGAGGCCGCGGTTCGAACCCCATTCTTCGGTGATTTCCTCTCAACAGATTTCTAGCAAAAAAAAACTTTTTGAGAGTAAATAAAATTGTCATGAACAGTCGTTCGAAATCGACAATAAACTGTAGGTCACGCCACTCATGTATGTATAAATTAACACACAGCAGAAGTGGTGTGAAAAGCTAGGTCGTTCTGAGTTGAGGGTTGTAATGACCAATTACGTACATAGGTATGTATGTAAATATACCCGCAAAAATGCAATTGACCTAGGAACTGAATGTATATGAGCATAGACAACGGACGTGTGGTCGCTAAATTGGCTCTGGAGCAGTTGGCAATTGACTTTAATTTTCAATTAAAAATTGTCTTCAGTGATGAGACCCATTCAAGGATTAATGGGTACGTAATCAAACAAAATTCTCGAATTTAAAACGATTTCAACCCTCATGAGATGGAAGAGTGTACAATGCATCCCGAGAAAGTTACTGTTTGAAGTGAGTTTTGGACTAAAGGCTCCTATTTCTTTCTGAAGCCATTACTGTCAACGACGAGCACTATTGGTCGGTCATTACCAAATTCTTTTAAACTGAGTAGTATAATATCAATGCCAGTGACATTGGGTTCCAATAGGATGGCGCTACGTGCCGCAAGTTTGATATCCTACATGAGAGTTTTGAAAGCGTGGTCCGCTCACGTGGAGGTGATTCAAACTGGCCACGGACATCGTGCGATTTCATCCCATAAGACATATCCTTATGGAATTTTTTTAAGTATCAGGTCAATACGAATAAATCATAAACCACATATACATACATATGTACATACACACGTAATTGGTCACTACAACCCTTTAGTCAGGATTACGATATAGCTTCTAACACCATTTATCTTGTGTATGTTAATTTTGTACATGAGTGACGGGGACCTAAAGATTAAAGTCGATTTCGAATGACAGATTTTTTGAGAATGGCTAAGATGGCAATTTTATTTTCTCTCAGAGCTGTTTGCCAGAAATCTGCTGAGGGGAAGCTGCCGAAGGAATATATGTCTTATATTTAATTTTGTTTGAGATGTCTGACCTGGGGTTTGAACCGTGGCCTTACGTCTAATAAGTCAACACACTACCTATTGGACTACATCGACATTATAAACCACAGTGATTCCCAAATCCAGCATAACTGACGATCAAATTCAGCCTGATTTATTCGCTGGAGTCAATGAAAATTCGACACATCGAATAAGCTCTACCCAGAGAAGAAGTGGCAGACACTTGAACGATGTTATATTCCAAACATAATGGCATCAATAGGTCTATGAGACGAATAAAGAATTTCTATGACATCTTGCACATGTTGTGGTAAGGAGAAGTCAGAGACTGTAAAACACTTCCTCTAAAACTCCACTGTCCGCCGGTAGGGCAAATATTTCCGTATTGACATATTTCCGTAAACATGACGTGGGTTTTAATCAGATTGTTTAGCAACCCATCAAGCTACCCGACTACCAGCATTGATTTGGTGTAGTCAGTGTTAATGTTAATTTCCAGAAATGCCGAAGAAGTTTTGCTTCCTGAATAGCTTAAGCAGTTAATTTCAATACAGTCCTTATGGTAGGACCCATCTTTGGATATTTTTTGATGCAAGAGAGATAGGATTCTTATGATCAAACGCTGTACACCTCAAGTGTATGCTGAAACAATTCTTGGTTTTATATTGTGATTTTGTGATTTTTTCTTGTGTTCTTCCCAGGTTTAGTGGAACTTGGTCAGCAATGTGTGCTCAATTGGGCTTTTGGTATCAAAGCTACCACTCCAACCTACCAACCTATCTACCTTGCAATTTTCCATACTTCAATTGCATGTTAGCTTTCAGTTCAGTATGGGAAGTACGTTCTTTGAGAATTTTAGGGAGGGTTGTGCTGATTGTCTCTATTTTCTTTTTATAATATCATAATAATACTTTTTAAATGTATTATTTTCCTTTCCATGAGATGGCCCTCGTACTTAATTTTATTTGTATTCTTTAACGAGAAAGCGAACTAATTGGCACGTATAATGAAATCTTTATGGTTTGCAGTTAATAGTCTCTATTAACCATCATATTTTTATGACCATAAACAATAAATTTCTTTTGAATTGTTTAATGAATTCATTACACCCCCACAGCACACACACCCATAACCGTAGTATAATTAATAAGCACTTAAAATTTTTTATTAATTTTGCACTTTAGCAGCCTGCCTCATTTGTTAAACAAAATTTATTAGAAATTTTCTTCTACAATTTTCAAGTTTATAGGAAAACATAACTCAAGTCTGTTATTGTGCATACTATATTAAGAAGAAACACTGATCTGTGCTTCTTCACAGTACTTAGACAGTTTTTTCCCCATTGGCTTGGAATTATAATTAGTTTGTCTTGTGGTTGTGGTGTTTATTCATAAAGTCTTTATTAAAGAGACCACCACCATTGCATTTAAAATGAAACACAATTCGAAAGTTAATTAAACCGACACTTAATTTAGTGATTGAATATTGAATAAACAATAGGGTATTCCTAGAATGGCTGGCAATTTACAAAATTTATGGAACATTAGTGTTGAAATAAATGATGAAAATTGTTGCAAAGTATCGAAATGAGAAGCTTCGAAGGGTAAGTCATCCACACTAATAATAAGGTCTTCAACTCTGATTACGAAAAATCCCCTTCAGAGTTTTTGGACAGCTAGAAGGTTGATACAAATCAGTCTGTCTCAAATTCAGCCAGAAAAGGGTTCCAGTTTAAAGGTAAGGCCAAGAAATATTGTGTCTTTGTTATTTATCTTTCGCCAACAGGACCCTGCATTGCAAATTCAACAAAAGTAGTCAACCACACATCAGTACTTCATACCTAATTGGTCATTACAATGCTTCAGTCAGGATTACGACTTAGCTTTTCACACCACTTACGTTGTGTGTGTTCATATAATACATGAAAGTCTACTACGAACGACAGTTTATTGAGATACTTTTCATGAGAATTTTATTTTCTCTCAGAGTTCTTGCCAGAAATTAGGTGAAGGGAAGTCGCCGAAGAGATATATTTTCAAATTTCGTTTTTTTGGAGATGTCTGACCAGGGGTTTGATTCGAGGCCACATGTTTAATAAGCCAACACACTACCTACAGGACTACGGTGACTTCAAATATCCTGTTCAGAGAAGGATCGTGGAGCAAACAGTATGGCTTGCGAAAAGCCAGCTAAAAGGTTGACACAATTCATAAAGTAAACGAGAAAAGTGGTCACGTTTAAAGGAAAGGTCAAATATTATAAATCCGGCAAAAGCGATCAGCTGCACATCAGTACTTCAGCAGCTCTTATTGTTAAACATGGGGTATGAAGGTCTGTTTGATTTGCAATATCTTGAAGACACTTCTACTATGACTTTCACTGTTAATATCATATTGGTTAAGTAAGTTGCCGTAGTCCAGTAAGTAGTGTGTGGGCTTATTAGACTCAAGCCCCAGGTCAGACATCAAAACGAAAATATGAAAATATTTCTTCGGCGACTTCCTCTCAGCAGATTTCTGGCAAAAACTCTGAGAAGTAAATAAAATTGCCATGAAAAGCTTCTAAAAAATCTCTCGTTCGGAGTCGACTTTAAACTGTAGGTCCCGCCACTCATGTATAAAATTAACGCTCACAGCATAAGTGGTGTCAGAAGCTAGGTCGTAATCCTGACTGAAGGGTTGTAATGACCAATTATGTATGTAAGTAAGTTGCCCACTTGGGAACTTTTAAACTATAGGGTCTTTCATTAAGGGCTTCTTATATTTAAATTACAATAAAGAAAAATTTTATATTCGTCTTCTCTATATTCTATACCATCTCAGCCACAGGGTCTATGGTAATGTCGTTCGCTACAAAGCTACAATTGTCAGACAATTTTAAATGCTTCGCATATAATATTCCATTGTAGTAACCTTGCACATATTTCTTCTATCCATTATCCGTGGAATACACACAACATTTTATTCTCGAAAGTAGTAGTTTAGTATGCCCATTGAGTATGTTGCTGCAGCCATATCTATTACGTCTTTTGCAAGTCTGTCACCATCTTTCTTAAGTCTTTTGTATAGTGTCCTTTTAGAAATCCATATTGCAGGTCCGAGAGTGTTTCATCACAGGTAATCTCGTCCAATATTAGGTTTTAAGATGTTAACTGGCATCTCTCAGTTGTATTCTGAAAAAATTTGAGCAAGTTGTGTCATTTAATTTGTGTTTGACTGTGTTATTAACAGGGGAGATGAATTAGCAGCACCACCAATTCCTTCCTAACCTCTCTTATTTTTCGAATATAGTCCCGAGTGATTACTTACTGTTTTAACATTTGATGAAAGTGGTACTCCAACGAGAAGACATTTTTCAAATCTATTTCAACTAATGATGTTGCAAGTGCAACTGCTTCAAATTCCCTGAATTTTTAATAATTCGATTGAAATTTTTTGTTTAACTCTGTTCAAATAAAGAAAAAATATCACAAACAAATATTATTTAAACACAACCAAACATTCTTGAAAATAATTAATAAACAAACGAATTTGTTTATGAATGAATGAAACGAAATGTAAATATTCTTCCAAATAAAAGACAAAAAAAAAATCCCACACAGTGTTTCTTCTATCACTTAGGCATTGTTATTGGGGAACGACGATTTATTAAAACAGCATTTGGCGTTCTGATTTTCATTTTAGTATTCTGGAGTCGTGCAATATAATGGCTACTGGCCATTGCCCTGTGGGGGGAATACTTCAATGCTTAAGGAGTGTTATTTTTTTCATGGAGGGGCATTATCTTTAAATTTTTGATTTTTTGTTTCAACTTTTACTCCCACGAATTTAAATATTCAAGTCAAACATCGTCTAACTGGTGGCAGCTACTGATTTAATGAATATACAAGTGGAAAATTATAAATTATTTGCCGAATGACTTCTTGAAATACAAAGTATTTTATGCAAGATAGTGGATGATAATAATAACAAGAATAATTGTCTCTAAGATATGTTCTATTGCGCAGCCCTCAATCTATAAGGGGCGGCGTCTTTACAATATCTGCTTTAAAGTATCAGAATGCTACTCAATGTTAACAAATAAAATTCCATACCCAGCATCTGATATACAACCTAGTATTTCCTATTGATATGCATTAGGTTAGAGGACGTGTACTTGTCCGTTAAGACAAGTACAATACCCGGAGGTCGAAATTGACCCATTGTACATTGATATGCATTAACACCGCAAATATTCCAAATACATATGTATGTGCTTTGACATCTATGTGTTAGGTTCAAGACGATTTCCATTTTGAACTAGAGTGCTTTGAGTCAATATACATAACATAACATATAAAATTGATTATTACAACCTTTCAGTCAACATTACGACCTAGCTTCTCACACCATTTATATTGTTTGCATTAATTTAATACATGAGTGACGGGGACCTACAGCTTATAGTTTATTTTGAACGATAGATTTTTGAGAAACTTTTTCATGGCAATTTTTATTTACTCTCAGAATTTTTAACTGAAATCTACTGAGAGGAAGTATTTGTTTTCACATTTCGTTGTGTTGGAGATGTTTGACCTAGGGTTTGAACCGAGGCCTCATGTCTAATAAGCAAACACAGAATCAATTAGACAACAGCTAATTCAGGCTTTGGGTCTACATACCCTGTCAAAAGCTTAGTTGTCAACTGCAGAATATATTTGGATTGTACCAAACGTGCCGCACGTTAGATATCCTGCATGAATGATTTTAAGGCGTGGTTATCTTACGTGGAAGTGATGCAAACTGTCATGATCTCAGTGTGCAATTTGAACCCATTAGACTTTTTCTTGCGGAGGGTTTCTTAAATCCCGCTAGTATGCAAATAAACTAGTATCCACAGCAGTTCTTATAAATGGCAATTCATTTGACAGCTTCAACTTCAACAAGATGGCTGTTCATTCAACTGTCAAAGTTCGGAAGTCCTTGTTGTCGAAATTTTTAAGTAACTAACAGGTTGCGCCACTATAACTCAAAAATTAAACAATTTTAATAATCAAGGTGCGGTTCACCCTGACACGCATTCGTTTTTCATTTTACTTCTCCGATTTTAAATTATAATTGGTTTTTTATGAAAACATTTCGCCCCACTGTGGCATAATAAACAACCAAATTATTATAATTAAAATACATATGATTGTTGTTGTTTTTTTGTTCGCGTGTTTTTTTAATAAAAATCATTAGTCAACTTGATTTCAACATACTCGTAAACAATAAGAAAAAAAAATAAAAAAAAAACAACCAAAAATAATAAAAAAAAAACTGTGCAAATATTATGCTGCCACAAAATAAACACAAACAATTAAAATGTTTACTACACCCTATCTATAGATACCAACCTATTATAGGTACGAGTAGTGCTGTTTGTAGCCCCTGCATTAAGAATCAAGTCGGAATAGTCTGCCAGTCGAATACATACATAAATAAGTGGTCATTGCAACCCTCCGTCTCACAGCACATATGTTGTGTGTGTTAATTTGATACATAAGTGGTGGAACCTACACTTTAAAGTCGATTCCGAACGAGCTGAGAGGCAGTCGCCTAAGAAATACTTTTTTTCACTGGAGTTAGAACCGTGGCCTCATATCCAACACAACGCCGAAAAGGTCAAGGAAAATTTCGCAAACAACATTGATTTTCACTAAAATCTTCATCTCTATTTTCTATGTATTTCAGTTGCGAGACTGTACTATCAAAATGAACTGCGTTATCGACATGTTCGCATACTCGACGATATTAAATGGTTTGATAGTATTTTTGACAAAACATGCCTCGATAAAAAATGATTTGAATGGAATTCACGCACAGAAAACTATCGCAATAGTTGAGAGAAGCCAGAGAGGCGTTACAAGAAAAACTTATAGGGCCCAAGAAAGCTATGATTAATGAGGCAAGCCAACATATCACAACTATGCATTGAATTTTCTTTCTAAGCTTATATACATAATGTCTCATTAAAACTCTTCAGTCAAGATTAAAACCCTTCAGCCAGGATTACAACCTAACTTCTCACGCCACTTATGATGTGTGTGTTAATTTTATACATGAGTGGCGGAACCTACAGTTAAAAGTTGATTCCGAACGACAGATTTTTAAGCATCTTTTCAGGGCAATTTTTTTTACTCTCAGAGAATTTTTGCCAGAAATCTGCTGAGAGGAAGTTGTCGAAGAAATATTTTTTCATATTTTGTTTTGTTGGAGATGTCTGTTCTGTGGTTTGAACCGTGGGCTCGCGTCTAATGAGCCAACACGCTATCTACTAGACAACTGCGACTTTTTTTTTTTGAACATACAAAAATGGGTGCTCCAAGATACACTAGAGAGCGGTGTGCTCATACGCGAGTACTGGGTTGTTGGTTCGTTTGCCACCAGACTGTCTTTTACAAATATGTAGTTAAGCTTGCAAATTATAACACTGGTAATCAAAACGAAAAAACGTATATTCAACACCAATTTCCGCCACTCTACACTGTCTTTTTGCCCTCTTACAACTTTCTATCTGAATGTACTTTACTTTACAAGAGTGGTTGCCATCACTTGTGTGGTGTAGGGTATAAAACCGGTCGTTTATGATCCACTACAACTTTTTAGCTCGTTTATCTTTTGTTCCATTTCATTCAACCGCTTACTAGACAAATACAAATTGTCTGCCTCAGCACTTTCATTGTCTGTGAGGGTGGTGAGTGTTGTTTTGTGTGCTAGTATGTGGCAATATGGCATACAGATGCGGCAAACAGCTGGATATTGCGCCAAGATGCCAAATAAAATTAATTCTTTTTATTATATTTTAAATATATTTTTTTAAAAAATAATAAAAAACAAAAACATACATATTTGCGGATAATAATACGGAAGAATATTAAAAAAAAAGAAGAAAAAAAAAAGAAAATTAAAATCAATTTTTAAAGCGAGTAGTTTTTGGATCAAAAAAATGTTGGACAATGAAACTGAAAGACAAGCCAAATTTTTCCAATTTTTTAACAAAAAACTAAAGGAAATTATGCCTTAATTTTAAAGCTAGTTTAAGTAGAGAAAATTTTATTTAATTTTACGTTTAAATAATACGATACGTTTCGGTTTCAATTGATTTTAGAAAAAAAAATTTTTTTTTTACATTTTCTTCGGGTATTATTTTACGGGGCATTGATTTGCCATTAAATATCGTTGTATCGTTGACATTTAATTAAAAATAAAATATTAAATTTCCTGAGAAAATGTCAACTGGCCACCAGTTGGCTTTATTTCGTTTCATATTATTTTGTTAATGGCTGCCAATAGTAATAACATTAGGGTGACAAAGTATTTAAAACAACTAAAGCTACAGTCGATAGAAAACCTCAAATCAATTTCAATTGGAAGTATATACTGTAGCCAACTCCGTCTCTGGCTTAGTCCAGACCGCTAAAATTTTACTCTGTCTTTCTTGATAGTCAAACAAAACAATAGTTACTTAATATCGAATCATTGTGATCGATTCATTAAAATTTAAGGCTTGTTTTCAGCTTGATTTTTAGGTAGCCTTGTTGTAAAGGCGTAGCCTTGATGCTGATTGTCTATACCTTATCAGCTAGTTCGTTGTATCCACTGCCACTCTTTCCTATCCCTTACTATCTTATTTATACGAACTGGCTATTTAATTCAAGGACGGAAGACAATTAATTCCCACTTTATCCAGATCAGACTAGGGGTTCTTAGTAAGTGTCCTTAGGCTGCCCTGAAGTCGCCGTAGTCTAGAAGGTAGTGTGTTGGCTTATTAGACGTGAGGCAACATATCAAACCACAGCTCAGACATCTCCAACAAAACAAAATACGAAAAATATTTCTTCGGCAACTTCCTCTCAGCAGATTTCTGGCACAATACTCTGAGAGTAAATAAAATTGCCATGAAAAGTTAAAAAAAAAATGTGCCATTCAGAGTCGACTTAAAACTGTTGGTACCGCCACACGTAAATAAAATTAACACACACAACATAAATGGTATGAAATGCCAGGTTTTAACCCTGACTGAAGAGTTGTGATGACCAATTATGTTATGTATGTATATACATACATATGTTGTAAAGCCGAAGCGCTGATGATGATTATCAAGACCTTGTCAGTTAGTTCGTTGCATGTGGTGTCACAATAGGCCGCTATTAGTGGTCAAAGGAATTTTAATATAACGAAGGTGCCACTATTTCCTTTCCCATACTATTCTACCCATACGAACTGCGTTATCATATTCACTGAAGATATGACCAATCCATCAACTAAACAAGAAGTTAGCCGACCCTTGTGTCAACAGGCAATGTATGCATCTGGAGAATACAGTTGAAGCGTAGAATGCCATCGAAAATTTTTTAATTTAAAATGTCGAATCCTACACAACGGTAAATGGTCGATAAAGTTAATCAAGTTCAGCGGTTACGTAAGCAAGCAAATGCCTGCCGCTAATTCTGAACATGTGGAGTACAAATCGCATGTGCAATGTTAAACTATTGCCTGCTATAAACCAAAATTCTGCTCCTGTCAGTAGAAAAAGCGGTAACAAGAACACGCACCTCGAAGGACAACTAACAACATTGTTCCATAAGCGCTTTGGTGAAAATCACAAGAAGAGGTCTGTGTTTGTCGAACTTTTTTATTTAAAAAGTTTAAAGTAGGTAAAGACGTAGATCGTATCGTGGAACTTCCTTGAAGGGTAAGATCACCCTCAAACCAAGGGATTCAGTCGATTCTGATACCATAAACCAATCTTGGTGTTATACATCCACAATAGAAAACCATACGACTGCAAAATAATTACTGCTATTGCGGTAATCTTGCAGGACTAATGCCAGGGAAAGTCAAATCTATGGGCATACCCCTCAGTATGACTATTCAATTCGATTCGAGGAAGGAAGACAGCTAATTCTCGTCATATTCCAGTCAGTCTAGCGGAGCTTAGCAATACTGTACGTGCCCCCATGCTGCCATTGAAATTAAGTCGATTTGTATAAAATTCCTAGCATATGGCCTGTAGCAAATGTTATGACAATATCCTTTTGTTCCTGTACCCGTTAAAGTTAAAGATAAAAACGATCCAGAATTTCCCTAAGATGAGTAATAATGTCGATTTGATCTAAAAGTCTAAACCCTTAAATCCTAAACACAGTACTCTTAAAAGTTTGAAGCGCTTTCTTTACCCACTTCTTCTTTCAACAGAGTTTGAGTTTCCGAAATAGTTCCTAGTTATTTAAAAAATTGACCCAGAGATTAACAGATCTGTCGTCTAGATAGCTCAGGCACCTAACCACACAGTGCCACTGACCACTCAGTGCCTATATGATATTTACAGAGTCTGACAAAGATTTACAATTCGTATATGAGGAAAGACAACCTCAGGGGTTAAATGAACCTGAGCAGTACTGTAATAATTCAACATACGACTGTGCTTGTGATCTTGATCTAAAAGATGAGTTCTGTGCTACGTTAGTGGCGAATGATAAAAAACATTCATGTTGGAATATTCATGTTCCAACCCCTATAGCCAAATAACAAACGTCCACCGATACCACACTACTTCAATATTCTTCAAATAGTTAGACTTTCTATTTGATGTTTAAACAGCAATTTCTCGGCTTTCCTGCCATCTGCCATCTGGTCCTAGTCCACGCAATACAATTGCGTAAACCACAAGATGTAACCCATTGAGGTTCTATCACAGGTAGTAAAGGGCCTATAGAAAATCTACTATCCTATTAATGTTCATTTTCTGTAATTTATACGAGGCTTCGCTATGGCCATATGTTCTCTAAATATCCATATTAGAGGCCTTAAGTTGGCTCCATAAAAATGAAATTTTTGGTTAAAACCCCGATTTTTATAAAATTTTCTAAGAGAAAAAGTGTTCCACGATTGGCTCCATCCAGGTATAACCCATATAGAAACGGAAGCTCTTAGTATTACGCTGGAAGCCCATATACATAGATCAACCTCTTTTCATGTCTTCTCTTAATGTCGATTTTAGAGAAAATGACCCCTTGACAGGGATGTTTTTGTACGGTACGTGTTTCAGAAGTCGCTGTAGTCTAGTGTGTTGGCTTATTAGACGTGAGGCCACGATTAAACCCCAGGCCAGACATCTCCAGCGAACGAAATAAAAAAAAGAAATATTTCTTTGGCGACTTCCTCTCGGCAGAATTCTAGCAAAAACTCGGACAGTTAAATAAAATTGCCATCAAAAAGTTTCTCAAAAACCTGTTGTTCCGAGATGCCTTTAAACTGTGGGTCCAGTCGCTCATGTATAAAATTAGCAGGCACAACATAAGTGATGTGAGAAGCAAGGTTGTAATCCTTTTACCGTTTCAGTAATTTTGTTATAAAGCTAGGTTTAAAAGCGGGTTAAATGACGTTACCTGTTGTATACTCTTTTGCAGTATGAATGTACATTTCATTCATTTAAAGCTCTGCAGAAAAAGGAATTCTTTCACTAACAAGTGAGTGACTCAAATTTCATTTCAATACAATTTTTTGGTAATTTTTTTTTTTGTTGTGTATTGTGTATGGGTGTGTAAACCTTTTGTACAATAACAATAATAAACACTATCTTTTTTTGTAACTTATTGTTGTTCGTGTTGTTGTTGTTGCTGTATTTAAACAATAACAATACCATCACCACCAACTGTGTAAACAATTTTATTGAACTGCACAACAGACTCGTCGTTTATATGAGAGCCAGAAAGCGTATCCCCCCCAAACAACAATTTGTTTAAAATTTCAATTAGAAAAGAGAAGCGAAACAGAAATCGTTTATTTTTTTCACTTTTTTATTGAATTTTTATTTCTTTTGATTCTTTTGAAATTGAGTCTTCAGCAGTTTTATATTTTATTTGCTTTTGTTGTTGTTGTTTCTTTTGTGTATTTAAGACATCAACCAACCAATACCGCATTCATCAATAGGTTCATAAAAATTGATTTTTTATTTCAAACGGATGCCAGACAAGATCGCTAAGATTTTCGTATTCACGCACTAGCACGGGGGTGTATTTACGAGATATTGTATGTCAGTTTTGGCCATTTAACGATCAAATGCTGTGCATTTTTTATGCTGCCCATTTAGTAATGAGAAGAATGTGTTTAGTTTAGAGTTTGAATATCATTTTAGGAATTGTTTTTTTAATGAAATTTTTAATGAAAATTTCCATTTTCCTAGCAATTTATGGCAATATTTTCAAGGTAAACCACATAATTATGAGGAATAAAGAAGAAAAAAAAAAGAAAACTGACAGAAGCCATATGGACTAGAATCATTAAATTAGTGAGTTTTATTAGTCTTGAGTACATAAAAAAGTTGAATCGAATTATTCATTGTGTTAAAGATGTAAAAATTTTAAAATTTTTTTAAATTGAAGAATTTCTTTGTGGCATTAGAACAACTAAAGTACGTACTAAATCAGCAAATTATACGGAATCAACCCCATAAAAGTATAGCAAAGTTATGTTCCTTAAATACATACTACATACACATACATACCTACATAATTGGTCATCACAACCATTCAGTCATCATTACGATCAAGCTTCTCACACCACTAATGTTGTATGTGTTAATTTTTTCATACACGAGTGGCGGAATCCGAACGACAGACTTTTGAGAAACTTTTCATGGCAATTTTATCTACTTTCAGAGTTTTTGCCAGAAGGCTGCTGAGGGGATGTCGCCGAAGAAATATTTGTTTTTATATTTGGTTTTGTTGGAGATGTCTGACCTGTGGTTTGAACTGAGATCTTTTGTCTAATAAGCTAATAAGCTTAATCGCAACAAATAGCACAATCCAATAAGCCATGACTGAAATTGAATTTTATTTTTGCTGATCTCTATGTATTATTGGTCCACTGACCGTCAGTAGCGTTTTCCAAATTATTTTTACACTTGATGCCTTAAAACACAATCATGCTTCTTTCGGTATCAATTTTGCCAGTGTAACTTTTCAATTAACGAGTGGAAAGTCCTATAAACCATTTAGATAAAGATTTATACTTTCTTCTCAACTAACTTTTTAACTCAACTAACTTGAACACACACTCGCTACCACTGCATGTGCTAAAAGTCTTAACAACTGATCCGAAGGAACATTGTTGAAAGCTTTCTGCTAGTGAGTAAAGACTATTCGCCAAAGTCTTCTTCAATGTTGCCCGCCAAGAAGCTTAGTACCACCAAGAAGCTTAGTGAATCGACACCTAATGTAGGCATTTTGAGCACTATGCGTGAAAATAATGTATCGTTGTCAAAAAAAAAAAAAAACTGTTCAAGGCTTTAAGAAGGAATGAAGTCAAACTTACAGGTCTGATACCGCTCGTGATGGTCTCGCAGCAATGGGTATTAAAAAGTGCTCTCCACAGGAATATAAGAGTACTTAAGTCGAGCGTATTAAGTTCCTTGCAGACAAGGAATCACTATATCAGATGTTTCCTGCAAATTATCGAATATAAAGGCCCAGTTATGAGTACCTTAACTTAAGAGTATCTCGAGCGGAGCTGTAACTGTGTTCACAATTATACGGAGAATATGTACCTAGAAAAATTTCCAGAGATTTTCATTTAAGACCAGGAATCATTGCATTAACTTTGGTTGGGCTTTTTGGAGAGAACTTTGCGAAGACTACTAATCTCTCTCTGCATTCTATGAGCATCTTATTACAGATTTTATTTCCCAGGATGATATTATCCTCGGACAACCCAAAGTAAGCTGTGAAAATGTGGATGTATTTCTATTGCTTCCCTTTCTCCAGTTTAGTTTAGTTAGTATATCCCGGAAGCCTTCAAACTGTTAACCCCTTTAGAGATGATAACATCAAAAACTAACATCTAAAAAAGAGTTGCATTAATTGAACAAAGTTCCTCACCATTGAAGCCAATACAACAACCAAATATATTTAACGGCTGGCAACCCTATCACTCTAGAACTTACTTCAATTGACCAAACAATCTCGGTTAATAAAGGAAAACTTTAGGGTAATCCATTTCCATACTAACTGCCTAATACTAGATTAGCAGGTTTTTTTATTAAACTCCGAAAACGTGTTCCTTTCGATTCAGTTAAAAACGATTTTGCTTATTAAAAGCAATTTGCGAATATTTTTCTTAATCCGTAAGCCAAATATCTTTTTGGAATTTTTTTAATTTCAATTTAGTTCTTCAAAAACGAATTTATTATTCGATTAAAAGAAGTCAACCGGTTTTTTTTTTTTATTTTAATCAGTATCCCTATATTCCTTAATACTCTTTTTGAGGGTGGGAAATTTCAAGCAGCACCAGCACTAGCAATTGATTTATTGCACTTCAAAGAGAATCTTTTTTATTGATTTCCACACCGAAGCAATCAAATTGAAAAAGAAATAAATTTTATGCCCTGCTGGATGCCTGGCTATTTGGCTACACGACACCGTGTCTTGTTAAGGTGAGTTGAGTGAAAGTTCACATGAGCATGCAGTTCAAGCAGGCAAAAGGGCTATAAATTCAAGCAGTTTCAACAACAACACAATAACAGAACCCTTGCCCTTGCCTTCACATCTTGTGTGCATTGGTGTTAAAAATAGAAGACGATTGCAATCTCGTAACTGAGGTCATGCAAACAGCTTTTCATGCAATGTAAACTTTTCTTGCTTTCTCTTTCATTTGCTTTTACTTTCCCTCCTTCGACATGCATTAAGCAATTGTCGCTGTTCACACAGCAATTGTCGCCATGGCAGATAATCTAAATGAGTGGAGTTTATGTAACTACGTGTGCGTAACTGTTTATGGCCATTTGTAAATGTGGTTGTATGTATGCGTGAGTGTGCTTATGTGTGTGTTTGTTACAGCATTTTTGGTAATAAATGTCCTGTGTAGGTTTCTGTGACATTTGTTTTCTCTTGTACTTGTGCAAGTGCAAGCAAGTATTGCTGTTGTATTAGTGTGCAAAAGAGAGCATTTTTTCTGTCTGTTTTATTGTTGTTGTTGTTGTTTTTTTTGTGGAAAGTGTTAAAAATTCAAGTTTTTAAATGTGATTTCATGTTTTCTAATGACCTATGCATTCTATTTTAAAAGTTTTTTTCTTCATATATAAATTAAAACAATTTTCAGCATGTCTCTGACAAATTGTTTTTAAGAATAAAATCCACAAAACTTAAATATCAGGTGGGCCATCTATTGGTTTCAATTTGAACCATCGGTTATTTCGAATCTGGCAATACATAACGTCATTCTATTCTGTCACAAAATTCGGTCGATTAGCGCCACTGAACGTAATGAATCGATTTACGCTTCGTTTTCGCTTCCCTAGATGGGCCAATGAGAATCTGCACAATGATGTCGATTTCCCCAAAAAAAAACATTTTTTCGGTTGAAGCTCATTTTCATCATGGTGGGTACGTTAAAAAGCAAAATTGCCGTATTTGGCGCTCAGAAAACACACGCGTGGTCGTACAGCAGCCAATTCACCCATTTCGGGTGACTGTTGGGTGTGGCTTGTGAAGCGGAGCCATCATTGGCCCATATTTCTATGAAAATTAGAACCGTAATGGGTACGGTCAATGGAGACATGATAACCGATTTTTTTGTACCTGCTCTTCATGGTTTTGATGTGAACAATGTTTGGTTTCAACAGAATGCTGCAATTTGCCACACATCTCATGCCACAATCGATTTATTACGTCAAACATTTGATGGCCGTTTAATTAGACTAAATGGTAATGTCAATTGGCCGCCAAGTCGCTGTGACTTGACACCGTTGCAGTATTTCCTGTGGGGTGCCGTTAAACAAAAGTTGTATGCCAACAAACCAGAGACAATTGAACATTTGAAGGCCAACATTCGTGATGCCATCGTTCATGAAAATTTGTCCAATCGAATGAGATACTGTGAGGCCAGCCGCTGCAGCCATATGAATAAAATCATATTCCATTTCTAAGCGGAACAATTGTACTTCACAACAGAAGAATAAATTTGGCAAAATTTCAAACCGTTTTTGTTTAATTGCATTTTTAAATTTAAACATTTAAATGGTCCACCTTATAAAATGAAAATTTTTTTACATTGCCTGCAGTAGTTGAAATTGAAATATAACAACAAAAAACACTTGAACACTTAAATTTCTCAATTAAGAAAATGAATTTCATTTCAAAAAAAAAAAATTTCTTTAACTCAATGCCGTTTAGAAATAACACAAAAGAAATCTTCACACTTACACTTGCACAACTCACACATATAAAAATGTAAATTTACGAGCATTATTCCTGTGGCCACTTTTTTATGCAGCAAGAATGAAAAAACAAAAATCTGTTATCGATAACAAGTGAAGATAAAGACCAGAAAACACAACAGCACTAAGAGGGAAACGATAAATTAAGACTTTCAAATGAAAATTTCGAGTATTTCGAAAAAGCAATAAAAAACGATTTTTCACACTCAAACAGAGAGCCATAAAAAAGGAAAAGAAAATTTAAATTGCATTTGAAAGTTTATTTTATTTTCAATTGCTATGCTTAGCAGCTTAATGCTATGCTCTGACTATCAAGTTTCAAAAGGTGTTTCACATAAAAGGTGGTGTCCAGTGGCTGGATTATAAGATAAAAAAGCCTTTCAGAGCAACAGTATTTATTATTTATTGAAATACTAATTGGGCATAGATTTCTTAAAAATAATATCGACTATCATATAATCGAATCGATACTTAACTTTTTACTTTTACTTTACCCCTTAGGAAGGATTACGACCCAGAGTTTTTGCCAGAAATGTGCTGAGAGGAAGTCGCGTAAGAAATATTTTTTAATATTTTGCCTCACGCTAACTATTTAATATCAGAATCCTTAATAATTATATCCCAATACACCCTGCCATGTCTCCCTGATCCATTGAGATATACCATATGAGTCTGATTGTCTCTTTAGACCAGAAGGACTAAGTTGGAATTCTAAAATGAAATGTTTTGTTCAGAAAAACGCATGTGTCTATGTCTTCCCCGAATAGCTGCACGTCCATAGTCTAAGCTGAATCAGGATACAACTGTACTAAGTCTTACGGCCACCATCTTAGCCACCTGCTTTAATAGAAGATCAGATGAAAGCGAAATGAATTTAAAAAAAAATATTACTTGGATAAAGTAGAACAGAGTACGATGGAAATCAGTACAGTTAACTGTCTGCGTACTACCCCAAAGCTATTGAGAAGAGCAGTAGCATATGTATATGTATATTGTCTAGAACACTTTTCATTATTTTGGAGAACGAATGAGAACGAAAAGACTAACGGAACTGAAAGCATTCACAGTGGATGTTATAGTCTTCCATCTGAATAGCTGGAAAAAAAACGAACTTCGCCTCTCTTCATTTTGCAGCCATAACAGATTGTATGTCATAAGCCACGAACTTTTCTACACTAAATTTTTTTCCACTGAAGAATCAATCAATAGAAATTCAAAAATTTCAAAAAATGGACAAATTATTCAAAGGCACTTTTAGATTATTCGATAAAATTTTCTTTTTTATTACAATTATTTTCCGTAAAATTTAAGATTAACGATGACATGATCCCTCACAGACAGCCTTAGTACACCAACGATTATTATTGCCACCGCAGCCTAAATAGATCATCGACTCACACGTACGACCATTCCAATACCACATGTTGCGTGGGAGACAGCCACGTCCACGGCGACCAACATTGCGGCCACCCGCACAGTTAGGCCTCCCTTTAAATCACAAAACAAAATAAAAAGAAAAAATTGTTTTCAAATATTATAAGAGAAGAAAAAAAAAAGAACTTACTTGGTGTTGGGCAAGCTTGGGACGAAGTATAGGCCACTAAGGCAATGAAACACAACGAAAAAACTGCAATGATACGCATTTTGGTTTTTCACTTGGTTGGTCTTTGTTGGTTAGCAACTGTTGTATGAGAAGTTTATGTCTTCATTAGCTGGAAGGCATACAGTATTTATAGCGAATTGCAATGGCAAGGGAAGATACCCCGAATATTCTTGTACATCAAGGGAAGGTGTTGTTTATGTTTTTTATGTTCTTTATGTTCATTGAAAGGAAATATTTTTTTATATTTATTTCATTAAGTTAATAAAAAATTGTAAACAATATTAAAAATAACAATAATAAAAAAACGTAATAAAAAAAACGTCTCCCAAGTTCAACAGAACAAAAGCGATAATTTCTTGAACTCTGAAATAATTAAATAAAATATGAATTGTTTACTAATCAGACCCTGTTCCTTTAAATTAATAATTAATTAATTCTTTTATTTTATTTTGAACGGAATTTTTTTAAAATCAATTTTAATCAACAATTTATTTTGGTTTTATTATCCAGAAACTTCGAGAAACTTTGTAATACTAACGCTGTAGGAGCTGTGTGATTGAAAAGCTGGTCAAGTAATTTTCATTTCTTCTGATTTTCAATCAAAAACGATTTGAAATTTTAACAAATTCATATCAGATGCTAGGCAAGGAAATGGCATAGTTGACAGCGAACAGCATCTTGAAATTTATCGGTGCAATAGGGTTGGAGGTAAAAGTCACCGTAGTCTAGTAGGTAGTATGTTGGCTTATTGGACGTGAGGCCACGGTTTAAACCCCATGTTAGACATGCCCAACAAAACGAAATATGAACAAAACTCTGAGAGTAAATAAAATTGCCATGGAAAGTTTCCCAAAAATCTATCATTCAGATTCGACTTTAAACTGTAGGTGCCGCCGCTCGTTTATGGAAAAATTAACACACATAACATAAGTGATGTGAGAATCTAGGTCGTAATCCTGACTGAAAGGTTTTAATGACCAATTATGTATGTATGTATGTGATACTCCAAGACATTTTATGTCTATTTTCTGTGTTATTGGCTCACCAAGAAGTCGAATATTCTTCCATTTAGGAAGTTTTTTTCTTTTTGGTGTATGTTGTTTTGCTCAAGTTCATTCTGAGGCCCACTGTGATGCATCAACTCCTTAATATCTCAAGAACACTTTGACTTATATTGCAAAGAGTCTCCTCGAAGTTTCCTTTAGCTATCAAGACTATATCGTCTGTATATCCTTGGCAATCAATGCCTGCTTCAGAGAGTTTTGCCAGAAATTCATTCACAACTCAGTTCCTTATTACAACACAAGTACAAATACACCACCCTGTAGGCATCCCCTATGGCCTTATATTATCTCATATACAGTCATAGATAGTCACCCTGCCATGTAACTCAATATACACAAATAAATTTATCCCCTCTCAGGCAATTCTCTACTGAACACAGATCATGCAAGTGAACACCACGAGTGCTTAAGTCAGTTTCAATAAAATAGGAAAACATGGGCAATGTGAACTCGTTCTTAATATCCCAGTACGACAGAGGACAAATTTCAAGAAGATAAAAAAAAGTTAAATAAATCTGGGTTTTCGTTCAATTAGAATTTAAAAATAGAAACATTCTGCCACAAGATGATATTCCATGCCATGAACTTATTGAAAGGCAAGTGTGCTAAGCAAATAAACTTAGTTTTTTGGGAGTCTAGTAGGTAGTGTGTTGACTTATTAGACATGAGGCCACGGTTCAAACCCCCGGTTAGATATCTTCAACAAATCGAAATTTGAAAACATATTTCTTCAGGAAATTCCTCTCAGCAGATTTCTGGCAAAAACTCGGAGATTAAATAAAATTTGCCATGAAAAGTTTCTAAAAAATCTGTCGTTCGAAGACGATTTAAAACTGTATGGTCCCGACACTCTTGTATAAAATTAACACACAATATAAGTGGTGTGAGAAGCTAAATCGTAATGCTGACTGAAGGGATGTAATCACGAATTATGTATGTATGTAAGTGGTACAATCCTGCCATTTTGCAGCAATGACTTACAATTTCACAAGCTTTTTGCATAATGTTCTTAAGATTTTCCTTTAGCCATGAGGACTATATTATGTCGGGCCTGAATAATTTTGTCAGGAGTTTATCTACGACCATGCTCCACAGTTATGGTGATAGGACACCACTCTGTGGGCATCCCCTAGGTGTGTGGACTCCCCTCTATCATCTCACTTCCATGTCTTCTTTTTCTTGTAAATGGTACTAGTGTATCTTTCTCTGTGTTTATCCTCAGTCACATTGTTTGGCACCACCAACATAATGTCGCAGAGAGACTCTTCAAATTTTCCTTCAGCCATGAAGACTTTATTATCTGGCCCCATATAACTTGGTTTGGAGTGTAACCACAAGCATGCTATACAGTTTTGCTGATAGAATACCACCCTAAGGCCATCGCCTAGTTGTGGGGACTCCTATTATCTCACTTCCTGCATGTATTTTTCATTAATTTTGAATATTTTTACTGTCGACCCAGCAAATTAATAAAAAAAAAACTCAAATCAAATATTATAAATCATTATGACTGTAATATTTGCATTGATTTAAAAAAACAAAAAAGATAAAAAGAATTTTAAAAAATAGGAAAATTTATTGCTTTTCTAGTAGATATTTGAGTGTGTGATTTATTTATTTTTAAGCGTTTATTTTATACGCAAAAGCACTTGTCTTCCAATGAATTTATTTGTATACGAACAGATTACAAATTTAGTTCATAAAATAATTTATTTGTTTAATTTTACACAAACACACACACATACATATACACTCAAATACAGTCATAGTATTAAATTATACACTCGACCATATCGTTTGAAAAATTAAAAAAATTAAAAATTTATGGCTACTTTTTTTCTAAATTTCTTCCATAGTAGACATAGTAGAGAGACAGTATACAACCCCCTTGTTAGAACAACAGGAAGAAATATAAACGAAAAAAAATCTTTACCTAACAGCTAAACAAAACAATAACAATAACTCGATAATGTTAAATGCAAGTTATTATTAGGACCTTAAACTAAAGACTCTTCCAAACTTTCACTGAGGCACAGGCTAGCTATCTTGGCCTTTTAAAAACAGCAAAATTTCTTCTTACAAATGTTTGTTTGTCTGCCATTGTATACACAGTGACTATAAATAAAATTGTCCACTTTGACCTTTAAACTACTGTAAGAATAACAATGGTAACAACAACAACAAGCAAATATATTTATTGTTAGAAATAACAGCAAAAATAATGAGAATAAAAATACCATTTAATAGACACCAAAATATACTGTGTGTACCCAACTCAATTGTTGGGAGTTAAACTGTTTCGTATGCCACAAAATACGGGACAGCTAAGCGAAAAATAAAATCGAGAATATTTCCATTCCTTGTTTTTCTATAGAAAAAATAGAAAAGAAAGAAAAGTTGTAATTTTATTGTATACAAATTGCTACCAGAATACATATGTACATGCACTCTAGTATATCATTAAAAACAATTAAATTTTGCTTTAATTTTGCATTTAAGGGCCTATTTACGAAATTAAGAAAATATGGTTGAAAAAAGTAATGAATTGATCTGCCATTCTGCATTCGTTCTTTTATACTTTGTTAATGAAATAAAAATTGCAAGGCTTAAAGGATAGAAAGCAAGGTAAAGGTGTAAAGACTAATGAACTTATTAAACCCTAGCTCAAGAGATCAAACCTCAGCTTTGGCTTCTTGGAAAAAAAACTTTATCAATTCAGTCTTAGTTTTTCTTAAAAAACTCTAGTCACGATCACAACCAAGCTTACGCCACCCATGTTAGGTTTGTTAATTTTACCAATGAGTGGCGAAGCCTACAGTTTAACGTCTCAAAGTTTTTGTCTGAACGGCTGAGAGAAGGCGGTCAAAAAAATATTTTTATTTCCGGGTTTTCGAGATGCTCACTAGACTTCACCGAATCTAATTTTAGATAGCCATGCGACTGAACAAAGGGTTTTAATGTGACGATCTCTTAGAGGGTTTATGGCAGACATGAATCTCTTAATAAGATGGAAGAACCATACCAACATCCATGGCACATGTGCACCGAGATATATTGGGTATTTTAGAACATTGCAGAGCAGGCAAACTGGTCAAACTTGAGACAACCATGGAAGACTCTAAGATGTTCTCTACATGTCAGACCATTAAAGATCTGACAAGGTATGCTGTCAATGTTACCTCGGCAGTTTCGAATACGAGCAAGGCAGCGATGCTACAGGAGACAATCTCATTGTTACTCAAATTTGGCGTGGAGACTGTTTTTAAGTATTCAATAAATTCAAATTTCTCGTCATTATATCTTGGCCATTCTCGGGTGGAGTTCCTTAAGGGAACTTAACATTTACACGCCATTTAAGGCTTCTACTTACACATCGCAATGAATAGTTCGACTTGGGTGTACCAGCAGGGCCTTCCAAATATTTTTTAAGAGACACAGTTTTTCGAGACTCCAAAAGTTATTTGGGCCATTTTGTGCATTCCTTGAGCCTGATTTTATTTTGAGGAGGAATGTGATGTTCGTGCTCTTCTTATTTCAGCACGCAGACTTTCAACGTCCTCAGAAACAATTCTATCTTTTCTCATCAGTTGCTTGCCGGAAGTGGCATGTTGAGTAGAAATATATGACTTAAACTTGTCTATCACATCAACTTTTACCCACGCTCTACCTGGATTTGGTCACAGATAATTTTCTCATCTTTAATTTAACCTCAGCAATTTTGTAATTTAAATTTTTTATTGAAATTAAAGGCAATCCAAACTTGATTCCGGGTATTTCACACGAATTATGATTTAATGATCTGAACGGTGTTATTGTAAAAGTGAATCAGCTTGTAAAGGTTTTTACTGGAGGTTTATTACAGCCTGGATTATGAAGATTATAATCTCCCGAACATTTATTAATAAATTGTTAATTTGACAATTGCTACTGTCAGTTTAAGTTGAGTGATGGTCTCCTTGAAGACGTATAAACTTTCATTTCGTTGGACTCTGTCTTTCCCTCGCATCAAGAACATAATCGTACATACCTCAATGCTTAATGCTGTCCTTTAAGATGTAAGAACTTTCATGTCAGAACAGGTATCCACGTTCTTAATATCGAGAAGAAAATCGTAATTGCTTATGAAATATGTGAAATGTACAAAAGCGAAGAATTAATAAAAAGATCAGGGTATGCTTAATTTCAACAGTATGTTCCTTAAAAGAATGTGACTCTTCGCTGCTCCGATTTCTTTTAAAATTCCTCCAAATTCGTTGTGATGTTCATAATGCTAAATTGGCTTTTAAGTATGAAGCGGTGACAAACATTTTAGTCACCGAAAAAATATTTTTTTGATATTTCGTTTTGCTGGAGATATCTGACCTGGGCTTTGAACCATGATCACACGTCTAATAAGCCAATATACTACCTACTAGACTAAGGCGACTTAGTCACACAAAACCACAATCTAGTCGTATCTGGTAAGCTAATATTCGTACTTCGTTACTTGAGTTATAATCTGGTGGCCTTCCAAGACCATGCGAAATATAAACAGAACTTATAGGCATTCTGCTTGCATGTCATCTGAGCATTACCATCGATATTACAGGGTCTATATTGACTTCATCCCAACACTCCACAATAGCGAAGATTCGAAAATTCAATAGCAATAGTCTTGGCCCACAGAAACTTAAAGTTGCTTAATAGCAATTAATCATTTCTACAACTGAACGCCACCCCCACCCTGTGATTACAGGCTATTATTGGCCTATTGATTTAATTAATTTGCTTTGAATTTAAATGTTTATTGAATAAATAATAACCAGTATTTTAATATGAAAATAATATCGTCATTGCAATCAATTTGTGGCCTATTTTTCAATTATTTACACAAAAGTAAATGTCTTTCTTGGCAATACTTTATAGAAACACACCCACCCACCCACTTTCTTTAAACGTTTCGATTGCAAACAAGGAAAGGCAATGCCATGGAGAGGCACATTTAATTGCCTTTTGTTTGTCGAATAGGAAAGGAAAATTTTGTTGAATTTTTTTCTTATGAATTTTTATTCATTGTTTTTGTTTAAATAAATCAATAATTATTTAACAAAAACCAAAAAAAAAGAAAGAAAAAAAACAGAATATTTTAGCAGTAGTTTTAAGCTGCTTTAGCTCTGTCTTTATTGTCGGCATTATTACTCCACAATACAACAATAAAAAAAGAAAAACAATTTTAATGAGATTTTACGTGAATAAAAAACCAAAAAAAAAAAAAATACGTCGATTTTTTAATAATAAAACGAATGAAGGATGATTTATGGCGCAGTAATAATAGAAAAAATTACTGCAACAACAACAGCAAAAAAAGAAGAGGCAATTCCATATTGAACGAATAATTGATGGACAAATTGTATGCATGAGTAACTGAATTAATGAAAAAAAAAAAATTTTTCCAAATTGTAGATCCTGTTTCCGCAATTATTGCTTGACAAAATGCCACCCACCCAAGGAAGGAATAAGACATTTGGGTGTGAGAGGGTATGGTGGCAGAGGGTATGGTGGTTGTTAATTTTCAAGGCAATAAGAGATCAAACAATGCTTTCCAGAATATATTTTAACAGTTTCTACTAAAGGACTTGGTGACATTGGTCAAGATAACATGAATGACGGTTTGTTCCTTCGAAGCCAACTGATCATCTGATTCGAATAGAATTTTTTGCGGCCATATTAGCGAATATCACCAGAAGGCTCTACTAATTTTAAGGTTCATATCGAGGGCGTGAGAGACAATTCCATAACAGCATGTATCTGTTGGCCTGTAGACTTTCGACTTTAAATAGCTGTAAGTGAAGTGAATAATCGTGCAATATCTGGTAAATACGATTGACGTGATGGATTCCTCATGATTCCTCAATGGATTTGGACAAGCTTACAGGATGCATAAAATCGCCGTAGTCTAGTAGGTGGTATGTTGACTTATTAGACGTGAGGAAACGGTTCAAACCCCAGGTCAGACATCTCTAACAAAATGAAATGCGAAAGGAAATTATGCTGCCGAATTCTTCAAAACAAATTAATTAAAAATAAAAACAATAAATAATTTTCAATCTTTTTTTCCTGACACATGCTGGAATGTATTGTTACATACACGCTAACAAACCAATTTTTACGATTGCCTGGCTAATTGCCTACATGTATGTACATGTACTTGCAACAATTTTATGAGGCAATAAGATTTGCTCAACAAAAAAAAAAAAAAAAACAAAAACGATATTTAACAATTGTTAGTGGATATCAAAATACATGCGTCATTAAAACGCAAAGTCTATCGTTTAAGTCCATTGAAAGAAATAATTTTTTTCATAAAAGATTAAAAAACATTATTGGCGAACCTGTAAATTGGTTAAGGATATGTTGGATGCGATTTATAAAAAGTGAAGCCTATAAAATGTTGTGGATACAGAGTTCAAAATACTTGATTTATTACCTTGTCGGGGAAGACCAAGGAACTCCAATAAAATAAAATTAACACCACTATACAAAAATGTACGCCCCATTTCAACTCCTAAGTATAAGGATATGATGGAGTTACTAATGCACCATGAATATTTTAACAACCTCATACATAATCTAAATGAGGAGAAATAATATGGCAAAATCGTTAATATTATCCTTAATTAATGAACGTTGGTTTAATTTCTTAATAAACGAATTAATAAATATTTTTAAATACATGTTTTTCTAATTACATAAATAAAAATCTGTATCTAAATTGAAAGCTTACCTATTTATTTTAAAGCTATTACATTCATCTACATCAAAAATAATACATTTACAATTTCTATTATTTAAATTCTTTAAAATAATAATTCCAAGAACTTACCTTAAAAACATAACTATTTAGAGGAATCACTAAAGTATTTTGTTGACTTATAACAATATTAAACAAAGAACACTAAGGGGACTTATTGCTTTTCACAAACAAAAAAGTCATTTTATTAATTTTGAAAGTGGTTTAAGTCCATTTTAGGTTCTGAAACACTGCTTATTTTTCTAGTAATGTTTAAAAAAAGTATTACGTTTTATATTCTAACATGTTTAAGCTTACAAAACCATAAAAACAACTTAATACCAGTTAACAATATTTTTGAAACAATTCAAACGCAAACCCTTAAATATCTCAATATAAGAAAAAATGGACTTAAATCACTTTCAAAATAAACGGCTCAAATAATGAACTTGTTTTCATGATCAGCGAATAAACAAAAATATAGCAACAACATCAGTATAAAAAATTTAAGGGATAATGATGTAAACAGCCAACAACAAAGTACAGCGGACAAAGAACTAAACAAGCAAAAACAAAGTGCAATATAAAAAAGGCAACAACAAAATGCAAAATGTAAAACTTGTTTACATTTTTAGATATTTCCCGAAGGTAGTCATTCTCCTTCAAGAGTATTCATAACACTATTGATCGAGCGATATAAACGGCAAGACAGAGCAGGCAACGGTGATTCAGTTAGAATTCAGTCAGTCGTGTGTGAAGCAACGTGAGTTCAATCAGTCTTGTGTGAAGACACGTTGCGTGTGAAGAGAATAATTATCGTTTGAAGATCTCTGTATAAAGATCTATTGGACAATTGTTATTGCGTACGCGGAAGATAGTGTAAAGGATAATAACACTTAAAGCATTGTTGTTGTTTTAGTCAAATCGTTAAAGGTGGCACACGGAATTGTGCGAACAATAAAGAATGAATTTAAAACTAAACACATATTTATTTTTATTTTATTTGCAATCTACGAACTTATATTTTTAACGTTTTTAAAAGGGTAAAAACGTAACAGTATCTTTAAGAACGGCGAAGACGCCGTAAGCTAGTAGGTAGTGTGTTGGCTAATTAGACGTGAGGCCTTGGTTCAAACCCTGTTGTTTGACGTGCAAACAACTCCACCAAAAAGAAATAAAAAATAATATTTCTTCGGCGACTGCCACTCCACAGGTTCCTGGTAAAAACTCTGAGAGTAAATAAAAGCTGCCATGAAAAGTTTCTCAAAAATCTGCCGTTCGAAATCGACTTTACTTTACTACTAGACTGGCATAATACTCCATAATATTGAAATGCTAAAAAGTTGTGATAATAAATACGCCGAACAATAAAATTTAGAAATTATGTTTTGCTAAATTTTACAAAAAAAATTAATTAAAAATAAATAAATAAGAAATAATTTTCAATCTTTTATTTTTTTAATATTCAAATAAATTTCCTGACACGTGCTGTAATATATTGTTAAATACGCGCTAACAAACCAACTTTTACGATTGCCTGGCTAATTGCAACAATTTTATGAGGCAATAAAATTTGCCCAACAAAAAATAAACGATTACAAAAACGATATTTTACAATTGTCAGTGGATATCAAAATACAATGCGTTATTAAAACGCAAAATCTATCGAAATCAACTGTTAAAATTAAGTGAAATTCATAAACGAAAGCTGGATGAAGAAGCATTTATTTGCCCTCTAAAAGGAGTCTCATATTTCCTCTTTCAATTGTTTAAATTGTTTAATTGTTTAAAGCGAAACACAAATGTTGGTCATGTAAACTACACATGTTCAACTGCAGTGACGTCAATAAACGTTTTTATTGATTTATTTATTTTTTTCAATTAAAAAATTAAAAATTTTTGTTCAATTTCATTTACGTTTTAAATAGGGACAAAAACTCATGCCCATTTAAGCAGTACTATTGACAATCGCTGTCTTGAAAACTGTGACCTCTTGTTCAAAACAGTGAGGCCCAATAACGCTCTCTGATTCAAATATAAACCTGACAGTTGCTCGTAGTATGTGCATTGGTTTCTCCAAGACTAGATGCGGATTTTCTGAGCTCCAAATTCAGCAACTTTGTATATTCACTTAGCAATTCAGGTGGAACTGAGAAAAAGATGACTTTTTTAAAAAAGTTAGCATCGATTTCACTTTGGGTTCACCTGCTTTGAGTACCCGAGTAAACTGAAGTTTGTATGCATGGAACCCCTCGTTTACACCGGCCATGAGACTCTGAGACACAGTTTAGGACTCATGCGAGACTAAACAAAGTCAAAAGTAGTGTGGTTCTCAGAGGGAAAAGGCTCCAAAAGTTGTCAGAATGAGCTTTTAAGCCGAAAATTTGCTTACGACCAGTTTTTTGGGATGCACAAGGTATAACTCACATTAACCACCTTCAAAAGGGTAAAGTAATCAAGACAACTGGTTTTAATGAGAATTTGAAAAAACTTGTACACCCAGACTATGCCAGAGAGCACAGATATGAAGTTCTCATTCATATTTTTCAGTATTAAGCCCAAATCAATAAGAATTTCTTTCTAAACCTAAAGATATGATAAGATAAGAGTCTTGAATGCAACAACGAAATCAAGTCACAAACAGATCTCTAGTAAGGACATCAACCTTTTTGGCAGAGGGAAACAAAGCCGCAAAAATGTTGGTCAAGCAGTGTGGAGTCACTTTGTATTCCAAACCCCATGTTTTATTAAAACTTTCACTGCCTTATTAATGCTCTCTCGTTCTTTTCCTACTCAACTGAGAACAAACGCTTCTCATCCTTCTTTTTGCAGTAAAAATTATGCGTTTTCCAACGACAGTCGGTTTCAAAGAAGGTACAAACCCACCGTAGGACCTTGATTTGATTTGATGGCAATCGTTTTTTGGAATGTTAAAGATGTAATCTAACTTGACTGCACTCAAAAGTCTAAGCTCAATAGTAAATTGTAGGCCAATTTAATAAGAATTTGAAAAAAATGAAAACAAAACCGACTGCGAACTAATTCACCAGAACAATGCAAGAGAGCATAGTAGTGAAGCTTGAATCCATTATTGATGCCCTGTCGTACTTTTCCTTCTCAAGTGAGAACAGATGATTATCATCCTTCGCTTTGCTGACAATTGGGCTAATAATTTAGCCTTGGCTACATATGATCTACTGAGTCTCATCCGCCTCCGAGGTTCTCATTTGTATGTTGAAACATTCCCGATAGCATTGCATCTGGACTTATTGAAAAGACCCGATATTTTATTAAAACTGTATGTAAGCAAATATGAATTTAAATTATTTAAACAATAATCATTTACACTTGCATTCATTCATTGTTAAAAATATAATTTCGAAATCCATTTACGAAGACAATATAATCTCCATGTTGTTCCATTATAAATCAGTTGTCGGTTGACCTACTGAAATTCTATACCCCGGCAAAAAAAAAAACCAAAACAGATACAAAAGATATGAAATTTTTATTGTTTTAAAATCGCATTTCCTTGGAAAACTCACTCCTATAAATACCCGCCTTTTTACTAGGTTTTAATCACAAACCAATTAAACTTCAAAAGTTAAAACGTGTTGAAAACCCAAAAACCAAAAGCAAAATGAAATTCTTTATTTTGTTCACTTTAATGCTGATCGCTTTGGTGGGCTATACATATGCCCAGAGATGTGTTGGCTTGCCGCGTAAGTTTTTAGTTTTCTTTTGATCTTCTCTTTGTTCACTTTATGATTTTTATTCTTTGATGTCATAACTCTAGGCAATCCTGCCTGTACTGGTGATCGAAATGCAGGACGACGTGGTCGTGGGTGTACTCCACGTACTATGTGGCATTGGAATGGTACTGCATGTGCATCGTTCCGCTATTTAGGTTGCCGTGGCAACAATAATCGTTGGTGTACTGAGCAGTCTTGTTTGCAAGGATGTCGTCGTCCTTAAAGTTGATCTTGAATTTTATGGAAAATAACTGTAATAAAAAAGAATATTGCTGTAATAAGTGTCTTTGAATTGAATTTGTCCAAATGGGGACCTTTTTTTAAAATTTTTGGATTTATTTTAATTGATTATTCAGTGGAAATTCCAAAAGCTGGAAGACCATCTACATCCACTGCAAATTATTTCAGTTCCATTAGTCTATTCCTTCTCATTCGTTCTTCAAAATAATGAAAAAGATTTTAGACAAGGATGTGTGCTACTGCTCTTGTCAATAGCATTCAATAAGTCTACACTAGGGATAGGCGAATAGCTATGCTTTGCTGTCGACTGATAGCCTGATACACAAAGTACGTTAATCTGGCCTATTGTGTTTCACTAAGAACAGATTCGGTTGTGTGAGATAAAAAATTAAAAAATTTGTTTTCATTGAACTCTTACGAGTATATAGCCCATGGAATATGGTTTTCAGTCAATTCAGTGTATCCTGCTTTCGATTTCATGCTTTTTCAACACAATACGTAACAATTGGACTTACATATGTATATGTATACATTTTCGGCCGTTGGGAATGAGTTCCACATGGTGAACAATTGTGCCTATTATGCCTGCTTGTGGTAATTTAAATAACTTCTACAATTGCAGTTAATACCACTGCATTGCAAAGCTTGCATTATCTGTGGGTATAATATCTTTAATAACACAGTTCGACAGTGAAAACACACCCGGGTTAGTACATAGTCTAAGTTATTCACTAGATTGAGTAGAACTCAAAAATACTTTATTTATTTTTCTCGAACCCTCCAAATTTGTTTTATTTGACAAAAACGGTTTTTTTTGATCTTTTCACACAAAATTGTTGTTTACCCAAATATGTCTGAACCTATTTTAAAAATTCAAAGTTTTTTAGAAATAGGAGAGATTAGCCTTTAAAACGGTATACATAAACGTTTTGTACAAATTTATATGTTATGAGTTTTGATGGGGTAAACTTGGAAAATATGATTTTTTTCTTATTTTTTCAAGTTTGGCGATTCTTAATTTCAAAATTTAATTAAAAACTATAAAGCAAGTGGTGACATTCTTAAAGTGCATTCTCTTGTGAAGAGATTGGCACTTCGTTTGATCAAATCGGACAATCTCTTCACAAGATAATGTATTTTCAGAATTTCATCACTTATTTCATATTTTTTAATTAAAGTTTACTACTATGAATGGACAAACTTGAAAAAATATGAAAAAAATTCCCATTTGTCAAGTTTACCTCATCAAACCCCATAGCATATTAAGTCAAATAATATTGATATGTACATCTCCTTTCTAAGAAGCTTTAAATCGGTTCAAAAATGTTTGTGTAATCAATAAATTTGTGCGTAAAGTCCAAAAAAATTATTTTTGTCAAATAAAACAAGTTTGGAGGGTTCGAGAAAAATAAAAAAATAAAGTATTTTTGAGTTCTACTCGGGTGTATTTAATTTTTTTGTATTTTGTCGCATAGTGTAATTGTAGAGGCTTCCTTACATAGGATATCATATCCACTATATTCTGTGCATAACAGTTTATTTTAACATTTAGTGCCTGGACTTCTAACAGTAGAACCGCGTATATACACTCGACTGTACCAAGCAAAAGGGCAATTATTGCTTTACCTGACCTTTTGAAATTACAATCATAAGTATTTACAAAGCCATGGCCATTTTACATCGCTCAATGGTTTCAGCTTTTAATGATCACATGGAAGGGTTCAATTGCTGATCAATAAAATTATGGCGAGCCTTGTTTTAGAATGTACGCAATATAATCCATCAATCACTGTTGAATATTATGAGGATTTGAAGAAGAAGACAAAAAATGCACCAATGCCCTGTTTTGCTTTCTTTCATAATTGTAGACGAAACTCAAATAAAATAGTGTGCTTATCAGAATGAAAATCGGTGCCAAAGACGGTGCCGAGGTACCCTTTGGCAGTTAACAAATTCATGACAACCGTTTATGGTATGTAACATTCTTATTTTCGGTATTTTAAAGGGTAGCAAACAATCAACGGCGAATAAGGCTAGTGTAACAAGGTCTTTCATTTCTCCAAGATGTTCTCTCTATTTCACCAGGCAAATGTGCTAAGAATTGGTCTCATGTCCGCACAACTCTGCTTATTTAACCGTGATAAAGTGAATATTTCAGGATTTCAAGCTTGATTTGTCTTCAATGATGAAATCTATTTAAAGCACTTCGACAACATTTTTTTTTTTTTGAGAGGTAAATAAAAATTCTGAGAAAAGTTCAACTAAAGGATGTAGCTTTCAAATGAGTCTCTACGCTTATTGAAAAATGACATTAAATTTCTTCCTCAAAAAGTCACGGATTGATTGAGGTGTCCTTGTAATAACAGTTTATAAAACACCGCCTGCCATACAAGTTATGTAATATTCTATTGTCACTGAAGCTTTATTTAGTTCAAGGAAATACAGCTTCAATCCATGTGTACAATCTTTACTTTATAAACAAAAACAAAAAAAACAAAGTTTTACGTATTGTGTTGAAAATATAACGAAAGCATGAAACACCATCGACACGAAACCACACACTGAAATTTCTTAATTTTTTATTTCATTCTCATTTCGATTCATAAAACATCTGTTTTTATTGAAATTCAATAAGCCAGGTTGACTTACTTTGCGACTCTTTCCACTTTGCAGGCATAACAGATTGTATGTACATATGTATGTCACATGTCACGAATTTTTTTAAACTAAATTCTTTCCACTGAAGAATCAATTAAAAGAAATCCAAACATTTAAAAAAAACCCGTCCTTATTGGACAAATTCAATTCAAAGATTCAATTCTATTCAATATCCCATGCAATATTCTTTTCTATTGTAATTATTTTCCATAAAATTCAAGACCAACTTTAACGACGTCGACAATTTCGCTCACAGTGTTGCCTAGAGCACCAACGATTATTGTTGCCACCGCAGCCGAAATAGCCGATCGACGCACATCCGCTACCAGTCCAATACCACATAATACGTGGATTACACTGACGACCACCACGATGTCCTGCATTGGCACCACCAACACAGTCGGGATTGCCTAGAGTTAAAACACCAAAGAAGAAAAATAAAATCATGAAATGTTTAAAGGAGAAATTCCAATGACCAAGAGAAGATCAAAAGAAAACTAAAAACTTACGTGGCAAGCTAAGACAACTCTGGGCAGAAGTATAGTCCACCAAAGCGATCAGCATTAAAGTGAACAAAATAAAGAATTTCATTTTGCTTTTGCTTTTGGTTTTGGTTTTTAACACGTTTTAACTTTCCAAGTTTAATTGGTTTGTGATCAAAACCCTGCAGAGAGGCGAGTATTTATGGGTGTGATTTTTCCAAGGAATTTCGATTTTGAAACGATAATAATTTCATTTCTTTTGTATCTGTTTTGTTTTTTTTTTATATTTTATGAATAATTGAGATAAAATAAAACAACTTATTTTGTAAACAACATTGTTATTAAACAATTCATTTGTTTTTTTTTTTATTTAAAAATCAATGCCGGGGTATAGAACAATGAAAATTTCATTTCTTTTGTATATGTTTTGTTTTTTTGTTTGTTATATTTTGTAAATAATTATGATAAAATAAAACAACTTATTTTGAAATCAACATTATTATTAAACAATTCATTTGTTTTTCTTTTATTTAAAAATCAATGCTGGAGTATAGAATTTCAGTAGGTCAACCGACAACTGATTTATAATGGAACAACATGGAGATAATATTGTCTTCGTAGATGGATTTCGAAATAACATGTTTAACAATGAATGAATGCAAGTGTAAACAATTATTGTTTAAGTAATTTCAATTCATATTTGCTTCCATATAGTTTACATAACATATCAGAACTTTTGAAGAAGTCCAGATGCAAAGTAATCGGGAATATTTCAACATAGAACTACGGATCTAAGGGATGGATGACCCAGTAGATCATATGTAGCCATGGCTAAATTCTTAGACCAATTGTTAGCAAAAAGAAGGATGATAAGCTTTTGTTCTCACTTGAGTAAGTAAAGTACATTAGCTTATCAATTATGGATGGCAGCTCCACTAGTGTACTCTCTTGCATTGTTCTGTTGAATAAGTTCGCAGTCACTTTTGTTTTGTTTTTTTTTTTCAAATTCTCATTAAATTAGGCCACCGGTAATCATTCTATTCACTATTGAGTTTATACTTTTCAGTGTAGCCGAATTAGATTATATCTTTGACATTCCACAAAACGGTCACAATCACAACAAGGTCTTACGAACCCACCATGATTTTCTTTGAAACCGACTGTCGTTGGGAAACGCTTTATTTTTGCAGCAAAAAGAAGGATGAGAAGCGTTTGTTCTCAGTTGAGTAGAAAAATAACGAGAGCACATTAATAAGGCGCAGCGAAAGTTTTAATAAATCACGGGGTTTGGGATACAAAGTCATTTTATTGTTCAGCAAAGACAGACTCTTTTGATCTTCATACTGCTTGTGCAGCATTTTTTTCTGTCTCTCAGAAAATGTCCGAAAGGAATAAAAATTGCCATGAAAAGTTTCTCCAAAAATTTGTCGTTCGGAGTTGAATTTAAACTGTAAGTCTCGCCGCTCATGTATAAAATTAACACATTCAACATGAATGACATGAGAGGGTAGGTCGTAATCCTGACTGAAGGATTATAATGATCAATTATATATGTATGTGTGTGAATATTTCTTGCTTTCAAATCTGATTTGACTTCATGGATGAAATCTATTTAAAGGACTTCGAGTATTGGTAGGTAATTAAAAATTTTGAGAAAAGTTCAACTAAAGGATGTAGCACGCAAATGAGCCTCTATGCATATTGAAAAATTAAATTAAATTAAATTGAGGCGTCCTTGTAATAACAGTTTAAAGAACACCGCCTGTCATACAAGTTGCGTAATATTCTATTGGCACTGAAGAAAGATTTAGTCCAAGGGAATAGAGCTTCAGTCAATCTGTACAATGTTTACTTTATAAACAAAAAAAAAACAAAATTTTACGTATTGTGTTGAAAATATACCGAAAGCATGAAACTCTATTGACTCAAAACCACATTCCATGGGCTATAAAAGTTCAATGAATACGAAATTTCTTAATTTTTTATTTCATTCTCATTTCGATTCATAAAACGCAAATATAACCGCATCTTTTTTTATTGAAATTGAATAAGCCAGGTTAACTTACTTTGCCTATCAGTCGACAGCATAGCATAGGTATTCGCCTACCCCAAGTGTAGACTTATTGAAAGCAATTGACAAGAGCAGTAGCCTTTGTCGTTGTCTAGAATTCCTTTCATTATTTTGGAGAACGAATGAGAATGACTAGACTAATGGAACTGAAATAATTCGCAGTGAATGCTGATGGGCTTCCTTAGCTTTTAGGATAAAAACGATCTTCGCCTCTCTTCACTTTGCAGGCATAACAGATTGTATATCACATGTCACGAATTTTGTTATACTAAATTTTTTCCACTGAAGAATCAATTAAAAGAAATCAAATAATTTAAAAAAAAAACGTCCCTATTGAACAAATTATTCAAAGGCATATTTGGTTAATACCATACAATTTTCTTTTTTATTACAATTATTTTCAAACAAACGTGATCTGTTTTCCATTTTGATTTGAAAAACTATTAAAATATAAACGTTTATTTTTCATGTTTATTTTTGAAGTTGCCATATCTAAAATAGTATATGATATGGAAAGTTCAAACATAAAGTGACCTTTAAATGCTAAAGATAGGATGATCTTCCCTTTAGCTTAACTTCTATCTTATTGGGTACTCATAATAATGAAAAACAATTTTTCTGCCCGTTAAAATCCTCCCTTTAGTTAACGGCAAGTTGTAATAATGGCCCTAAATGAAATAAAAATCGTTTGGGCAAAATCCGGCAGCTAATTTTTTAAACATTAAAAAGCTACATATACTATATATAGATGACGACAACATAAAAACTAAAGCTTAAGTACGATAAATTACAATTTCACTCGCACTGTTAAATGTCACTTGAGATATTAATTTTTTAGCAAAGAAGCAATTACTTGTATTTGAAGCAATATATCAATGCTAGTGTAGCTGTTTAAAGAAAAAAAATATGCCGTTATGTACTTTAGACACTTGTCAACATATTACCATACAAAAGATTTACTTTTTAAATATTTTAAAAAATGACTTTTGTCCGGCTAGATTGGAGTTTTGGACCACAGTGCATGGTAACCCGCTCTTCATGGTATTGATGTGAACGATGTTTGGTTTCAACAGGATAGTGCAACTTGCCACACGTCTCATGCCACAATCGATTTATTGCGTGAAACGTTTGATGGCCGTTTAATTAGCCGAAATGATAATGTCAATTGGCCGCCAAGAAGCTACGATTTGACACCGTTGGGCTATTTTTTGTGCAACTGTAAAAGGATATGTTCTGTTCTGAAAGTTATAAGGAACCACATAATGGCCTGTATTTGTCTATGGCTTCCCGAATAGCAGCATGTCCATAGGCCAAGTTGAATCAGGACTCTGTTTTAATAGAAGATCAGAGAAAAGCCAATTGGATTTAGAAAATAATACCTCGACTAGACTAGAACAGAGCAAGACTAGTAGCATTTGGCGTTGTCTTGAATCCTTTTCATTATTTTGCAGAACGAATGAGAACGAATAGACTACTTCGCCTCCCTTCACTTTGCAGGCATAACAGATTGTATGTCACATGTCATGAATTTTTTTCCATAAAATTCTTTCACTTAAGAACAAATCAAACGAAATCAAAAATTTAAAAAAAAAAACTTCCCTATTATCCCATGCAATTATCGTTTTTATTACAATTTTTTTCTCTAAAATTTAAGACCAACTTTAAGGACGACAACATCTTCATTCACATTCAGCCTTAGTACAATAACGATTGTTGTTGCCACCGCAGCCTAAACAAAGCATCGGTTCACATGTTTCGGGTCCGCCATCTAACGTATTTTTTTTTTCAACTAGTGCTTATTTCGTCAATGGTAACACTTAGCTCATGTCTGATTTGACAGATAATTAGTTTTATCCTTCCGCTGAACGATTATGGTTGTGTATACGCTTGAACAACGCGTTTTCCAATGCGTTTTCGCTTCGCTAAGTAGGCCTGCGATCGACTTACAGAAGATGCCGATTTTGGCAAAAAAAATCATCTTTTCAGATGAAACCCATTTTGATCTTGGCGGGTATGTAAACAAGCAAAATTGTCGCATTTGGGGCACAGAAAACACGCACTCATACATTGAAAAGCCGACGCACCCAAAACGAGTCGCTGTTTGCTGCGGATTTTGGTCCAGTTTGGTTTCAACAGGATAGTGCAACTTGCCACACGTCTCATGCCACAATCGATTTATTGCGTGAAACGTTTGATGGCCGTTTAATTAGCCGAAATGATAATGTCAATTGGCCGCCAAGAAGCTACGATTTGACACCGTTGGGCTATTTTTTGTGCAACTGTAAAAGGATATGTTCTGTTCTGAAAGTTATAAGGAACCACATAATTACAACCAGAGGAATAATTGGGCCATTTTTCTTCGAAAATGAGCAAGGAGTGGCCGTCACAGTCAATGGCGATCGTTATCGGGCCAGGTTGAACGAATTTTTGTTCACAAAAATTGAAGAGGAGGATATTGGCAACATTTGGTTTCAACAGGACGGCGCTACGTGCCACACAGCCAAAGCTACACTCGATGTTTTGCGCCCTGTTTTTGAAGATCGCATTATCAGCCGCAGAGCTGATGTCGTTTGGCCACCTCGGAGCTGCGATTTGACATCGTTGGACTATTATTTGTGGGGTGCCGTCAAAGATAAGTGTTACGCCGACAAGCCAGAGACAATTGACGCTTTAAAGGACAACATTAGTCAAGCCATTGGTAAAATACAATCGATAATGTGCTTAAAAATTGGACCGATCGTGTAGGCTACTGCATTGCCAGCCGAAGCAACCATTTGAATGAAATTATTTTCCATTATTAACCGGAAGGATTGTACTTTCAAATAAAAAAAGAAATTTGAGAAAATATTCAGTAGTTTTTTTTAAAGCATTTTCAAAAAAAGGAGTTATTTGGCGGACCCTATACTACCATTCCAATACCACATTGTACGTCGGGTACAGCCACCTCCACCGCGACCAACATTGCGGCCACCGACACAGTTAGGCCTCGCTGTAAATCAAAAAACAAATCCGAAATTATCTTCAAATATTCCAAGAGAAGAAAATAAAAAAGAACTTACCTGGTCCTACGCAAACTTGGGGCGAAGTATAGCCACTAAGCCACAACGAAAAAAGAGCAATGATACGCATTTTGGAATTTTCACAAGATTCTTGATTGGTTAACAACAGATGTCTGAGAAGTTTATGTCTTGATTAGCTGAAGGCATACAGTATTTATAGTAAATTGCAGTGGCAAGGGAAGTTACCCCGAATATACTGGTTCATCAAGGGAAAGTATGGTTTGTTTATTTAAATGCACATTGAAAGGAAATATTTTTTTTTTATTTAATTTTATTTTTATTTTTAATTTATTTAATAAAGTAAAATTTTTAAACAATATTAAATAATAACAATAAACAATAAACAATACTATTTTAAATAATTCAAGTACAAAAAATTTTAATAAAAAAAAACGTTTGCCAGGGCTTGTTGGTAGAGCGAATACAAAATTGAATAATTTCTTGAACTAAATTATTAAATAAAATATGAATTGTTTACTAATCAGACCCTGATTCTTTTTAATTAATAGGTCATGTTTATAAAAATTTAATGCGAGTTTCTTCTTTTTTTTTAAATTCTTTTATTTTATTTTGAACGGAATTTTTTTAAAATCAATTTTAATCAAAAACTTATTTTGCTTTTAATACCCAAAAACATCGAGAAACTTTGCAATACCGACGCTGTAGGAGTTGTGTCGTTGAAAAGCTGGACAAATAATTTTTAATGGCTCTTATCTGTTTTATTTCTTCTTCCTTTTTTTTTAATCAAGAGAAATATTTTAAAATATCGGTTGGGCCATCCAGAGGTTTAAATTTGAGCGATCAGATATTTCGAATCTGGCAACACTTATGTCATTCTATTCTGTCACAAAATTCAGTTGTTTATCTCCATTGAACGTAATAAATCGATTTACGCTTAAGCAACGTTCGGATTTATTGGGCCAAAGAGAAACAGCACGATGATGTCGGTTTTGACAAAAATCTTTTCGGATGTGGCTCAGTTTCATTCTTAGTGAGTACGTTAATAAGCAAAATTTCCGTATTTGGGGCGGCTCAGAAAACCTACACGTGGTCTTACAGAAGTTAATGCACTCACCACGAGTGACTGTTTTGTCCGGCTTGTGTAGCGAAAGCATCAAAGACTCACATTTCTTTAAAAAAGTGGTCGTCGCAACCATTACAGTCAATGCAGACAATGCAATAGCACCATGATAACCGATTTTTTGTATCCGCTCTTCATGGTATTGATGTGAACGATGTTTGATTTCAACAGGATGGCACAACTTGCCACATATCCCATGCCGTAATCGATTTATAGCGTCAAACGTTTGATGGCCGAAATGGTGATGTCAATTGACCGCCAATAAGCTACGATTTGACACCGTTGGACTATTTTCTTTGAGACACCGTAAAAGAAAATTCTTATGCCGACAAACCAGAGATAATTGAAGGCCAACATTCGTAATGACATTGCCGAGATACGAAAAAGTGCACGAAAATTGTTCCAATCGCATGAGGTACTGTGAGAACAGCCCCATCAGCCACATGAATGGAATAATTTTCCATTTCTAAGCGGAACAATTGTACTTCACAACAAAAAAATAAATTTGGCTAAACTTCAAACCGTTTTTGTTTAGTTGCATTTTTAAATGGCTAACCCTATAGAAAGTTTAACGAATTATGGATAGTAATGGCAAAACAACTTACGATTAAAATTGATTTAAAAAATAAAAAATTCCATTCCAAAAATTTAAAGTAAAGAAGAAGAAACTTGTCTGTAGTTTTCGGGTCTGATTATTAAACAATTCATATATTATTTAATTATTTCACAGTTCAAGAAATTATTCGCTTTTGTTCTGTTGACGGTAGCCTTGGCAGACGTTTTTTATTGCAATTTTTTTTTACTTAAATTATTTTAAATTGTATTGTTTTTATTATAATTTTCATTGTTTAATATTGTTTAAAACTTTTACTTAATTTAATAAATAAATAAAACAAATATTACTTTTCATTCAATATTTTGATGAACCAGAATACTCGGGGTATCGTCCCTTGCCACTGCAATTCACTATAAATACTGTATGCCTTCAGCTCATATCAAGACATAAACTTCTCATACAACAATTGTTAACCAATCAAGAATCTTGTGAAAAACCAAAATGCGTATCATTGCACTTTTTTTGTTGTGTTTCATTGCCTTAGTGGCCTATACTTCGGCCCAATTTTGCTTAGGATCACCAAGTAAGTTTTTTTTTATTTTTTTTTTCTCTTGGAATATTTGAAAATAATTTCGATTTTGTTTTGTGATTTACAGGGCCTCCTAACTGTGTGGGTGGTCGCAATGATGGTCGCACTGGAAATCGCTGTGTCCCACGCAACATGTATTATTGGAATGGTCGTACATGTGAACCGATGCGCTATCGAGGCTGCGGTGGCAACAGTAATCGTTGGTGTACTAAGGCTGCCTGTGAGCAAAGATGTCGTCGTTAAAGTTGATCTTAAATATTACGGAAAATAATTGAATAAAAAAGAAAACGGCATGGGATAATCTTAAGTGCCTTTGAGTTGAATTTGTCCCATAGGGACGTTTGTTTAAAAATTTTTGGATTTCTTTTGATTGATGACAGCTAAATGTCATGATTGCCAGCATACTCTGTTCTACTCTATTCAAGGCATTATTTGCTAAACTCATTTCGTTTTCCTCTGATCTTCTATTAAAGCAGAAGGCTGAAATGATAGCAATAAGGCTCAATACAGTTGTAACCAGATTTAACTTGGCCTGTGGACATGCTGCTATGCGGGAAGGCATAGACATATATAGGGGCCGATTATGTGGTTCCTTATAACTTTCAGAACAGAACATTTCCTTTCACAGTTCCAACAAAGGCCTTCTGGTCTAAAGAGACAATGAGATTCCTGGCGTTTACCTCCATGGATCAGGCTATAAATATTAAGGATTCTGATATTAAACTTTCTTATAGGCCGCCTAATCACGGCAGTGTTTACCAAGAGGAGGTCATGGCCATTTTTAAAGCGTCATTACTCCTGTTTGGTGTCTGAAATTTTCCTAAAAATCTCTTGGTTTGCTCATACAGCCATGCTGCAATTACATAAGTCCCAAACGAACGTTACTTTGAAGTCTAGGCTGGCCCTTTAATGCCAAGAATTTCATAAAGTACGTATCGCATAAAGGTAACTCTTACATGGGTTGTGGAATACAGGAATATTCTTAAAGCGCATGATTATCCATCGCAAAATAACGATTCTCACGCGACATTGTCTTTTAGTAAGGCATACCGAAAGACTTGTCATTCCGTCATATGACTTCTACAGAAGCAAAGAAACAAAGGTTTCTGATCTCTCACTTTCTGATGCCCTTGAACTTGCTCACAAAGATTGCTGCAATAACAAAATGTATACTTAACTAAGGTTGGTTTTCCCTGGGCAATGTTTGATTCTCATCCTATAAGTTTCTCAAACATCAGTTGTTCGAAGTTGACATTAAATTATAGGCCCCACCATTCCTGAATAAAATTAACACACACAACATAGGTGATGTGTGAAGCTAGGTTGTAATCCTTACTAAAGGCTTATAATGACCAGTTAAGTTTCGGTTTTAAAAAGACTATTGATCGACGAGTTTGATGTGCCATTAATGCTACGTTTTACTCTATAAATGACCTTTTTATGGCAATTTGTGTAGCCTATTGTAAATAGAAACAAACAAGCCATAACTCCATCTAAAGCTGTCATTGGTTAGATACCCTACGAATTTTTACTGTAGTGGCCTAATAATGTCTACGGTAGACTGGACAATGGCACGGCTTTCATATCGGAAATTGGGAATATTGATTAACATGTAGTGCACTACTCAATGAGTCTTTGTACAGGAGGGAAATGGAAGAGTGTGAAGAGTTCGACTGGACTGAAAAAAAGAAACGACTGCATGGATGTTTAGCGACCGGAGTTTCGGGTTGAGTAATGTTTTCTGAGTCGGAAAATACTGAATAATACTAACGCATCATTGAAGCCTCTTGTAGGCGGAAGTGTGTGCCAGACGTGCTGCGTTCGTGATCCCTAAGGGATATTAGATTAGAAGTATTGAGTAATGAACTCCAAGACGGTGTACAGCTGTTGCAGATATCTCAACGAGGTAGCAGAACGATATGATGTCCATATCATATACCGGTACCGGGATACAATGATATTCCGAGCAGGCAGGGCAGGCGGTTCACAACCATAGAAATAGCGACTCCGGGACTCACTATGAGAAACTGCAGGCTCATAATTGCTAATGCGATCGTCGATTCCGTCAACGGCAGATGGACGACCTCGAACACGGGTAGAACGGTGCAATGGCAATTTTATTTACTCTCAGAGTTTTTGCCAGAAATCTGCTGAGAGGAAATCGCCGAAGAAATACTTTTTGTATTTTGTTTTGATGTCTGGCCTGGGGCTCGAACCCTGGCTTTACGTCTAATAAACCAACACACACCTACTAGAATACGGCGACTTCATACATTTGTACATACTGTTTTCTGTTAATGAAATAATTTCGAAACAATAATAGTTCCCGTCCTCGAACACCGTAAAATTCCAGTTTCTGAAGTATTATTTCATGATCAACAAGATCAAATGCCTTTGAAAGGCCCTTCTACATGAATTGCATAGGCGAGGGAGAATAGGAAACTGTTCTCCACCTATTGGATACATACCAAGCTTTATACAGCAGAAGAAAAATCATCAAATTATTCATTGATTTTTTAATAATCATCTGCGGAAACCCATTATAAAGGGTGGGCCATTTAAAATTTAAAAATGCAATAAAACAAAAACAGTTTGAAATTTTTCCAAATTTAAATTTTTTGTTGTGAAATACAAGTGTTCCGTTTAGGAATGGAAAATTATTTCAGTCATACGTCTGTACCTCATGCGACTGGAACAATTTTCGTGCACTTTTTCGAGAGTTCGGGGTCATATCTCGGTAATCCCATCACGAATTTTGCCTTTCAAATCAACTGTCTCAGGTTTGTCGCCATAACACTTTTCTTACGACGCCCCACAAAAAATAGTCCAACGACATCACGATTTCGGCTAATTAAACGGCCATCAAACGTTTGATGCAATAAATCGATTGTGACAAGTTGCATCATCATGAAGAGCGGGTGCAAAAAATCGGTTATCATGTTGCTAGAGGTGTCTCTATTGAACGTAATGGTTGCGCCATCCTCATTTTTAAAGAAATATGGGCCAATGAATGTCTCCGCTTTACAAGCCGTACTAAACAGTCACTCGTACTGGGTACATTGGCTTCTATAAGACCACGTGTTGGCTTTCTAAGCCCCAAAAACGGCAACTTTTTTTTTTTTTAATAAATCTTAACGTTGCTCCAGCGTAAATCGATCCATTACGTTCAGTAGAGATAATAAACTGCGTTTTGTGACGAATAGAATGACATAAGTGTTGCCAGATTCAAAATAACCGATGGTTCAAATTTAAACCGATAGATGGCCCACCCGATATAATCCAATATGAAAAAAAATTCATTTAAACTCTTCAAAAAAAGTCAAAATTTCACTTAAAGAACGAAATATTTATTACAAGACACCACTGCACACGTACCCATACAACATCAACACGTGCACACATACACAAATTCTTAGTGTGGGAATCATTGAAAGGAAAAAATTCTTTCGAAAATATTTCTTTCTCTCCCAAAAACAGAAAAAAACAACACAACGGTAGACAAAAAAATTGTGATAAGCTTGTAATCCATGATTTATGTTGCTGCTGCTGTTGCTGTTGCTGTAGCTGTTGCAAGCAGACAATGATAATGATGATGATGATCCTTCTGCTTTTTCCGATGCTATTGCTGCTGCTGCTGCTGCTGTTGCTGCTTATGATGGCACAAAATAGTTTCAAGTGCTTGTAAAAGTGAAAAAGTGCATGAGAAAAACAGGCTGAAAACTTATCTGTATACACAACCAAACACATCTTCTCTAGAAAACTATTCTAAAAGAAGGGGAAAAAATGGGAAAAAGAAACAAGAAATGGGGAAATAAAACTGATGCTTAAGATATCACAAAAATTGCTGTTTTTATGTGTTGCTCTCTTACACACACACACACATTTGTCTGTCATGTTGGCACATTAAAGTTCAGGGCATGAGACAAACTTTCACTGGAAAAAAAACTTTTTGCAAAAATCTTAACGTGCCTGTCAAAAGATGCCAAAATAGTTGAAGAATTTTTTGTTTTTTTTTCACTCTCTCTCTCTTTGCTAACGTACTTGTTAGTGTTGCTGTTGCAAATTTAAATTCTTATTCTCGTTTTTAGATGTTTTTTTGCCTGCTTAGTGAAGGAAACTAGAAATAAAAAAATTTTCTTCAACTTTTTTCCTCTTTTTAACGAGCATTTGATGGGTTTTTTGCATGTTGCTTGCAAAGATAGCGTGGTAGTAGAGAAGAGATGAGTTTCTACGATGGATGATGGTTCTGTTTATGAGTATGATAATAAGCCCGATAAATGGCTTGAATATTAGTTTTGTATCATGTGTTCTTAAATTTTTAAGTGGAAGTGTTTGTTTTTCTTCTTTTTTTTCACAAAAATTCACATTAAAATTATGCATGTGGTAGGTATGATTATAAAAATACAGAGGGAAACGTAAGCTTTGGATTGAAAATGATTTTGAAATTCCACAAAAAAAAAAAAAAAAAAAGAGTAGAGACTGTTGTGAAGAACTCTTTGTTTTTATTTTGAAAAATTTTATTCCAGTTTCGAATTCACAGGACATCATGAGAAGTTCCCTTGTTAAGGATAAATTACAATAAATTTTTCCAATCTACACTACATACATACATAATTGGTCATTACAACCCATCAGTCAGGATTACAACCCATCAGCCAGGATTACAACCTAGCTTCTCAGACCACTTATGTAAAGTGTGTTCATTTTATACATGAGTGGCGGAAGCTACAGTTTAAAGTCGACTCCGAACGACAGATTTTCGAGAAGTTTTTCATGGCAATTTTATTCACTCTCAGAGTTTTTGCCAGAAATCTGCTGAGACAAAGTCGCCTGGGGTCAGACATTCCCACAATCAGTGTTAAAATATAAACGTCTTTTGGTACACACTGCTACTCGTGGCTAATCTTTAAAGGATGTCTTGGAAAAAATTAGGTGAGATTGATATCTTTGACAACTACCCACTGAAATCCAAACGAAATGATTTTTTTGTTTTCGTTTTAGAGTTGCTATCATTTTTTGGACTTGCTTTGCGTTAATGCAGCACATTTAGATCTACATTATAGTGTTATTACTGTCGTAAGGAAGTACGTTATGCTCTGCGACCAACTTTTATCACATCCCTTTAATGTCACTTCCAAGACTATTACACACATACATACATATATAAATAATTGGTCATTACATACCTTCAGTCAGGATTACAACCTAGCTTCTCACATCACTTATGTAAAGTGTGTTAATTTTATACATGAAAGGCGAGACCTACAGTTTAAAGTCGATTCCGAATGACAGAATTTTGAAAAACTTTTCATGGCAATTTTATTCACCCTCTGAGTTTATTGCAAAAAATTTGGTGAGAGGATGTCACCGAGGAAAAAATTGTTTTCATATTTCGTTTTGTACGAGATGTCTGACCTGGGATTTCAATCGAGGCCTCATGTCTAATAAGCCAACACACTACCTACTAGACTCCCAAAAACCTTTCAGCAAGTTCATGGCATCGCATGCCGTGTGGCATTTGATACCATCTTGTCGTACAATATTTCTATTTTTAGATTTTAATTGAACGAAAGCCCAGATTTATTTAACTTTTCTTTATATTCTTGAAATTTATCCTCTTTCGTACTGGGATATTAAGAACGAGTTCACATTGCCCATGTTTTCCTATTTTATTGAAACTGACTTAAGCACTCGTGGTGTTCACTTGTATGATCTGTGTTCAGGAGAGAATTGCATCAGAGGGGATGCATTTATTTGTGTATATTGAGTTACATTTCAGGGTGACTATCTATGACTGTATATGAGATAATATAAGGCCACAGGGGATACCTACAGGGTGGTGGTGTACTTGCACAATTAATATGAAGCCAAGTTGTGAATGAACTCCTCTGACAAAACTATCTGAAACGAGCATTGTTTACTAAGGACATGCAGAAGATATAGTCTTGATAGCTAAAGGAAAATTTGAAGAGACTCTCTGCGATATCAGTCAAAGTGGTCTTAAAACTGTAAGACGTTAATGCATCATAGTCGACCTTAGGATGAACCTGAGCAAAACTACATTGACAAAAAGGAGAAAACTTCCTCAATGGAAGAATATTCGACTCCTGGGTGAGCCAATATCACAGAAAATGGACATAAAATATCATGGAGTATCACATTCATATGTACATACGTTCATAATTTGTTATTACAACCTATCAGTCAGGGTTACAACCTAGCTTCTCATACTACATATGTTATGTGTGTTAATTTTAAACATGAGTGGCGGTACTTACAGTTTAAAGTCGATTTCGAGCAACAGATTTCTGAGAAAAATTTTCATGGCAATTTTTTTTTTTTTTTTTTTTTTGTTTACTTTCAGAGTTATTGCCAGAAATCTGCTGAGAGGAAGTCACCGATGAAATATTTTTCAGATTCCGTTTTGTTGGGTATGCATAACCTAGGACTTGAACCGTGGCCTCATGTCTAAGAAGCCAACACACTACCTACTATACTACGGCGACATCTACTTCCAACCCTATTGACCCGATAAATTTCAAGATGCTGTTGGCTGTCAACGATGCCATTTCCTTGCCTAGCATTTGATATGAATTTGGTAAAATTTCAAACCGTTTCTGATTGAAAATAAGAAGAAATGAAAATTATTTGACCAGCTTTTCAATGACACAACTCCTACAGGTGTTGGAATTACAAAGTTTATCGAAGTTTCTGGATAAGAAAAGCAAAACAAGTTCTTGATTGAAAATGGTTTTAAAAAAATTAAAAAACTACCGATCAAAAATTTAAAAAAAAAAAACAATAACCAACTCGCATTAAATTTTTAAAAGCTTGACCTATTAATTAAAAAGAAACAGGGTCTGATAAGTAAACAATTCATATATTATTTAATTATTTCAGAGTTCAAGAATTATTCGCTTTTGTTCTGCTGACGACAGCCTTGGCAGACGTTTTTTTATTAAATTTTTTTTATTTAAAATTGTATTGTTATTATTTAATATTGTTTAAAAAAATTTACTTAATTTAATAAACAATTAAAAAAAAATCCATTGAAAGCATTTCAATAAACAACACCTACTTTCCCTTGATGAATCAGAACATTCGGTATCGTCCCTTGCCACTGCAATTCGCTATATATACTGTACCTTCAGCTAATCAAGACATAAACTTCTCAGACATCAGTTGTTAACCAACCAAGAATCTTGTGAAAAACCAAAATGCATATCATTGCACTTTTTTCGTTGTGTTTCATTGCCTTAGTGGCCTACACTTCGGCCCAGGCTTGCCCAACACCAAGTAACTTCTTTTTTACTTTTTCTTCTCTAAAATAATTTCGGTTTTGTTTTGTGATTTACAGGCAATCCTGACTGTTGGTGTGGCCGCAATGTTGGTCGCGGTGGACCTGACTGTGTCCCACGCTTAATGTGGTATTGGAATGGTCGAACATGTGAGCCGATGCGCTATTTGGGCTGCGGTGGCACCAATAATCGTTGGTGCACTAGGGCTGAATGTGAGCGAAGATGTCGTCGTCGTATTTAAAGTTGGTGTTGAATTTTACGGAAAAAATTGAATAAAAAAGAAAATTTTTTAAAAATTTTTGGATTTCTTTCGATTGATTCTTCAGTGAAGAAAATTTTGTGGAAAAAAATTCATGACATGTGACATGCAATCTGCCTGCAAAATGAAGAGAGGCGAAGTTCGTTTTTATCCCAAAAACCTGGAACACCATCGGCATCCAATGCAAATGATTTCAGTTCCATTAGTCTATTCGTTGTCATTCGTTCCCAAAATAATGAAAAGGATTCTAGACAACGTATTTACATATATACTTACATATATGCTACTGCTCTTCTCAATAGCTTTGGGGTAGTACGCAGACAGTTAACTGTACTGATTTCTATCGTACTCTGTTCTACTCTATCCAAGCCATTATTTGCTAAATTCATTTCGATTTCCTCTGATCTTCTAGTAAAGCAGAGGCTAAGATGGCGGCCGTAACACTCAATACTGTTGTATTCTGATTCAACTTGGACTATGGACCTGCTGCTATTCGGGGAACACATAGACACATTTGGGTCGATTCTGAACCGTTTCGTATTTCATTTTCGTATTTCAACTTAGGCCTTCTGGTCTAAAGAGACAATTAGTGTCATGGAGTTTATCTCTATGGATCAGAAAGAAATGACAGGGTGGGTTGGAGATATAATTACTAAGGATTCTGATATTAGGTAGGTAGTATGTTGGCTTATTAGACGTGAGGCCACGCTTCAAACCCCAGATCAGGTATCTCCAACTAAACGAAATATGAAAAAATATTTCTTAAACGACTTTCTTCGAGCAGATTTCTGGCAAATTGTTATGGAAAGTGTCTCACAAAAATCTATCATTCGCAGTCGACTTTAAACAAGATCATGCAAATGAACACCACGAATGTTTAAGTCAGTTTCAATAAAATCAATAAAATTTTACATAAATTGCTGGGTGAAATGTTCAATTCTTAAGAACGATGACCAGTTGATGGATTCTCACGCACGCTGTCAGCCACAGCTTCGTTATTTTCGGGTGTACTCACTGTACAAAGCTCGCTCACATCTTGGCGCTTCAACAACGAAACCAGTTTCACGAACTTTAGTAATAAACTTGCACTGTTGGTCCTTTTTTGCGATCAAATTTTGTACGACATTTTCGTGCTATTTCCGATTAATTTTCTTTGTATTGGAAATAAATTTCCAATAAATCCCAACGTTGGTAAAGCCTCAAGCCCGATGTCACCGTAGTCTAGTGGGTAGTGTGTTGGCTTATTAGACTGAAGGCCCGAGTTCAAACCCCAGGTCAGACATCAAAACGGAAATATGAAAATATTTCTTCGGCGACTTTCTCTCAGCAGATTTCTGTCAAAAACTCTGAGAGTAAATAAAATTGCCATGAAAAGCTTCTCAAAAATCTGTCGTTCGGAGTCGACTTTAAACTGTAGGTCCCGCTATTCGTGTATAAAATTAACGCACACAACATAAGTGGTGTGAGAAGCTAGGTCGTAATCCTGACTGAAGGGTTGTAATGACCAATTATGTATGTTATGTATGTTGCTCAAGCCTAAAGCGATTCATTACGTTCAGTGGAGATAATATTCTGAATTTTGTGACAGAATATAATGATATTAGTATTGTCAGATTCGATTTATTTCTCGTATGCAGGGACAAATCATCCACAATTCCAATCCTAGAAGACAACCTTTTTATCAGCCATTGATAAGATAACTGTCGCAATGCTAGGAAACGGATGCCAAAATTGCAACTCATGAATAAAAATGAGATCTACATATATGCGATAATCTTTAAAGAGTAAGTGGCAGGCATTCTGCCCCCAAATAATTCTTTTAATTATTAGATGAAAAGGCCGCCTAAACTCCTAAGACAATCCATTATACACGAAGAAATATGCAAACTTTACCCAAAAAAAAAAACCTACGACCCTCTTAATAATGACCCTTAGTATCAATGTTTTTTTTTTCTTTTCTGTTTTGGCTTTGTTTTGTTTATTTTCTGTGTGTGTGTGTGTGTGTGTGTGTATTTTTGAAATTATTTGCCAATTATTTTAGAAAATAAAATTTAACTCTTAAATGTTTATACAACAAAACGACAACAACAACAACAGCAGTGAAAAGAAAAAGTGAACGTACCATTTTAAAAAACTTTTTTCAACAACAATTTGAAAGATAAACTTAGAATGGCAAAGACAACAATGGCAAAGACAACAATGACAACAACAACAACAACAACGACAACAAAAGAATTCAAGTTGTTTCGACTTTTCAACTGAAAAAGTTTATGAAAACTAAACATTTAAAATTCATGTGCTTTTGTTGCAACTTCGGCCAGTATTGTGTGTTGCATTTGAAAGTTCGAAAATAGTTCCAGTTAAACTTTAAACACAAGAGATTTTTTTTTTTCTTCTCTGTTTTTTTCTCGAATACTTTTGTTTGGCAAATATTGGTGACAGCAGAAAGAAAATTCATTTTCTCTTTGCTTTTTCTGTTAAATTACCAATAAAACTGATGCTACACTCATGTCGCACACATGAATACACACTCTCTTTCTCTCTCTCTCTCTTTGTTGCATGTATACATATACAAATTTACTCGCATTAACAAGATGTTATGCAAAGACATCGTGTACAAATTACAGTTTATGACCAGCAAAACAGCAATTAAAAATAATCATTTACACACACAATTACAGATTTTTTGTGATCCCTACAATTTACATAGTATGTATGCACGTACCATATACTTATGTATGTATGTATGTGTGGTATGTAGGCAAGTTCGTAAAGTATTGAAGGAAATAATAGGGACACGACAAAAAGTAAAACGAGGTAGTCAGGTGGTGGATCCATACCGTAAATTTAGTTGGACGATCCTTACAGACACCACCAAACAAGAAGTCTTACTGCCTCTAAGTGGCAAAATCAGATAAAGACTTGATCGATTCTTGGTTCTCCAGAAAGTCTCGTCTAATTCTCACAACTACACAATGACTCATACTGCCTACGAGTGGTGAACGTAGGTAAAATCTTAATTGACTCTTGGTTCTTCAGAAAGTTTCGCTTAATCCTCATACTTGTGAAAAGTTATAGGCGGCTGGATCGTGATCTCGTGCTTAAGATTAGCTAGGCTGGAATCATTTTTTTTTTCAAAAATTGTCCAGACATGAACAGAGCTTCTCCGATGGCCTAATCGACCTTTCCTTCCCTTTCACTCGTGGGATTTAAAAAACAAAACATCCGGAGACATAATACCTAACTAATCAAAGAGAACTTTCTGGCTTCATATCATTGTCCCATCCTCCAGGAGAGCAACAACTTCAAACAACACCCAATATTTGTAGGCCATTCTACTCTCTCTTCTCGAACCACTAATAAACACGGCACTCCACTTCGTAGACACATGGATTTACGATGGTCTACCGAAGCAAAGGTGCTACTGCTGCCAGGTAATACAATAATCAGATATCAGAGAGCAATCTAAATAATCAACATCGGTAGCGAAAAGTATTAATACACGAGTTCTACTAAATCATCACCTAAAAAAACAACGGACGCATGAGAGGCAATTGGCGAATGGACTGGACAAGTTCCCTTGAAGGCGCTGTGTTCCAGCACATACCGACACAGCTAATTCATTTAGGGCTATCGTTCCCTGATATCAGAAATCTTGCTCGGATATTTGAAGTCCTAAAACGAACACGTGAGAGGCAATTGGTGAATGGACAAGTTCCTTTGAAGGCGCTGAAATGTTGCTGCGATATTTGAGGTCCTAAAACCAGATTAATCGCCTTATATGAGAGACCCTTCCTTTAAACACCAATAGCTAAGGTGTTGAAAGTAAACCAATGCCCAAAAATTCAAATCCCTCAAAATCAAAACGGACATGCCTCACGGCAATTCCCAGCCCCTTCCCGTAATATCAAATTGATCTTGAATGGTGGACGGATACCTCCCTTACGCTACGCCATTGTATACTGAAATTATCCTAAAACGACCGTCACTCTAGGAAATTTAAAAGACGATGAAATCGACATTGCTCCGCTCTTTCAAGGAAAATGTGTTTGACTGACTCTGAACCCTCTGTATAATTTCACAATGCTGGTTGGTACCGTGCTTCAATTAATTTAGTAGCTTTCGAAGAACAGCGCTCAAGGGTTATTGACAAGCTTGCAATTCAGGTACTTAGTGAAATCAGGTAAAGGATTTCTCATTGCATGGTTCTCAAGTCCATAGGAAATGCTGCCTGCAGATATCGCTCTTTCAGGCTAAATCGTGGAGCTTTCATTATCTGTCAAAGCTGACAAACTTTCCAGTGGGAAGGGTTCATAATTTTTCATTCATACTTCTCTTTTTAAGGACTAGAAAGCATGCATTTTCAACAGGTTTGATAATATACCTGTAGACATATACGGCTAATAAGCAAGACCTACCAATGGGGAAGTTCAAACGAAGGTCTCTCACATGAGAAGATGCTGCCTTACAGACTCATACCGCCTGAGCGTGTAGAGTGAAGGCTAGTCGTACTTCCACCCTTAGTTTCCGTCCTTGTAGCGGAAACGTATGGGTAAAAAAATACTTTTGTTTGATCCATTTTTATTGGTCTCTACGAAATTTAAGTTCCGAGGCATAAAAGAGTTCTGTTGACATCGATACAAATGATGATTTGAAGTTTCAAGATCCGGACTTATCGTCATCAAAAATATATTTGTGATTTGGCTTTGTCATGATGGTACATTCTGGACATTTTAATTGAATTTCTGGTTTCATTCTCGTTGACATTGTTGAGAGTAGAAATCAGAACCAATTGTTTGGTCAGAATGCAGAAATTAATAAGGACATGAGGCCATGGCTCAAACCCCAAATCAAACATCAAAACGATATATGAAAAAATATTTCTTCAAATTTCAGATTTCTGGCAAAAACTCTGAGAGTAAATAAAATTGCCATGAAAAGTTTCGCAAAAATCTGTCGTTCGGAGTCGACATTAAACTGTAGGTCCCGCCACTAATGTATAAAATTAATACACTTTACATAAGTGGTGTGAGAAGCTATCTGGTAATCCTGACTGAAGGATTGTAATGACCACAACATGATCTTTCTTGGAACAAGACCTGTTTAAGGCCATCTATGGCGCTTCACTTATAAAGTCTCTTACTCGGCATCAATACGCAGCGTGATTTAGAGCCATTAACTCACCCTAAAGCACTCTACAGTAATCAGAGAAGTAGAGGATGTCCTAAGCCTAAGCCCTACGGAGAAACTTCCGCAGGTTCTTCTTTATTCGCAAGTCTAAAATCATCCATGTAGACTTCCATCAAATCCCCAGAACAGGCCTTGTCAGAGGACCTATCTTTTCTGCTAAGAATTCTTGTGTGAAATCTCCCATCAAGAATACATTTTCGCACCAAAAATACTTTCGGAGACAGGGTATTATCCTCCTCTTATAGACTAAAGAAGTATACTAGCGTGGCAGGCCATTAAGTCGCATGGTTGTCTGGTAAGTAATCTAGACGGCAGCCGTTTATGTATAACAAAAAGGGTCTATGTAGGGGTAGTGAACAAAGTGCCTGTAGTCTGTATCACAACAACAGATCTCCTTACTTCATCAAGGGGTATCACATTTCACAACATTTGCTAGGGGCAGTCCTCTACAATACAACTTCATAATACTTGATTCGATAACCCATCGAATAAGTCCAGTTAACCATCACGCCTTGTATTTGGGAAAAAAACAAAAACTGCCTCTATTACATCATCCTGCACTGTACATGTAAAATTATCCTTAAATATAAAAGTATTGTATGTGAGTGTGTATGTATACTTTAATTTATTCTATACACTATCGTGTGTATGTATCTGTGTAGTTATTAGTCGTTGAATTTTGTTGCCACAACATTTATTACTCGTTGCTGTAATACAGGGACACGAGTACATATTTTTGTAGTTTAACCAACTAACGTGCAGACATACACAATATCTACATACATACACAATGGCCTACTTGTGTATAAGTATGTGTGTCAGTATATGTCCTTTAATGCATTTTCGTGTATGTCAGTATATGTGCATTTGTTTTTATTTTAAAACCTGCTTGTATGCAATGTTAACTTAAGACTTCAAGGGTATGACCTTCTTTCTCTCTTAAAGCAAAATAAATAAACTGTGCTCTACAGCACGGCACTGCTACTGCTGCTGCTATTGCTATTATCTATAGCATCATCGTACAAGAAAAACAAGCCTAAAACATACAAATAAAACATAAAACGACTAATACGACGGCAAGCCATTACACACAAAGGCGAAAAAGGGTAAACCATAAAGAGGTGTTATTATGGAACTTTTTTAATTAAAATTTTTTTTTTTAACTTTGCCCGCATTTTTTCGGCTTCTTTCAGTTACTTGAAGCAAGATGTTCTAACTAAGTAGGTAATTGGTCTACTAAAATGGTTTCTAGGATAATAGGGTTGCCATCCATCTTGTCCAAGAAACAATCCCCTCTGTAAGAATGTATTCAGGCATAGTAGCGAGACACTTTGGTAACTCGACTCTTTCTGAAAATAAAACGCTTTCTTACTCTGCGGTATAGATGTTATTTTCTGTCTAGGAGAGTTACGAGGGTAGAGGACTTACCTTCTTGTTATTAATTTCCTTGACTTTGTTTATTAATTTAAAATTTCCGTAAAAAGATGATAAAAGAAACGGACTTTACTACCTTGACCTTCGTTCTCATCCATTCCCCTAAAAACAGCTCAAACTCTTAGAAGCTTGCCTTAATACTTGCGTCACCTATTTTAAGGAAAGGTTTCCCAAATCCTCGGCATCATTCAGAATGCAATATCGATTACAATCTTTCTCACTTTCAACTTCCAAGTGGCTAACAGCAATCAACCGACTTCTCGAATGTTCATTATCTTTTGAGCTTGCACGAATATAACGCAATTCAGTGAGTCACTGTCTTTAAATTGAAATTGATGCTACAGGGTTACCATCTATATTAGCCCAGGTTCGAGAGATGGCTTCTAGCCGCAAAAAAATAATCTTTAATGAACAGAATGACTAACAAGGCTGTCAAGCAGAAACTAAATGACGCTGCTTGTGTGCAAGAAGTCATTGAATAGAAGGGGAGTAGACGGTAGACATCTACAAGCATTATCAATCGATGACAATCTGCGAAAATAAACTCAGTAAACGATTGGGTTTTTTCACTACCAATGTGGAGACTGATTGTGACTGAAGTCTTGATGGAATTATGCTATTCAATGCGGACGATGTATTGCAATAGCAACGGACAAGTCTGAACAGATCCTTTGTGATTTAATTCAGAAGCGGACAAGAGATTGTAAAACTGACGTGGAGGGCTCATTTAGAGATCATTTCAAACAGGACCAAGCATTGTTTAATGTTAGCCAGGAAATCTTAGTAGTGTAACCCACATACTTACTTAATTAATTGGTTATTACAACCTTTTAGTCGGGACGACAATCTAGCTTCTCACATCAACCATGTTGTGTGTGTTTAGTTTATATATGAGTGGCGTGATCTTTAACGTCGACTTCGAACGACAGATTTGAGAAACTTTTCATGGCAATTTTATTTTCTCTCCGAGTTTCTTACCAGAACACTGACGAGAAGAAGTAGCTGAAAATATTTATTTATATTTCGTTGTGTTCAAGCCGGAGTTTCAACCACGAATAACTCAAGCAGAGTTTGATAAGATCAAAGATTGGCATACGTCGGGTTAACCCGACCTGAAGCATGACTGCACAAGAGGACCTATTAGATTTATGTTCGTTTGAATCTGGTAGTAAAGACAAGAACCTTATAAAACCAAGATTCATTAGAAGTCATCATTTTGTGATGGTGTCCAGAACGATCTTAGTGCACTAAATTTTTTGAAGACACTTTGCAATAAGACTGAGTAATAAGAGTGAATAAGATAAACTGAAGGCTAACTACCCTCTTAAGAAAGGAACTATTTGGTGGTGAGCTGATGGGCAAAAGACTGTTAGCGGTACGGTAGCATGTGGTATTCAGAACCAGAATGATGCCATTCGGAAGCTATGAAAAAAAACGCGTGAATATTTTCAATGCAGAAGTGTATACCAATTCAAGTCAAGAAGAAGTGTATGCCAAGAATGGTCCATACTCCATCTGACATCTACATCTACCAATTAGACCACCATCCGAACACTTACCTGCTATGTGGATGTCTTGAAATTTGTATGGGATTGACTGGAAGCACAGAAAATAAAGCCACCGTTTAATGAATTCCAGCTTAAGTAGAAATTTATATGAGCTAACCAGATGTGGAGTTAGAAGCTTTCTTTGGAAGAGGAATACGAAAAAATTTAAGACAGAGGAAGGCGAAGATTCTGGTCAAACTGGACTAACGGAGATGAGCCAATGTAAACTTTTGGTGGGCAATTATAGAAGAGGAACAGATTTGAGCCTTCCATCAAACTATCAAACAAAGGCGAGGAATCTTGTCAAACTGGACTAACGGAGTTGAGACAATGTAAACTTTTGGTGGGCATTTATAGAAGGGAAAGAAATATGAGTCTTGCATCAAACTATCCACAAATAACTTGAGGATACTAGTCGGTCTTCTGTGAGAGAAGTATTGGTTAGAATCGCTTCAAGTGTATTATATAGGTTTTGTGACGAGAACTTGGTAATAAAGCGGCCGTTAAAGTATTTCAAAAGAAAGAATTTGAGCTCTTATCTATCACAGGCATCGGACAGTATCCTAAGGTTATTCAGGGCAAAAACAGAAAAGTCAAGGTCCAAGAAATTCTGAAGCCAAGCACTTATTGATCCACTTGCGTAATATGAAAAAAATGTATATGGCTTTTAAAAAAAGGCCTATTTATTTAGGCAACAAAAATAAAAACAAACAAAATAGTTAAAAATTTTTGTGGTCTTCCCCCTTTAAACCTGCTTGATTAATAGGCATATTGCGATAAAATGTTTAAAAATTTAAAAATATTTTTAAGTGGAGAAATAGGCCTTTATATTAAAAAATCTATGCTAAGGAAGATAGCTCTGCTAATGACTTAAATTTCAATGTTTTTTTCTGTTGTTCTCTTTACTTTCTATGCCGTTGTCATTTTGGCAGCCGACATGCAAACAATGTGTGTCCAAACATACATTTTCCCGCACTGTTGCTGTTGCAATTTATTTGTTAACTTTTCATAGCCATACTCTTACTTTCCATACAAAATTGTGGCACGCATTTCATAGCCATTCATGCCACACAGCCATCATGATGAATTTTCTTGCGCTTTACTAAACAAATCATTTGGTTACACTTTCAAATACTAAGCCAGAGATGATGATGATGATGCTGCTGAAGATGAGAGGAAAAGTTGTGTCATTAAAACAAAAGCTTACTCGTACTCAACAGCTATAGTATGAATGTGTTTGTGTGTGTCCATCAAAATCTACGATTACTTCAGATTAAATACGATAGTTTTTCTATTTAAGTGGGCCACAAGTAGTCATCATCACGGCTACCACTATCACTACCACCACCATCACCACCACCATCAGCAATAAGCGCTCGTCCATTATTATTGTTCGTTTTTCTTTTTTTGTTTTTGTTCTCTAGCCATGGCATAAATTTATCACACATTTGGAAAAGTGTTAGTAATTGCCAAGGATTTTTAGTTTTTACTGGTGAGAGCACAACGTCACCATCACAATCACCATCACAATCATCATCATCAACAGTAACACACCATCATTTTTAACATTTAATGGCAGAGAACATAGAATAGAAAGAATAGAAAAGAATAAATGAGTGCAGGAATGAATGAACGTCTGAATGGTTTGTCTTCTATAAAACAGCCCCCAAAGGCAAGATACTTACGAGTAAGTAATGCAGCCAGCTACCAAGCGCGTCCCACATGGTGCACTCATTGATGATGGTGGAAGAAAAAAATTGCTTTTGAAAAGTGTTGGTGAAAACAAGGATTACACTCACAAGGATCTAGAGAGCTATAGTACGTGATTATTGCACCAACATGAAACGGTCATTTGTTTTGAATGCAGAAGAAAATAATAAAAACGTCTCAGTTAATGCACAATAAATACCGTGGAGTTGTTGTCTTTAAAAATACCTCTCCATGGCTCAATTAAATGCAAGATTCAAAGGCTTTAAGGAATTCAAGAAAGAAATTTACGAACAAAGATGCATGTTTACACGGCAATAAATTCAGTTGCTTGCTTTAGAGCGAATGAAATGAAAAAATATTTAAGGTACTTGGGTTACGCTGGTTGTCCCTAAACAAGGTTATCAATGAGATGCGGGCTACCTATTTTAGAAAAATGGCACAGAAGTTGTTCGGTGTCAAGTCCAATAGTCCGCACCGTAAATCTATCGAATCACTGTAGTATTTTTTATGCGAAAATATCGGTAATAAAGGGTGAGCCAATAAAAAGTTTAAATTTAAAGATGCAATAAAACAAAAATGGTTTTGCACAAAAAATCTGGCCACTCTGCTTAAACTCCAAAGAGGCAGGCTCAACGCTGTTATCGGGGTTATTATGGGGCATTGTATTATAGGAACGGCGTATTGGTCTTGGATGGATATTGGCAGTCTGAGTCGCTTCATCGGAAGCTCCGAGTGGTTCCTGGAATAGGGGAGAATGTGGTGAAACTGTGGTATCACAATGGGCCCTATGTGCGGCCTAAGTGTGTCCGCCCATGACTCCATCGAGGGGACAGCCACTTCTACTTACCTACCTACCATTCCTTTGTTGTGAAGTACAATTGTTCGTTCATATGGCTGCCGCGGCTAGCCTCACAGTACTTCATTCGTTCCGACAAATTTTCGTGCACTTTTTCAAGTGTATGGGGCCATATCTCGGTAATGGCATCACAAAAGTTGGCCTTCAAATGCTTAATTGTCTCTAGTTTGTTGGCATAATACTTTTCTTCAAAGGCGCTTTACAGAAAATAGTGCAACGGTGTCAAATCGCAGCTTCTTGGCAGTCAGTTGATATCACCATTTCGACTAATTAAACGGTCGTCAAACGTTTGACGCAATAAATCGATTGTAGCATGAGATGTGTGGCAAGTAGTGCCATCCTCTTGAAACCAAACATCTTCCACATCAGTACCATGAAGAGCGGGTACAAAAAAATTGGTTATCATGGTACGATAGGCATCTCCGTTGCCCGTAATGATTGCGCCGCACTAATTTCCAAAGAAATATGGACCATTGATGCCTTCGCTCTACAAGCCACACCAAACAGTCATTCGTAATGGGCGCATTGGCTTCTGCGTGTGGGTTTCCTGACCCCCAAATACGCCAATTTTGAAAATTGAAATGAAAATGAGCTTCATCCGAGAAGATGATTCTTTTTAGCAAAATCGACTTCTTCGTGCAGTTTCTAGTAAGCCCATCTAGCGGAGCGAATGGTCATGCGGCTTCTATTATTGAACCAATAGAACTTTGTAAGGCGTCCTACCGAGATATTTTCGCAAAATTCGACATAAACTGGTGCGTGAAATGTTCAACTCTGGAAAACTGTGATGGATGTTGATGAATTCTCCTCACGCATACTCTCAGCGACAACTACGATATTTTCGGGTGTACGCACTGTACGAGCTTGCTCACGTGTTGGCGCGCAGCAACAATGAAACCGGATTCACGAACTTTAGTAATAAACTTGCATATACAGGGCACTCTTGGTCCTTCTCTGCGACCAAATTTTGTACAACATTTTCGTGCAATTTCCAACCAGTTGTGTTTGTTTGGAACCGATAGATGGTTCACCCAAATACATATATCGGATATCCCTACTATGTTTTCCATAATCCTGTTATCCTTACAAATTTCCAGATGTTGTAAGGATAACTCAACGTCTAACGCACTCGGGTGTTTCACTCTGAGATATCTTTACCTCGCACTGGTAACAAGTAAGTGTTCTAACGATATATTTTCCTCATCAAAGAACATGCGTATTAGAGTTAAGGCCATCGCCATCGTGATTAAGTATATTTTATTTATTTACAGTCCCCGTTCTAAAAGGTCAGCTACCATCTTCAGATAATTTCCAGATAGTCTGATGCATGGTTCAAATCTGTGCCAAAAAAAGACTAGATTTTCCTAAACCCATTTGGCTTAGGGAGAGTCTGGGCCTCTCTTTATCTCTCATTTTATCCAATATATATTTCCAAACATCTCTGCCTACTCCAAAGAAAAGGTTTAGCGATATGACCAGCATGTAAGCTACCCTCCTCGCAATCTCATCTGCCTAATCATTGCCGTAAATTTTTCATCTAATCTAGGTCACCCATAGGCCCTGCTTATCTGATTCATATTATCTAGGAATTGATTTTACACGTGCTCACATGGTGCAGCGACTGTCTGATAGTAATCCACAAATGCCAGAAAAATGCGGTAATATTTTCATGTCATATTAATTTTTTATTTTTCTCATTATTTTTTGCTTAAATAATTATGATTACACCTCTGCTCACAAGAGGCCTTAGTACACCAACGATTATTGTTGCCACCACAACCCAAATAGCGTATGGGAATGCATATACGATGATTAATATCGAAATAATACATGGTGCGTGGCATACAACCGGCGCCACGGTGTCCCAAACTGCGACCACCAACACAGTTAGGAAAGCCTAGTAAAGGTTACAAGAGATGAATTCTTTTTTTTTTTTTTTTGTTTTTCGTATCCTTTTTAATAAAAATCAAAACTTACGTGGCCGGCCCTCACATCTCTGTGCAGCGATATAACCCGTTAAGGCAAAGCCAATCAGCAATACAATGACGCAAGTAAAGAATTTCATTTTGATGTAGAGCCCCGAGCTGTTTATCGCACGAAGGTTAAATAATCTCTGATTTCTATGCAATTTAACTGCGGCTATTTATACCCGGGGAAAGTTTGTCATTGATTTGATAAGCATTTGATATCGAACGGAAACCATCTTTGATGAAACACTATCTGCATATGGGCATGTGCGTGCAGCTGTTTTATATTTGATTTCTTACAAGGTGGCCTATTTAGTTGTGAAAATGTTGGAGGCATTTTTGTTTTTCGAAGCAAATGTTTAATAAACACATTTCTTGAGTTATTAAATAAACAAAAATCATTAGAAAATCATCTTTATTTTGTTTGTTTGTTTGTTTATTTATTTAAATAAAACAGAACTCAACAGATGTGAATTCCATGGAATTAAATTATTCACAGGGTCACATGAAACATACATACATAAATACAGACAACAATAAGTAAATGACTAAATAGTTAGCAAAACATAATTTTAGAAAGCAATTTTCATATGGAGGCCTATTTACCAAGTTCAACACTGTCTAAAAAACGCTTATATTTGAGAATCCACAACTTTTATCATAGAATTCGTTCCATTCTGTTATGAGAGGGCTATTTATCGAATTATAGGCAAGTATTTCTAGAAGTCGCCGGAGTCTAGTAGGTAATGCGTTGGCTTATTAGTCATGAGGCCAAGGTACAAACACCAGGTCAGACATCTCCAGCAAAACGAAATATGAAAAAAAAATATTTCTTCCCCTACAGCCTCTCAGCGGATTTCTATCAAAAACTCTGCGATTACATAAAATAAAATTGCCCTGAAAAGTTCGTCAAAAATTTGTCGTTCGAAATCGACTTCAAACTGTAGGTTCCACCACTCATGTATGAACAAATTAACACACACAACATAAGCATAGCTGCCAGATGAATAAAGCATCAATTCGTCAAATATTAGAAAAAAAATCGTCAAAATCGTCAAAGACGTTCATACATACATAATTGGTCATTACAACCCTTCAGTCAGGATTACGACCTAGCTTCTCACACCACTTATGTTGTGTGCGTTAATTTTTATACATGAGTGGCGGGACCTACAGTTTAAAGTCGACTCCGAACGACAGTTTTTTTGAGAAGCTTTTCATGGCAATTTTAATACTCTCAGAGTTTTTGCCAGAAATCTGCTGAAAGGAAGTCGCCGAAGAAATATTTTCATAATTTCGTTTTGATGTCTGATCTGGGATTCGAACTCGGGCCTTCAGTCCAATAAGCCAACACACTACCTACTAGACTACGGCGACTTCAAAAAAGACGTTCATAAAAATCGTAAAAATAATCGTCACAAAATCGGCATGAAAATTCAGTGTGATGTTCGCTAGAACCGACACATTTTTCAGTGTCTTAGTTTCTTGAGAGAGTGCAAGAAATACCACTTCATCTGATCTTCTTACTATTTACACCACTTATATTCGAAAGAGAATGGAATACAACTCTCATGTATAGGCCGGTGCCTCAACGTCTATTTTGAGACTTCTCGACCGCGTACAAGAGAGGGCGAAGTTGCCCGTTAAGGACGGTAGGGTATCGAACTCCATTGGTTCATTGCAGCATCGTTGCAATGTGGTTTGTATTTCACTGTTCTATCGCTATTATAACGGATTTTGCTCGAGCGAAATAAGGGACTTTTTCCCGAGAATCATGTATTCCTACGTAACAGTCGCCTTTCTCGGCGAGCAAATACTTATGCGGTCGATTGGCCAGTGCATCGCACACTGCGTTACAGACAAAATTCGTTCTTTAGTCGGACTATTCGTATGTGGAACGCCGTTCATGCAAAGGTTGTAATTTTTGGGCTTTTAAGAAAAAGATATAAGATACAGAAAAATTATCACTTAAATTTGTAATAGTAATAACTGCAAAGTAAATACAAAGTTTAAAGTAGCTTTTAATGTACTAAAGTAAAGAATGTCATGTAAATTTTTAATTGCTAAAAATCGTTAAAATAAGGGCATAAATCGTCACATCGTCAATATGATATTTTTGGAGCACAAAATCGTCAAAATGACGATAAATCGTCAAATCTGGCAGCTATGAACATAAGTGTTGTGAGAAGCTAGGTCGTAATCCTGACTGGAGTGTTGTAATGACCAATTTCAACGGCAAGCACTATAGGCTGATGATTACCATCTTCTTCTGACCCGAATTAGATGATCTAGACACCAACTACCTGTGGTTTCAAAAGGACGGCATTACGTGCCAAACAGCTTATGACATATTGTATATTCTATAAGAGCGATTTGAAGGCATGTTCGTCTCACATGGAGGTAATGTGAACTGGCCACTGAGTTGAGTTTTTTGCTGTGATGTTCTATTGAGTTTAGTACTGGTTTTTAGTTCTGGTTGAGTACAATTATTCAGGTTAGATTATGTAAGGTTATGTGGCGTCAACATAGAAATAGGTACAACCAATACATCAGGCCCATTGTGCAACCACACTCCGTTTAATTAAATGGCAACAATTTTTATCAATAGAAAGAGTCTTTTAACACAAGCCTTTTAACACAAATTCTTCTCAACTTAAACGGTTCCATCAAGAGTGTCAAGTAAGGGTTTCTTTGCTGTTCCGTTAAGACATAGACCACATTGTAAATGACAAGACGGTAGAGAAAATGAGCTGTTTCGACGTCCCTTGCTTAATACTTCAGCTCAACCCAGCGATCGAACATCGAAGCCAAGGAGTGAAGTTTTTTTTCTTAATATTCAGCGTAACCGTGGTTAAGGGCAACCCTTTGTGGGAATAGGGAATTTTAAAATGTGATAAAATTGCAATACCTTTTCTGATTATGACATTAAATTCAGGGATCGAAATGAACCTACAATAAACCGTTATTCTACGAGAAATAATTGACATTTATAAACCAACCTTTAGTTCGATATGATATATTGATTATAGTCCGCGTATATGAGCTAATGAGCACTCATTTAATCGACAATAGGATTGCAATGTCTTCTGCCTGATAGACATTACAGTTCTCAGATAGCTTGAATGAGTTCTTTATATCCAATGCCCAACACACACTCCGTCTTTTCATTTAACTTCCAACTATTTGTATATATTTCCAGTGGAATATCTGTCTTCGCGTTTGTTATAGGGGTAGGGGGGCCATACTCTCAATCGGTATCGAAAAATCTTCGAAACTTGCCTGCGGCTCCAGGAGAAGCTTTGTAGGAAGACAACTTAACACGGCACAAAGTGTTCTATATGGTATTGTCCTCATCACACTAGCCACAATGATGGCAAATTGCGATGCATTACGATGCGTGGATAGGATATGCTAGAGAGTTTGTGCATTCAGCTTTTACGGGAGGTTCGTTCAAAGAAATCCTTAAAAAATTAATGTTTTGAAAGATTATTCGTATTCATTAATGACTATTATATTTAACATCTTTTTTACTCAAAGGCCCATTTAGCAAATGAAATTAATGTTCATTAAGCTTCTATTAAGGGTTCTAATATAGATTCTATTCAGCTGGCTTTCTTTCACATCTTCAAACTTTTTTTGTTTTCTTTTTTCGTTTCCATTTCCTTCAAATTTGATTTCCTAAAAGCCGGCAACAATAGCAACAAAAATTAAATGTTTTATGCAAAAACTTTAAACAAAAGCTGCCACTCTATAATTAACAAAAGAATTCTTCTTCTTCTTCTTTCATTCATTCATTCATTTATTTACTCAAAAACACACACACAGAAAGAGAGAGAATCCAAAAACTCTGTTTAAAAGAAATTCCAATGAAAACTATTCTACTCAACTTGTTAAACGGAAATGTCGACAGGAATTTTATTTCTATTCGAACAGAAAGAATGAAAGAGGGAGAGAGAGAGAGGGAATGAGAGAGAAACAAAAAGGAAAATTCATAGAGAGAAACTTGCTTTCAAACTGAAATTAAATAAAAATTGATTTTTCTTTTTTGCCAGTATGGCCCAGTAAAACCCCAAAACTGAAATGTACCAACAAAACATTTGTATAAGAGTCGTGTGGGTGTATGTCTATGTGTTTAAGACAAAAACAGTTGTTTTCCAGTTGCTTGCAGTCATGTTGCACATACTTGCGGTATGTGCAACATTTTAATAGCTTGACATGCTTATGCACACATAGAAAGAAAGGAAGGAAAGAAGAAACAAAAATTAAATTAAAACTCAACCGCATTTCATGTGTTGCAAGAGAATCAATTTATTGTTTCGTCGTGTTTTAATCCAAGCCATGATTGTTATCGTGGTAGTGCGGTGGCAAGCTCAAATGCTGTTCTGCTCGAGAGTCTAGATTATTAGTATGTCTTGTTGAAAAACTGGGTTGCAAACTTAAATTAGCATAAGTTTTCTTAATGAACTTTCCCCAAAACAGTGAGCAGAACTGAACAGCACAGAACAGAATGAATTTTGAAGAAACACGCCTTGACCTTTGGTTATAATTTAAAAGGGTTTTCCTTTGGGAGCCATTAAAAGCAACATTAAAATAGTTTTCCTTAGATAAATTCAGGTCCTCCATTAAACGCTACCACCTATTTTTTAATTTATATAAAATAAAGTGTGTGTGAGTTATCATGAACTCACTTAGTCTAGTAGATAGTGTGTTGGGTTATTAGACATATCTCCACGTTTCAAAAACCAGATCTAACATCTCCAACAAAACGAAATTCAATATTTCTTCAGCGCCTTCCTCTCAGCAGATTTCTGGCAAAAACTCTGGGAGTAAGTAAAATCTCAAAATTTTTCGTTCGGAATCGACTTCAAACTGTAGGTTACGCCACTTATGGATACAATTATCATACACAACATGGGTGGTGTGAGAAGATGGGTTGTGATCCTGACTAAAGGATTATAATGACTACTTGAGCAAGTAAGTGAACTAAGCTAGCATCAGGGAAAAATAGGAAATGTACAGTACGATCAGCAAGTAGAGTTCAGATGTGCAATGCTCTTGCCTTGGTTTTCATAATTTTTTAGTTTCTTGCTATGTCGTTGAAAAGATTGCAGATTTAAGAATATAAAATACATCATTTCAGTTGTCCTTTCATTATCTTTATCTAAAGAGCTCCTTGCCGATATCTTTCAATTTCTTATTCAATGAGTTGCATATTGTAGCTCTGGGGTTTCTCTCTCCCTTAATTGTTATAAATATCAGCATAATTTTTAATATATTCAGCCAACCTATGGCCTAAAAGGATGGAATGGAATGTTAATTCTAAATTTCAAATTTTCCAAAACAATTGAAACTCTTCTCAAGTAAAATGAATTGAAAATAATTGCCTTCAGTTACAATATATTTTCTTATTTACCTCTACTAATCTATACTAATAAGGGGTTGTTACAATTGATTTACATATTGAAATTCCAATTCAAATTAAACATTTAAAAGACTTTAAATTTCCATTTCATTTTCTCTTCTTGCAATTTGTGAGTGTCCATGTGTCTTTCACAGAAAATTTATTTGCAACTCCAAGTCTTCAGGGAAAATTTCTTCATTTTTAAAGATTAGAAATGCCAAGTAAGATAAAACAGCTGAAGTAGAAATGAATAAAAAGGAAGGAGATTTAAAGATGTTATCAAGAAAGCAAAAAATTTATTGGAATTGGTTTTTTCTTTATTTGATTCCATTTTTTGTATATCGAGCCCTCAGTGGTGTTGTGCTAATTTTTTTTTTCCGGAACGCGTATACATATATAATTATATAGACAGGGCCGATCCTGGGTAGGCGGCCGCTCTGTGCGATCTCATGTCCCAAATTTAAGGACGGGGATGATTTTCCATGATAATTCTGGCGGCGGGGTTTTTTTTTTTTAGTTCTCATGTCCCAAATTTGACGACGGGGGGGAGGGAGATTTCCCACAATTTTCGCCCGTAGCCAGGATCGGCCCTGTATATAGCATAAAAAGGAAAGGAAACGAAAATCATTACGAAACCCATTTTGTGTATATGTATTAGAGTGGTAAATGCTTACATAGAAAAAAAAAAACTTCCAAGAAGAAGTTACGCCACCCCCTAGTTTTGTTACACATACCATTCTTATTATGTATTCAAAATTTCAGTAACATATCTTATATACAAAGGAGTGCTCATCGACCTTAAAATATTTGAATTTTATGAAAAAATACTGATTAAGTAAAAAAATGTATCTAAAGAATGTATCAAAAATATTTTTTTATTTTTTTACACACAAAATAATATAAATAAAGAAATACTTAAAAATAATATTAATTCATTTTTTTTTTTTTTTTTAACTTAAAACTAAGTTTGTTAACATCGTTTTGGAAATTTCAGTAGAAATGATCTTTCTGTTCTGTTTAACGAGCAAGCAAAAATTGTTTTTCCTTTTCATTGTTAGTGAGTATCGTATTGTAATCTTCAAATAGTTTTACATCCCTCTCCGCAGTGTCGTTAACCACACGCAAATTTTTTATGCAACTTTTGCCTTGAAATTAATCAACATTGTCATCCCAAGCCACAAGAGGTAATTCCAAGAAAGAGTCGTTGATTTCTAGAACTGAGAGCGTTTTCAACGTTCTTTGCGATGCAAATACTTCTAATGTGGCTTCCGTGGATAATTTGGCAGAATCACCTCTTACTAAACGAGAACCGCCGTTAACATCCATTCATTGAACAATGGCCATTTTCTCGTCATAATCCGCACGTCTAATAAACCAACTAACCAACTAGACTACGGCGACTTTAGTATACATATATTATTCACCGAATAGCAAAGAGAAAATCAGCCGCCATAAGATGTTTGCTAAATATTTGCAAATTTCTCGATCCTTAATAGCTCATCCAAAGAGTATAGACTGTCGTATAAATCGTCATGACCGATCCACAATATCTTTACCTCTCAGAGTTTTTGCCAGAAATGTGCTGAAAGACAGTTGCCGGAGAAATATTTTTTCATATTTCGTTTAGTTGGAGATGTCTGACCTGAGCTTTAAACCGTCGCCTCACGTCTAACAAGCCAATACACTACCTACTGGACTACGGCGACTTCAACTGCACATTTGTGGGAACACGTGAACCTTTTTCATGTAGAGAGACAAGTCAACCTCAATTTCAGTTTTGGAAGACAAGTAACCTTGTCTGACGTTGTGATGATACTGATCGAAATTTTGAAAAAAGTATGCCAAAACGGACGATCTATAGCCCTAACAGGTTAGGTTAGGCCCTATCACAGCATACTTTATCGTAGCAAATAAATATTTCATACACTTTTGCTAACTTTCGATTTATTTTTTTCCCATTTTCAAACTCAAATTGTTAGAACATAGACTTTAACAAAAAAGCGTGTGTGTATTACATTTTTTTACTCTATTAATGATCTTCTTTTTGCAATATTCTGACGAATATTGGTGTGGGTATACAAAAGATTTTTTCCTAAAAAATTTTATTAAATTTTTTAAATAAAAACATAATTTTTGTTTTTTTTTTTTGTAGTTCCATATAGATCTAGGCTAACCCTTCCTTTATTTCAACAGCTAAAGAACACTAACAGCTGTCGAATAAATTTTAAATAATTTTTTTTTTTCATATGACCACAGCTTATAATCATATCTGTCACTTAAATATGCGAGGCAAAAAAAAAAAACACAAACTTTTCAACTTTTCCAACTTTAAACGAAAAATGGAAAACTATTTTCGAAACCAAAATGGTATGTTTTACCAAACAAGGCTCAAAAAAAAAAAAAAAATAAACCAACCAACCAACCAAAAAAAAAAGAAAAGTTTTTTTGTTGGAATAATTCCATTCAAATAAAATCCATATAACTGACACCCAATGATTAATGGTGGAAGAAAGCCTTTTTTCGTCTTCTATTTTTATACGGAAATAATATTTAAACTGTAGGAGAAACAAGTTTTTTCTTTTTTCACTTTAAATTTCGTTTTAGGAAAAATTGAAGGAAATTTTGTTGAACGATTTCGTTTTTCGTTTTTTGTTAATTTCATCACAATGTCTGTATAAGACACCATGTCTTAGCAGAGGTGATTAGTTATGCTGTTTGTCTTCGTATTCGTGTTTAAATAAAATTTAATCTTTTGAGATTTCATCGGGCTAAAGTTAATATATGAGTGGAAGCAGGCAGACAGGCACTTAAAAACTCTGTTGCAAGTATAATATTACGCTCTTGTTGCTGTTGTTTTTGTTGCATTATAAAACATGTTTTATTTCATTTAAAATTCCACGTTGATTTAGTGATGCTCTTTTGGTTGCAACTGCCTGTTGAAACTTTTGCAATGAACGAGATTTACTAAGGATTTATGGATGATGCTCATGCACATGGAAACGGCGTACAATTATGGCTTTATTTTCCTGGAAAAGAGATTGATTAATTTGAAATTAGATAAACGAAAACGGAATCCATTGAAATATCCAAGAGTTTATAAGATGAAAGTAGTTGAAGAAGATTAGGTGGTATGTTGGAAGGTGAGGGGGAGGTTACACTGTGATACTCTTACAAAAGCAAAGCTTATCTTCTCTTACACGTTACAAGAGTCCTCAAAGACTAAGTTAAGTAAACGACTGGCCTTTAGCCTAAGAAGAAGAGCATTATAAATTATGGCAGATAAATTGGAAGAAGATTGGATAGTTAGGACACTTCTATAGGGTATGCATCGATCGGTTTAAATTTGAACCATCAGTTACTTCGAATCTGGCAATATTTATCTATCACTCTATTTTGTCACAAAATTCAGTCGATTATCACCACTGAACGTAATGAATCGACTTACACTTGAGCAACGTTTTGATTTATTGGGCTAACGAGTAACTGCACGATAATGTCCATTTTGCCAAAAAAAAAAAAAAAAATATCATCTTTTCGGATGAAGCTCATTTTCATCTTGGTGGGTACATTAATAAGCAAAATTGTCGTATTTGAGTCTCAGAAAACCCAAATGGTGGTCTTATAGAAGCCAATGTACCCAGTGCGTGTGACTGTTTGGTACGGCTTGTGGAGCGGAGGCATCATTGGCCATGTTTCTTTGAAAATGAGGACAGCGCAACCATTACAGTCAATGGAGACACCTATCGCACCATGATCACCGATATTTTTGTACCCGCTCTTCATGGCATTGATGTGAACGTTGTTTGATTTCAACATGACGGTGCAACTTGCCACACATCTCCTGACACAATCGATTTATTGCGTCAAACTTTTGATGGCAGTTTAATTAGCCGAAATGGTGATGCCAATTGGACGGCAAGAAGCTCTGATTTGACAGCGTTGTATTATTTTCTGTGGTGCGAAAAGTGTTATGCGGACAAGCCAGAGACAATTGAGCATTTGAAGGCCAATATTCGTGATGCTATTGCCGAGATACGATAGTCGCCGTAGTGTAGTAGGTAGTGTGTTGGCTTATTAGACGTAAATCCCGGCTTCGTATCCTAGGTCAGGCATCAAAACGAAATATGAAAAAAAATATTTCTTCGGCAACTGCCTCTCAGCAGATTTCTGGCAAAAACTCTGAGAAGTAAATAAAAAAGATAAAAACAAAAAATCTGTCTTTCGGAGTCGACTTTAAACTGTAGGTCCCGCCACTCATGTATAAAATTAACGCACACAACATAAGTGATGGTCGAAATCCTGACTGAAGGGTTGCAATGGCCAATTATGTATGTATTGCCGAGATACGACCCCAATACACTCGAGAAAGTGCACGAAAATTGGACCGATCATGTGAAATACTGTGAGAACAACGGCGGCAGACATATGAATGAAGTAATTTTCCATTTCTAACCGGAACAATTGTCCTTCACAACAAAAAAGTAAATTTGGCAAGATTTTAAATCGTTTTTCTTTAATTGCATTTTTAAATTTAAACTTTTAAATCCACCCACAACCCTTTACATGAGATATGACCTGAATAGGTTAAATCTACTGGCGTAGACTAAGTGCTGGTTCTGTCTGGAGATGGAGAAAACCATTGGCCATATTTCGTGCAATTGTGTTCTGCTAGTCTAATAAACTAGCACTCTACCCACTACACTATGCTCGAAGTAGCCGAAGTTTGGTGGATAGTGTGTTTGCTTCAAATCACAGCCTGCGTTTTCTCAAGGAAAACGAAAATTAAAAAGAAAATATTTCTCTTGGCAACCTGTTCTCGTCAGTCTCCTGGAAAAAAACCCTGATAGTTTATCAAAAAACTGTCTTTTGGAGTTGACAAATGACCGTTAGTCATGAATAAAATTAACACTCCCAAGATGACTTAGTGTGAGAAGCTAGGTTGTAATCCTGACTAAACGGTTTTAATAAGCAATTAAGTAAGTAAGTTGAAAGTAAGAAATCTCCGTAGTCTGGCAGGTAGTGTGTTGGCTTATTAGACATGAGGCCACGGTTCAAACCCCAGGTCAGGCATATCCAACAAAACGAAATTAAAAAAAAAATGTAATACCGACATCTTCCTCTCAACAGATTTCTGGCAAATACTCTGGGAGGCAAAATAAAATTGCCATGAAAAGTTTCTCAAAAATCTGCCGTGCGGAGTCGATTTTGAACTGTAGGTCTCGTCACTCATGTATAAGATTAACACACACAATATGGTTGGTGTAAGAAGCTAGGTTGTAATCCTGACTGAAGGATCAATTATGTATGCATGCATGTATGTATGAATTTCCTTCCATTTTTTGTCTATTTTATGCGAAACTTTGCTTATCAAGCTGGAAATCAATTTTTTTTTTTTTTTGAAAACTTTCTTACGTTGTGCTTACACAGAGAATGTGATAAAAAAACTTATTGAAATGCTGACTGCATAGACTGTGTTACGTATAATATTTCTGGAAATATTTAAATATTAACAGCTCCCTCAAGTAATTAGAATTTCAAAAGGAATTCAAATTGAAATGGAAATTTTAATTGAAAATTAATTTTCCCGTTGACTTACCTTGACTGACTGAAGAAAACTCTCGAAGAAGATGTTCAATGAAAGAAAATTTTATATCTGTTTTACACACAGATGAGATGCAAGTGTACCGGAGGGGTGAAGGGAAATGTAATTTATTACTGCATCTGTTGTTGCTGCTAGTGCTGTTGCTAATGTTACGGCTTTGTCAGCTATTGCTGCTGCTTTTGCTGCTATTGTTGGCTGTTTTTTGTTATTTTTGTTGGTTTATTTGATTGTTTACACACAGAAAGAAAAATTCCAATTAATTGTGGGTGTTTATTTTAGCTGATGTTTTTTAAAAAAATTTATACGGGGTTAATGGTATTTTCTATGCAACAATATAAACAAATATTTTTCAAATTTAATTCAAGCAGATATTTTCGTAAATTTTTACTTTCTAAAGGGGAAACAAGAACAAAAAAAAATTTTTTTTTTTTGTTTTCAGTTTCGATAAACAAATATCATCACATGTTTGAAGTCAATATATCCATCAAATGATTTGATTCAAATCTATGCGAATGACGTTATAAATACGAATTAAATTATTTAAAAAAAAAAACAGAGTTCAACACAAATGACGTTTCAATTTGTCAAGTTTTACTACGGACTTCTGCCACTTTTTGTTTCAAATTTAATGGATTTGTTAAAAAAAAAAAAAACTTTCATAAACTTTCATTTCAATTATTAGCTCTTCGTTACACTTAAGATGCTCTTCTGTTAAACTCCCAATAAATGTTGCAGTCTCTAGTGATGCCTCAAAGTCAAACTAGCATTACATGAATAGATGTACAACAGGATGGAGAGGGAAAGTGGAATGAAGTTGGAGAAAATCTCAAATAAAGTTGCATGAGATAAAGACACTGGCAAACAAAACAAACCTGTTCTACAACACAAACCCGCTCTGCAGCAGAGATATATACTCTGTTCGGATTTAAGCCCACTGCATATGACAATGGGGACCAGAATTTCGTAGACTATGGTTTAGATAATGAAATAAAGACAGTGGCGTTCATCGGTACAACCGGAGAAAAATGAATCTATCGTACAGCAGAGATATGTATATGCTCTCTTAGATTTAGACCCGCTGTGGGGACCAGAATGATCAGGATAATGAGATAAAGACACTGGCGTGCATTGATATTACTGGAGGAAAACAAAGCTGTCCTACAGTGGCGAATATATATTCTCTTGGATCTAAGCCCGCTGCATATAACAGTGGGGACCAGAATAACAGAGTCTACGGTTAGGAGAACGGTGAGCAAATATAATTTTCTCAACAGATTTTGGGAAATGTTTCGTAAGAACGCTGAATAATAAGAGTGAATGGATGAGTTTGAAGGTTACTTGCTCTTTTAAAAGAGGTGCGATCAATTTGTGGATACAGATAGCTTGAAAATTTATACTCAAACAAAAAATACAAGTTTTTGGACACAAAATAAAATATTCAGGACTCTTGAGAAAACTCGCAAGCATCTTAAGGAAGTATAAGGAACGATATACATCAATACTGTCAAGCCTCCATCCGAACACTCAGCTTATATGAGGCTAACTCGTGAGTACTGTGTGTGACTATCTGGGTCAGCGAACTTCGCTTGGCAGAAGATATAAGCCGAATGCCAGGTTATGCGGGAATCAACGGCAATAAGCAGATAGAAGTCTCCATAGTCTAAGAGGTAGTATGTTGAATTATTAAAACACCGCAGTTCATACATCGTTGAAATATAGAAAAAAAATTTCTTTCGATGACTTACTCCCAGCAGATTTCTATCAAAAACTCTGCGATTAAATAAAATAAAATTGCCATAAAAAGTTTGTCAAAAAATATGTCGTTTGGAGTCCACATTAGACTGTAAGTACCGTCACTCATGGATAAAAGTAACACACATAACATAGGTGGTGTAAGAAGCTAGATTACAGTCCTAGCCAATGGGTTGTATTGACCAATTAGTAACCAAGTATTGACCAATTATTGACCAAGTTAGTAAGCAAATAGATGAACTTTCGAGGAGGAATGAGAGAATACATGTTTGAAAAAGGAAAAAGGCAAAGACTCTTTGCAAGACAAATTGTTTTGGCAGAATTTAAACATTTGTTGGGTAATTGCAATCAGAAGATATTTTCATCACTCTGTCGGAATGAAGGATGAAATGAAATGGCCTTTAGACCGGGCACTATAAATACATTTTCAGAGCCAGTGACAAGGGAATAAATCATCAGAACACTTACTTTGAATCTCTACCAGCGTAATAGCACCCCAAAATGAGAAGCCTGGATGCGTATCTAAATCGGAAGTGTGATTAACATTATCTAGCCGCTTAAGCATCAATTGATCTAAGGTATGTTCGGGGTGTGTTACGATTGAAACTTGTAGTGTTCGTTCTCGAAAAACATGCTCAAAACCATTGCATACATAACATAATCGGTCAATACAGCCCTTCAGTTTAATACACTTATGTAAAGTGTGTTAATTTTATACATGATTGGCGACACCTACAGTTTAAAGGCGACTCCGAATGACAGATTTTTGGGAAACTTTTCATGTCAGTTTTATTTCCGCTCAGAATTTTTGCCGGAATTTTGGTGAGAGGAAGTCGTCGACGAAATATTTTTTCATATTTCGTTTTATTGAAGATGTCTTACCTAGAGTTTGATAAGCCAGCACATACTTGACATATGAGTAATATTTAAAGGTGAGAATATTAGTCATACGCATAGTATGACAATATTTAGTACTTAACGGATAAATAGCTTGTATTTAGTGACTTTTTTATGAACTTTTTAAAGATTACCTATTAAGGAGGATTTAAATGATCACATAAGATGTACGCCATGTCATCTTTTTTTATAGAAGAGAGTGGATAGTATTATTTAGAGCCAATATGTAATGAAAGCATAGCCGTCATAGTCTAGTTAGTAGTGTGTTAGCTGATTAGACGTAAGACTGCAGTTCAAACCTCAGGTCAGACATTTCCAGCAAATGAAAATATGAAAAAATATTTCCTCTACGACACTGCTGAAGGGCAGATTTTTGGCAATAACTCTGAGTGTACATAAAAAATTGTAATGAAATGTTTCTCTAAAAATCTGTCGTTCAGAGTTGCCTTTGAACTGAACTCACGCACACAACACACACAACATAAGAGGTGTGAAAAGCTGACTGATGGGTTGTAATGACTAAATATGTATGCATGTACACACTGAGAGTGTATATCGGATGGCAATTTGGCAGTTGTACTAGTCTTTTTATTTTTTTTATTAATTTTCAAGAACTATCGCACTTCATTAGATTAGGAATGTTGCTTTAGGTATTTTACTCATCATGTAGGCGGGAAAAACAATCTCATTTTGAAATATGGAAATATGGTTGGAAGTCTGCGATATTTTACAATGGCCTTATCGTGTAAATCTTAATCTAGAGGCAGTCATTTAAAGGGATTGTATATCGTATGTAATGAACATACATACATAATTGGTCATTACAATTCTTCAATCAGGATTATGACCTAACTTCTCACACCACTTATGTTGTGTGCGTTAATTTTATACATGAGTGGCGGGACCTACAGTTTAATGTCGACTCCGAACGACAGATTTTTTTTAAACTTTAATGGCAAAGGAAGTCGCCGAAGAAAAGTTTGTTTTCATATTTCCTTTTGATGTCTGACCTAATGTTTGTACCGTGACCTTAGGTCTAATAATGAAATGAAAGTTTAATTGCAAATTTTATTTTGAAAACATTAAATGGTTAACCCTGTGTTTTATATTTTACTTACTATGTTTTAAAAAATTTTTTATCAGCTTTTAAGGTAATTTATTTAAATTTCGATTTTTATTTTTAAAAATTTTTTTATGCCCGTTATTGGAGTTAATTTATTACGATAATTTATTACGACCATTATTTTTATTTATTTGTTAAATTCTACACTATTTAAATTGCTTATATTTTTATTTTATTTTATTTATTTCTATTTTTATAAATTCTAATACGATTTTCTTATTGACTTTTATTTTCACATTCTTTTTTTTATTTTTTTAAAATTTCGTTCATTTTTTAATTTTTTTTTAAGGATTTTTCGTAAATAAATATAAATATTATTGTTAAAAAATTGCAAATATTTATTCCATTTCAAATATACTATTGTTGTTATTTTTTATTGTAATTTATTTTAATTTTTTTTTTTTGTTTTAGGGATTTGGTTTTCGATTTTTATTGAATTATTTTTCTATTTGATTACGCTTGCCTAGGAAATATTTTTTATTTGAATTTTTTTTTTTTTTTTACTTTACTCAAATGTTTTAATTTTTTTTTTCTTTATTTCATAGGACAATTTCAATGCCAGAATTGCCCTCTTTTTAACACGTTTAAGCCTATTGACCTAAACACTAAAATTTTATTACACGATGACTGTTTATTTTTTATTATTATTATTATTAACGTAAATAATGTAATAATTGTTTAATTTATGAAATTTATTATTTCGTTATTTATTTATTTATTCATTAATAAACGTTTGATTAGTCTTTTAAATTTTAGTTTTTAAATTTTATTTTTCGTTTTCATTTAATTTGCCTGTAATTACTTGATAATTAGCGTTGAACTGTAAGGAAAAAATAAAAAAGAAAATTGTTTTTAATAAATTGTTTAGTTTTATAATAGAATAATTAAAAAGTTGCATATGATATATTAAAGTATTTAATTAATTTTCAAAACAACAAACAAATCAAATTAAAATAGATTTATTTCTGCATGATTAGTTATTACATGCAAGCAAACTAAAATCGATTGCCTCTGTGGCTAAATTTATTAATTAAACAAAAATATACACAAAAATGTCTATGTTAAAGGCATATTTAACTGTTTTCATTTAATTTTTAAACTTTGTTTTGTAGAAATTGTAGCAAACGATAAGTCAGACACGATAGTCGTAACTTCCTAAACAATATTGCTGTGGAGATAGAAGCCAGCAGCTGAAATGGGGGAAATGAAAATGCCTCTCAAGCATACAAAACCAATATAACTTATTATTGCTGGTCATTACAACCCTTCAGTCAGGATTACGACCTAGCTTTCCACATCACTTATGTTCTATGTATTCAATTTTATCCAAAAGTGACTCGACCTACAGTTTAAAGTCGACTCCGAACTAAAAATTTTTTGAGAAACTTTTCCATGGCAATGTTTTATTTATTCTAAGAGTTAGACCTGAACAGAAGTAAACCAATTAACACCTGACATTGTTAAATAGTCTGCTTTTTATACCAAAATGAAATTCATAACTCTATTCACTCTGTTACTGATCGCCTTAGTGGGCTACACCTCTGCCCAGATATGTATGGTATTTGCAGGCCACATTAGTCACAAACATTAAAACAAAACATCGATGTTGCATTGTTTTCTGTGCATCGATAGAATTTTGTAGCAAACCTGTAAGAAACAAAACAGATTGTACGGGTGTTTGCATCACGAGCGTATTTTCGTAATACTGTATATTGATTGGCGTTGGTAAGAATAACTGCTTGCCTATGACATAAATACATAGGCTGCTTTCCTAAACGTCTGAATGCAAAGCCAAAGTTGTGTTAAAATCAAGCAGTACTACTTTGCAACACTGAAAAGCAAATTGCATTGTCATATTAAACTTTGCAACACTATTGACGTTTAGGAACATATGTTTGCTTTGCATTATTATAAAGAATTTGTGAAAATAAATATTTTTGAAAGTTTTTTGGATTTGTGCAGTGCAAATAGCTCCAGGAGCCAAATAATTAATACTAGACTCGTTTTAAAAAGAAAACGTTTTGTGCTTTTTCTACTTCAACAACATATTCCAAGGAAAATATCACAAAACACGAATTTTGCTTCTGTTATTGAAGAAATGCCGGACGATGTTTTCTTTAGTCACTTCAGAATGAATATTGCCTGCCCACACAAAACTGTACGTTTTTTTTATTTTTGGAAGAAAATTCTGTGTCCATTGAAAGCCGGCAATCAATTAGCAGCTTTTTATGTTCATATGTCCATTTAACACTGTAAAAAATATACATATAATTAAATAATTTTATTAAAAATTTACCTTGGAAAGAAAAGAATATTGTTCTGGTGTCTTTTTGGATGTTCAGCAAGCATTCGACAAAGTCTGGCATATTGGTTTGCTCTTTAAACTCAAAAAGTTAATACCAACACCCTAATATTTACTGCTTAGATCATATTTAGACGATCGAAGTTTTTACGTTAAAGTGAACGATGATTTTTCCAACATATACGATATAAAAGCAGGTGTTCCGCAAGGCAGTGTTCTGGGACCAACCCTCTATACGATATTTACTTTAGATATACCTTTAACAGATAACGTTTTACTTGCAACTTATGCCGATGACACTGCAATTTTAGCATCGAGTTCTTGTCCAACAAATGCATCAAATCTAATTCAAAATGAACTAAACCGAATTGAGCTTTGGTTATCTCAATGGAATATCAAAGTGAATACCGAAAAATCTGCACATGTTGTGTTTACGTTACGAAATGGCAACACAATTCCCAAAAGAGACAGCGTGAAATATCTTGGTCTTCATATTGCCAAAAGGCTTACATGGAAGGCTCACATTAAGGCAAAAAAAGAACATCTTAATATAAAAACCAGACGTCTTTATTGGCTTCTTCAGCCTAAATCTGAAGTAAGCATTGAAACAAAATTAATAATATATAGTATAAAACAATACTTAAACCGGTGTGGACTTATGGCATACAATTGTGGGGAACTGCCAGTAACTCCAATGTAGAAATTCTTCAACGGTATCAAAATAAGACATTGAGGCTAATTGTTAATGCGCCTAAATTTATTTCAAATAAAACTATTCATAATGACTTACACATGCCAACAATTAAAGACGAAATAAAGAAATACAGCGAAAACTATCTTAACAGATTAAGCAACCACTGCAACCCACTAGCGATATCTCTACTAGACGAAACTGAAGGAGTGAGAAGACTTAAACGTTATCATATACTTGATTTACCATTTCGATAATTGTTATTGTTTTTGTAAATATATACATATATACATTTAATTATATGTAAGATAGCTTTAAAAAATAATTACAATACTATAAAAATTTATTGTTAAAATGATGTTGTTCTCAATGGAGTGCAACATTTACTTGTACATTACTGTATCAAATTTGCTTATTATCCCCAATGGGATAGATTGTTTATAAAAAGCATAACCAATTTAAATGATGCACTAGTTGCGTTTATTTGCTTTGCAGCTGAAAAATTTATGATTTTATGAATTCAATGCATTGTCAACATTTGCACAGTTGCGTTTAGGAATATGTGACATTGTCGCACTGCAAAGCAACCTGCGTTTAGGAAAGCAGCCATACTCACGTAATTAGTCATTACAACCCTTCAGTCAGGATAACGACCACGCTTCTTACGTTACTCCTATTGTGTGTCTTACTTTTTTACAAAAGTGGCGGTAACAACAGTTTAATATCGACTCGGAACGACAGATTTTTTAGAAACTTTTCCATGGCAAATTTTATTTTACCTCACAGAGCTTTTGTCAGAATTCTCCTGATAGGAATTCGACGAAGAAATATTTTTTTTGTATATCATTTCGTGGCAAATGCATTTACAACGAGTAACTTTCTGGTGCAGATTTTGGTTCGTCGGCGTGAATGGACCTTACTTTTTTGGAAATGAAGCCGATTTGGCAGTGAATGTGAAAATAATTCCTTAAAGGAACATGATCTTGGCATCAACTGAACGACTTGCATTTTCAGCAAATATTTGTTTAGTGGCAGGGCAGTACATGTTGCTTCAGTGTTACCGGAAGATTTCATTCGATAATTCAAATAACCTGAATATTGGACTCTGATGGTAAGTGTTAAAATATAGAAATGTTTACCAGGTTGCAACACACAACAATTTTATTGTCAATCGAACAACTGAACAAATATTGTGTCACATAAAACCCACACTTTATTAAAAATTAAACAAATTTCTTAAACATATTTAGAAAACAACAAAGCAAATCAAATGTTAAAAAAAACAAATTCATGACTCATTCCACAAATAAATCATAAAAGTGAAACGATTTTTTTCCTCTTTCGAAATTTAAAACAAAAATTTTTAATGAAAACAAATCCCTGTAATATTTTCATAATTTTTTTTTATTGAAAATTTTAATTTGAATTATTCAGCACCATTAGTCATTAATCCGATACTCAGTTAAGCGTCTATCTGCATCTTGCTTGACAAGAAGCCAAAGTACACCAACGATTACTGTTGCCACCGCAGCCTAAATAGTTCATTGACGTACAGCGACGAGTCCGAGTATTAAAATACCACCTGGTGCCTTTAACACAACCGGGTCCACGGGTGCCCACATTGCGAGGACCTGTACAGGTGGGAGTTGCTAGTCATGATAACAAAAAAATATATTTTAATTACGAATTTCTCACAAATTGTTGAAAAGGATATAAAAACTCACGTGGCTGGTTCGGACATGTCTGGGCTGAGGTATAGCCCACAAAGGCGATCAGGAACAGAGTGAACAGAGTTATGAATTTCATTTTTAGTTTAATGCAGACTATTTAACAATGTCAGTTGTTAAATGGTTTATGATTTTCTTAATTTCTGTTCAGGCCTATTTATACTAAGCTACAGGCAAGGTTTTGGGTCATTATAATGGGGGCCCTATTATAATCGGAAATGTTTGTAAAGCATTGTTTTGCAATTTAAAATGTTTTTTAAACAATTGTTTAAGAATTGTTGTGAATTATGAAAACATTTTTGTTTTAACAAAGACGTGCCAAAAACCTTAAACACAAGGGAAACACCGGTAGTCTTCTGCATACACCTGAGTCAATAATATTTTCTTTAGTTTTTTTTCACAAACATTTTCATTTAAAACAGCCTTCCTTTGCCTGCAATAACCTAAACATGTGTTTTGATTGTAAGAAAAAATATTTTTTTATTAAAAATACTCCACGCCTTATAAAGCTTCCTCTTCAACGTAGTATAAATAGGCCTGAACAGAAATTGTTGCTTATCGCATTGGTGGGCTACACCTCTACCCTGTATTGTGTAGCCAGGCCACCTAAGTTTTAATTTATTCGATTTGTAAGCAATCCTTCCTGTACTGAACCACATAATCAAGGTCGGCGTGGTCACCGTTGTTCGCCATGTACCATGTTGCATTGGGATGATCTTCAATGTCAAACACTTCATGTCAGCTTGGTTTTATTTTTTTTTTTTTTTTTCTAAATGGTAACATTTTGATATCTAGTACCCTTACTTTGTGGCGATTTATAAGTTTCCAATTGTTTAGATGGGGCAGCTGATTGTCGCTCACAATTTCCGAGTAACACATTATCAAAGCGAATGATTCTGTTATCTCATACTTACGTAGTTGACCGAAATATTATCCTTCTGTAATATCTATGAAATAAAACATAGGGCGAAACATTTCTTTCTCTTGTTTGTCTGTCACGTGAGGTAAATATGAGAAGAGCAGTAAGAAGGACTCTACAACATTCCAAGAAACATCTGCTACCAATCTGCTTGTAAATTAGTAATATTTTCTCTTTCCAAACTATACGATTCTCTGTTCCAAGTAGTACCATCTTTGACGATAAACAGCGGATTGTCATGTTTGTTGCTGCCAAAACTTTCGTCAGGGTCTTCAGCAGCAGGAATATTATGTACATACATACATAATCGGTCATTACAACCTTTCGTTGTAATTCGGAAATGTCTGACCTGAGGTTTGAACCTTGATCTGACGTCTAATAAACTAATACGCTACATACTAGACTACAACTACTTCAATCAATATCAAGAACAGATAATTCAACATCTTCACTTTCATCCAACACTTAACTTTCAATTCCTTCTCAACTACCATAAATAGCTGAGAGGAAGTCTAAAAACTCAATAAAACAAAAACGGTTTTAAATATTGTCAAATAAATTTTTTTGTTGTGAAGTACAATTGTTCCGGTCTGAAATTGAAAATTATTTCATTCATATGGCTGCCCAGGCAGGCCTCACAGTAATTCATTCGATCGGACCAATTCTCGTGCACTTTTTCAAGTGTATGGTGTCGTATCTCGGCAATGTTGGCCCTCAATTATGTTGCGGTTGCCGGCATAACACTTTTTTTAACGGCGCCCACCGGAAATAGACCAACGCAGCTCCTTGGCGGCCAACTGACATCATCATTTTGGTTAATTAAAAGGCCATCAAACGTTTGACGCAATAAATCGATTGTGTTATGAGATGTGTGGCAAGGTGCACCATCCTGTTGAAATCAAACATCATTCACATGAATACCATGAAGAACGGATATAAAAAAGTGGGTTATCATGGTTCTACAGATGTCTCCATTGAAGGTAATGGTTGCGCCATCCTCATTTTCAAAGAAGTATACGCCAATGATGCCTCCGCTGCACAAGCTGCACTAAACAGTCACTTATAATGGGTGCATTTGCTTCTGTAAGACCATGTGTGGGTTTTCTGAGCCCCAAAGACGACAAGTTTGCTTAGCAAACTACCCGCCAAGATGAAAATGAGCTTCATTCGAAAAGATGATTCCTTTTTTGACAAAATCGACATCATCCTGCAATAAATCCCAACGTTGTTCAAACGTAAATCGATTTATTACGTTCAATGGAGATAATCGACTGAAGTTTGTGACAGTATAAAATGACATAAGTATTGCCAGATTCGAAATAACCAATAATTCAAATTTAAACCGATAGATGGCCTACCCGATCGATGGCCCAACCGAAAGTAAAGTCCTTTACTTACCAATACACGAATACATTTTTTTATTATTTTTTTGCTGCATGAGAACTGTCCCGCTAAGAATGTCAAACTGTGTTGATATTTTTGTTCATTAACATTTGTCAAGTCATCATGCCAAGTCAAGATTTGATACATAAGTTGTATACCATAACATAACAGACACAGATGATGCATTTCTAAACTTTATTTATTATTAGATTATTTTCCTGTGTTTATTTTATTACAAATTAAACAAATTTCTACAAATTATTTAGAAAACATAAGCAAATAAAATGTTAAAAAAAAATAAATTAAAACCTTCATGACTCATTCAACAAATAAATCGTAAAAGTGAAACGATTGTTTTCCTTTTTTCAAAATTTAATTAAAACAAATCCCTTTAATGTTTTCATAAAATTGTTTTCAAATTTTAATTCGAATTATTCAGCCCCATTAGCCATTAATCCGTTACTCAGGTTAATGTCTGCAGACATCTTTGGCGACAAGCTTCCAAGCTACACCAACGATTATTGTTGCCACCGCAGCCTAAATAGTTCATTGACTGACATTAACGAGTTTGAGTATTAAAATACCACCTGGTGCCTTTAATACAACCGCGTCCACGACGGCCCACATTACGAGGATCTCTACAGTTGGGAATTCCTAGTCATTATATCAAAAAAATATATTTTAAATACGAATTTCTCACAAATCGTTCAAATGCATATAAAAACTTACTTGACGAGCCCGCACAGCTCTGGGCAGAGGTATAGCCCACAAAGGCGATCAGGAACAGGGTGAACAGAGTTATGAATTTCATTTTGATGTAAAGCAGACTATTTAACGATATCAGTTGTTAAATGCTTCATCCTGCGTTTATATAGCCGGATAAATTTATTCGCGTGGATGTCTATCGGTGTGGATATTCGTGGATAATATAGCAATTGCCTCTGGCGATGCAACATAGTATTGTCCACTTTATGCACTCATATCAGGCTCTTGTTCGACTCAACAGTTTTACGCAGCTTTAGTTTCGTGATATTAAGTCGAAGTTGCCGTAGTCTAGTAGGTAGTGTGTTAGCTTATTAGACGTAAAGCCATGGTTCGAGCCCCAGGCCAGACATCAAAACAAAATACAAAAAGTATTTCTTCGGCGATTTCCTCTCAGCAGATTTCTGGCAAAAACTCTGAGAGTAAATAAAATAGCCATGAAAAGTTTCTCAAAAAATCTGTCGTTCGGAGTTGACTTTAAAACTGTAGGTCCCGCCACTTATGTATGTATAAAATTAACACACACAACATAAGTGGTGTGAGAAACTAGGTCAATAATCCTGACTGAAGGGTTGTAATGACCAATTATGTATGTATGTATGTACAAAACTCATTTTGTTTAAAGCGACCAAAAAAACACGTGTTTGTTAAAACAAAATTTATTTAATAACACACAGCAATTCTCGGAATGTTTTACAAGTATTTTCGTTTAACATAGGTCCCCTCTAGTGTAATAATACAAACAGCTGTTTTAAAACACAATACAAAAAGTCGTCGTGGGCTTTTTAAACGCAATTCATTTATTTCGTATAAATAGCCTACACTGGCTTACAAATCAAACAAATTGTAAACCATTTAACCTGAGATCGTTCAAAAGACAGCTTTAAAGCAACATGAAATTCATTGCTTTCTTCGCTTTGTTAGTGATCGCCTTGGTGGGCTATACCTCCAAGGCCACGTAAGTTTAGGACGAAATCTCTTCAATTCAATTTTTTTTTTTTTTTAATTTTTATTTATTTTATTTTAGCTTCATATATTTTTTATTTATTTTTTTATATATTTTATTTAGCTTCAGTCCAAACGGGAAATCCCAGTGCTATGAATTAGAGTCGTTGCCGTTTATTCATTCATTATGTTCAGTAGACATAATAAACTGAATTTTGTGACAGAATAGAATGACAGAAGTATTGCCAGATTCGAAATTACCGATGATTTAAATTTAAACCGATAGATGACCTACCCGATAGTAAAGCACTTTAACCAATACACGAAGCCATTTTTAAATTATTTTTTGCATGAGAACTATCCATATTGATAACTGGGGTTTCCCAGCTGTGATTGTCAAAGTGTGTTGACATTTCTGTTCTTTGGTTCGACTTGGGGAATCATGTAAGATTTTTTTTAATAGCAGTGCAGTTCATATTGCACTGCTTCAGGGTAAGTTTTGTACATGTATGCTTAATATTTCATTTGACACTTGACAAATGCCTTGAATATTGGATTTGATGGTTAATTTTCAAACATGAAAGTGTTCAATGTTATGTTTTTAAATGAATTCCATACTTTAAAATGTTTATGTTTTATCAAACCGATATCATAAGTTGTATACCAGGATGTAACACACAATAAAATTTATTGTCAGTCCAACAACTGAACAAATTTTTATTTCATAAATTCTTTAAATATTTTCATAATTTTTTTTTTTTTTTTTGAAAATTTTAATTTGAATTATTCAGCCCCATTAGTCATTAATCCGATACTCAGTTAAGCGTCTATCTGCATCTTGCTTGACAAGAAGCCAAAGTACACCAACGATTACTGTTGCCACCGCAGCCTAAATAGTTCATTGACGTACAGCGACGAGTCTGAGTATTAAAATACCACCTGGTGCCTTTAACGCAACCCGCTCCACGGGTGCCCACATTGCGAGGACCTGTACAGGTGGGAGTTGCTAGTCATGATAACAAAAAAATATATTTTAATTACGAATTTCTCACAAATTGTTGAAAAGGATATAAAAACTCACGTGGCTGGTTCAGACATGTCTGGGCTGAGGTATAGCCCACAAAGGCGATCAGGAACAGAGTGAACAGAGTTATGAATTTCATTTTTAGTTTAATGCAGACTATTTAACAATGTCAGTTGTTAAATGGTTTATGATTTTCTTAATTTCTGTTCAGGCCTATTTATACTAAGCTACAGGCAAGGTTTTGGGTCATTATAATGGGGGCCCTATTATAATCGGAAATGTTTGTAAAGCATTGTTTTGCAATTTAAACTGTTTTTTAAACAATTGTTTAAGAATTATTGTGAATTATGAAATCATTTTTGTTTAAACAAAGACGTGCCATAAACCTTAAACACAAAGGAAACACCGGTAGTCTTCTGTATACACCTGAGTCAATAATATTTTCTTTAGCTTTTTTTTCACAAACAGTTTTCATTTTAAACAGCCTTCCTCTCCCTGCAATACCCTAAACATGTGTTTTGATTTGTAAGGAAAAATATTTTTTTTTTATTTTTATTAAAAAAAAACGTGGTATAAATAGTCCTGAACATAAATTGTTACTGTTCGCATTGGTGGGCTACACCTCTGCCCAGTGTTGGGTAGCCAGGCCACGTAAGTTTATATTTTTCATTCCTTAATCATAATCCTTATTCGAAATCATTCCTGTATCGGACCTCGTCAGCAGGTTCATCGTGATCGCGGTTGTACGCCACGAGGCATTGGGATTGTCGCCAATGTTGTAAGTTCCTCTATTTGAGCTGTGGCGGCAACAATAATCGTTGGTGTACCAGTTTATTCAGTGAGAAGAGATTTAGACGTTAAATAAAGGGCCTACAAAACTATTTATAGACCTCAAGAACACACAAAGAATTAAGAAATAAAAATAAATTACTTAAAATTATATCACACAATTTGATTTATTGGGTATGGGATAAAATAGGGGGCGTGGGAGCTTAATTGCATTCAAAGCTTACTTTAATACACATAGAGCACACAATTATACTTGAGAATAGATAGAGAGACAGAGATGTCTCCAAAACCATCTCTATCTCCTCAACCAGTATCCAACCTCTACAAAAGTTATTTACTGATAAACGAAGTTTTTCCAAAGATCTGCTTAGTACCCTATAAACTGTAAGAATAAATAACACACAACCTACTAGACTTCGGCGACTACAACGAAAGAACTGGAAATATAATTATTTAAACATACGTGATCTATCCTATGTTAACTTATTCCAAAATGTTCTTTATGGGAATGAAAGCTTCTGGTATCTGACAACTTCTAGAATCTTATTGTTAATTTGTTATCGTAATTTTTTGTCTTCTTTAATCACTTTATACCTTTCTTTGCAGTTAAGTTATTGCAACGCGTTTTCTAACTTCTTGTGTTGATAATGCCGTCATATATGCAAGCTGGTGGCTTTTGTATTTGATTCTTAATTCATTTTTCGCCGTAGCAACACTAGAGCGCATAGCTTGGCCGAATTCTATTAGTATAACATTGACTATACACAAACTATTTTTGTCACGATGTAAAATTAAGCATGGATAGATGCAGTGATAGATGAGCTTGACTACAAGCAAAGCTTGCAATGTCAAGCATGCTTGCCATCGAGACTTAAACTTGTATTGCGATCGATGTGTAAATTGTCCTGAGGAAACTAACATTTGAATTGAGTGTCGTTAAGAATATTTTGTAAACCTATCTCTCTATATGCCACCAAGCTCTCTCCGATTATAGTAGTTTCTATCGGAACTCTGGGATTTTGATTTCTGGCAGCTGGTGACTTTAATACTAAACTAGCCTTTTCTAGGGACCGATTACACAGCCCTGCAAATTTTGATTGCAAATTTTTTGTGCAAATAATATGGCTCCAGGTGTTTCCGAAGGCATTTTACGTGCTGAACACGAATCTGGTTTCAAAACTTTCCATCACGTCAGGTTTTCGAGATAAAGGGAGTTGAAAACCCTAGAAATAGGGTTTTTGTCCATTTTTGAACAATTGTAGAGCTAAAAACTGACGTGCTAGAATCAACGCTATTGTCAGAAATTGACAATTGATCTTTGATCTTTAAATTGAGCCCAAAGCCAAATTGATTGCATGCACGTTTAAAGTAGGGGATGGGTTTATGTCAAGGGGTGCAAGACAAAAAGAAACACATTGCGGAGGTCCTTAAAAATTAACCAAATTTACTTGAAAATTGTTACTCAGGGGTTTTTGGGGTCGCTGATTAAAGATCTTCATTCAGATTTAAAAAATTCAAAATGGCGGATCCAATATGGCGGTCGTGTGGCGTAGAACGGTTTTCAAGTAAATCTGATTAATTTTAATAAACCTCGACTACCATATTGAATCTGCCATTTTGAATTTTTTAAATCTGAATGAAGATCTGTAATCAGCGACCCCAAAAACCCCTGAGTAACAATTTTCAAGTAAATTTGATTAATTTTTAAGGAATGTGTGTTCTTTTTGTTGTTGTTTGTTAATGTGTTTCTTTTTGTCTTGCACCCCTTGACATAAACCAGATTCGTGTTCAGCGCGCAAAATGCCTTCGGAAACACCTGGAGCTATCTTATTTGCAAAACCCATGCAGGGCTGTGTTATTGTTTAATACGATCCAATATCTCGAATTAACAACGTTCGGCAACCAAAATATTGGCTTAAGAGTAGACAGAGAATCCCAGTGGTCATACATTTTGGCATCAGCAAAGCTCTGCATTTTTTCTGTTTCGTTAATCTATAGTGGTTCCAGCAAAGCAGATGATTAGTCTGCTGTAGCGGTCATACTTCTATAGAATACCAATCCACATAAAAAATAGGTCCATCTGCCAAATATATTCTAAAATAAGTACTAGGCTATGTAAGAATTTTGATAGACGCTGTAGTATAATAGGTAGTGTATTGGCTTATTAGACGTGAGACCACGGTTCAAACCCCAGGTCAGAGATATCCAACAAAATATAAGTAACGGCAAGAATTCAAGGAAAACATATGTTTAGAACACCTTCATAGGCTTTATTTTACAAACAAAAAATTAAAAAAATGAAAGCAAAATTTATTGATTCAGATGTTAATTACAGATGTGTGCACAAAACTCTTTTTGTTTAAAGTGTGACCCAAAAAAACACGAGCAAAACTATACCATGTATTTGTTAAAACAAAACTTATTTAATAAAACACAGCAATTCTCGGAAAGTTTACAAACATTTTCGTTTAACATAGGCCCCCCCATCGTGTAATAATACAAACAGCTGTTTTAAAGCACAATAAAAAAGTCGTCGTGGGCTTTTTAAACGCAATTCATTTATTTCGTATAAATAGCCTACAGTGGTCTACAATCAAACAATTTATAAATCATTTCACCTGAGATCGTGCAAAAGATAGCTTTAAACCAAAATGAAAATCGTTGCTCTCCTCGCTTTGTTACTGATCGCCTTGGTGGGCTATACCTCAGCCGAGTGTTGTGCACCCAGGCCACGTAAGTTTTGGAAAAAATCTTTTCAATTTCAAAGAATTTTTTTTTAATTTTTATTTATCTCCAGTCCAAATGGGAAGTCCCAGTCCCATGGATTAGAGACGTTGCCGTTGCCGTTGCCATTGTACTTTCCGTGCCATTTGTCAATATCGTAAGCTACGTCCAGCGTCCAAAAAAATCGTTGGTGTGCAAGAGGATTTCTCTATGTAGACATTAAATAAGGCGTTTAAATAATCGTTTAAAGGCTTTAACAACCCAAAGAATAAAAATAATTTCTTGAAAATCATAAGGGTTTCTGTTTAATTTGGATTTCAAATTAAATTCAATACAATACTGTTTATTGGGTAAAAGATAGGATAGGTATAGGACATATGGGAGTAACAGAATTTTTAAATTAAAGCAATGATTCATAGCTTACTAACAAGCCCTAATTAGTACGTTTCGACAATCGGCATCTGGACTACGTATTAAAGCATGACTAAGAAACTTGTAACCAAGATGATAAGTAATTTGAGAGTCTTTAAATATAGTGATCCACCACATAAATACATACATACATAATTGGTCATTACAACCCTTCAGTAGTAGTAGTAATCCCACCTAATTTCTCACACCACTTATGTGATGTGTATTAATTTTATACATGAGTGGCAGGGACCTTCGGTTAAAGGTCAACCCTGAATGACAGATTCTTGAAAAACTTTTCATGACAATTTTATTTTTCTCTCAGAGGTTTTAGCAGAAATCTGCTGAGAGGAAGTCGCCGAAGAAATATTTTTTCATATTTCGTTTTGTAGGTGATGTCTGACCTGGCCTCACGTCTAATATGCTAACGCACTACGGCAATTTCCACTTAATATTACTTAACTATAGCTGAATAAAACGTTGAGAAAGTATGAGTAAAATGAAAGAAGTTCGAGTCGAGCAAGTGAACAGTACTATTTTGCATCGTCATAGACAATTGCTATATTATCCGCGAATATTCACGACGATAGATATCCACGCCACTAAGCTCAGCCGGCCTTATAAACGCAGGGTGTTGCTCCATTTCGAAAACAGAATTAAAGGAAATCTCACAATCTATTAGAGAATCACAATGAAGGTAGGCGATTCATCACAATGGCAGATAGGCATATGCTTTTAATCCTTGCATCAAAATACGGATTACAAGACTCCACGATGAACTGAATTATTATCCCACACGCGCCATGTCCGCTCTTAGGTGTAAGATGACAGCTAGTATTACTCATGCAAATCATCCGGATGAACTCGATTCACAGAGAAGCATTGTACATCAGAGGAGGTTTTTGATTGAAGACGATTGAAAGTCCAACTACCAAGATAAGCTCCTCGTGTGGCAAATGGAAGACACAATCCACGAACTCATCACAATCGAAAGACTGTACAGAGTATTGTAACAACTGCAGCTACAACGACTTTAACAGTTTGCCTGGCCGACGTTACTGAAAGACGATAAACCTGCAAGGACAACTGAACTATAATAGGCATGACATGTAACCAAAACACCTGAGTGATTTTAGTGAATTGAACTCCCACACTAGCTGGCTAGGCTTTAAACTATTTCACATCTCTTTGAAATAAAAAAAAAAAAACTACACAATTATTGTGAGATGTCCTTGCGACCAACCCATATGAGATTGACGCAATACCGCCTCGATAGTCCATCAAAGTTTATGTTAAATAAATGCAAAATCTTTTCATTTTTTTCTGGATCTAGTTTTAACTTTTTAATCAATGTTTATATCAGGACCACATAGTGGTTTCCCAAGCTCTTTATGCAACAGAAGCCAGTCGTGACGACCATTAAAACGTTGATTTTCAGCTTTGTTGTACTTCTTCCTTTTACACGAAGCAAGGAATGCTTTGTTGAATTTGAAAATTTTCTCTAACTGAATCTATTTTGCTAAATTGGTCATTACAACACTTTAGTCAGGATTACAACCGATCTTTTCGCACCACGCATTATGTGCGTATAAGTTTTTTGGCTTTGACTCCTAACAACTGGTTTGAGTAACTTTTCATGGTAATTTCATTTCCTTTCAGAGTTTTTGAAGAAGACAGCTGAGAGGATGTCGCCAAAAGAAATATTTTGTCTTATTTCGTTTTGCTCGAGACGGCTAAGCTAGGGCTTAAACCACGGGTTCTTGTCTAATAAGCTAACACACTGCCTACTAAATTACGACGCAATTCCGGACACTACCACCCATTTCATCTTCCATTTAGTGTTATGCTCCTAACGAAACTTCTGAATCTCCCTTTAGACGTATGCTCTCTTTAGAAGTAAACGAAATACAAAATACAACTTAGTTTTGCTACAAAAGAAGTGATTCATACGTGACCACTTTTCAATCATTGTGCGGCGATTATTGTCGTCATATTCGGTTTACTGTGCACGGAATTGTAAAGTATATTAATAAGAAATTTGAAGAGACATGAAGCGTTACAGATGTGATTAATCTGCACTTCTGAAAACGTTGCTCCTGTTATGGGAATTTTTTGATTCCATGGCATTCTAAACGAATGTAGGCTTTTAAACTCCAAAACTTAAAAACGGCTGACCATTCACAACGCCATAGATATGCTGATCGTATGAAGTATCCGTAGCGTAGTAGGCAGTGTATTGGTTTATTAGACGTGAGGCACGGTTTATACCCCAGGTCTGACATCTCGAACAAAACGTAAAATGAATAATATTTCTATGGCGACTTCCACTCAGCTGATTTCTGACGAGAAAACTCTGAGAGTAAAATGTAAAGTTTCTAAAAATCTGTCGTTAGGAGTCGACTTTAGTAGGTGCCGCCACTGATGTGTAAAATGTACACACACAACATAAGTGTTGTAAGAAACTAGCTCGTAATACTGACTTACGGAGGTTTGTAACGACCGATTATGTATGTATGTATGTATTGCTGGAATCCAGATTGAACAAAACCAGGACTCTTCTCAAGTCGAAAGGGGATTGAGGTAATCTAAACTTGTGTTGGGCAATTACGTTGAGAAGAGAAATAGCCTGAGACAATATAAGTGGTGTGAGATGCTAGGTTGTAATCATGACTGAAGGGTTGTAATGATGAGTTATGTATGTACAGATGTACAGATGTATGTATGCATAAAATAAAATAAAAAAAAAATTATGTGAAGCTCAGAGGAGCCAGAAGTGATTGTAGAAGAGTTCTTGCATTCCGAAAAAGTGACCGTTTTGTGGTATCATTAGGGTTATATTGACCAGAAGCAACAACTTAATTTTAGTTCACATTTAATGGAGAAAAATAAGAGAAATGTCTCATAAGCCTTCGCGTAATGAAATTCAGTGCTTAATTAAATCAGGCGCCATACAAATCAGTAAAAATTGTTTTCTTCTTTAGCAACGAACTGTAGTTTTTTTTTATTGAAAAGTAGTCTCCCTTGATAAGGTCTTACACAGAAAGATAATTTGAATTTATCATTCATGCCATCTGGATATCATACTGCAAAGTTATGTGGTGGACCAACACTTTTTTAAGCATTTAAGCATTGCGTTTCCTTTTTTAAATAAACCTTTAAAAAGATAATGTTTGCTTTGAAATTTTAATACCAATAAGACCCCTTTTCTTGATTAATTTTTTTATATTTCGTAGCTTAACATCTCTCAAATGGCCAGAGGCAACATTTTCTGTTTTTTTTCTCTTCTTCTCAATTTATTTCTCCTTTGCTAAGCCAAGGGAACGCAAAAAAAGAAAAAAAAAACTGAAGCAAGTGAAACCAGGTCAGTTTTTTTTTTGTATCAAGTATTTTACAACAAAAAACAACAACAACAAAAAAAGAAGAAATCCATTTTTAATTTTAATTGCATTTTTAATTTTTAAACAAATAAATACAAAATATTTATTAAAGGCCCCCCACAAACCTTCACCTTCAAAGTAAGAAATTTTTAATGAGTTTGAAGGGATTAAAGAAAATGAAGGGATTTGTTTCAAAAACATAACATTTTTTGAGCATATGTATAAGTAAAGGTAATAATTTAATTTCTAAACCATATGTTTAGAACCCCTTCAAAAGCTTTATTATAAAAACAAAAAATTAAAAAAAGTAAAGCAAACTTTATTGATTCAGATGTTAATTACAGGAAAGTGAACAAAAGCCTAGAGGCGATTTTTTTGTGTTTTAAATGACCCCAAAAAAAAAAAAAAAACAACAAAATAAACAACAAACAAAAAAATTCAGGATTATATCGCGTGTTTTTTTAAACAAGAATTATTTCATAATTCACAACAAATTTACAAAAAAAAAATTCTTTAAAAAATTTAAATTGCAGAACAACATTCTGTATTAAAATAGGCTCCTTTCCCCCCCTTTTGATAGCTGACAACCAGCTATTTTGTTGAAAATTCTCCTGTCATTTATTCGGCCAGTATTGCCAAATCGTCGCTGTAGTCTTGTAGGTAGTATGAGGCCTCGGTTCAAACCCCAGGTCAGACATCTCCAACATAATGAAATATGGAAGATTTCTGGCTAAAACTCTGAGAAGTAAATAAAATTGCATTCAATGCACCCCGAAAAAGTTGCTGTTTGGTGTAGATTTTGATCCGTATTTCTATGAAAGCAACTTGGGCCAGACTATCGCTGTCAAAGGCGAGCATTATAGGTCAATTGAGTAATCTGGCCATCAATGACATATAGCTTTAACAGGACGAGACTATGTGCCATACTGCACACTGCGCTGTATTGGATATATCGCATGAGCGGTTTGAATGTATGATCGTCTCACGTGAAGGTAATGTCAACTAGCCTTCAAGTACGATTTGACATAGTCAGATATTTTCTTATGGGGTTTTTTAAATTCGCAACTCCACAAACCACAGTGGTTTTCAATATAACCGATAAAGGTATATATACCACCAATTAGCTTATTTATAAGCCAAATTCATGGAAAGAGAAACCGTGACAGACATTAAAACGATATTATATCGGGTGGGCCATTTATCGATTTAAATTTAAACCATCGATTACTTCCATTCTAGCAATACTTATGTCATTGTATTCTGACGAAAAATTCAGTCGATTATCTCCACTTAACGTAATGAATCGCTTGAGCAACATTGAGATTTATTGGGCCAACGAGTAACTGCACGATGATGTCGAGTTTGGCAAAAAAAAAATCATCATTTTCATCTTAATTAGATTAATTTAATAAGCAAAATTGCGGTATTTGGGGCTCAGAAAACCCACACGTGGTTTTACAGAAGCCAATATACGCCATTACGAGTTACTGTTTGGCGAGGCTTGTGGAGCGGAGGCATCATTGGGCCATATTTTCTTGAAAATGAGGACGGTGCAACCATTTCGTTCTACGGAGACGCTTAACGCACCATGATAACCGATTTTTTTGTACCCGCTCTTCAAGGTGTTGTTGTAAACGATGTTTAGTTTCAACATCTTATGCCACAATCGATTTATTGCGTCAAACGTTTGATGGCCGTCTAATTAGCCGAAATGGTGATGTCAATTGGCCGCCAAAAAGCTGCGATTTAACCATTTTCTGTGCGACACCATTAAAGAAAAATGTTTTGCTGACAAACCAAAGACAGTTGAGTATTTGAAGGCCAACATTCGTGATGCCATTGCCGAGATACGACCCCATACACTCAAAAAAGTGCACGAAAATTGGTCCGATCGAACGAGGCCAGCCGCGGCAGCCATATGAATGAAATACTGTTTCATTTCTAACCAGAACAACTGTACTTTACAACAAAATTTAAACTTTTAAATGGCCCACCCTTCACTTTTTTATATTTAAATTTAAAAATAAGAAGCGCTTAATGAAATACCCGTGCTTGAAATCTGTGCTTTTTGCAGCCACATTGCTTTTCTTGGTATAAATAGGCCTCACCAAAAATCAAAACAAATCATTAACCATTTAAGCTAACAGCCGAAATGAAAATCGTTGCTGTGTTCACTGTGTTACTGATTGCCTTGGTGGGCTACACATCTGGCCAGTGTTGTCTGGGCCTACTGCCACGTAAGTTTAAATTGAATCCTTTTGCAATTTGAAATATTTCTTTTAAATGCTTATTTATAGCACCACTTTGCCCTATTTGTCCCATACGCCCGTTGCCACCGCTATTGTAGTACTATTGGATTATGATGTTGACGCTTGTCAATGTCATACGATACGTTTATTTGGGTTAAGGCGGCCAACAATAATCTTTGATGCGTCAAGGCTTTTTGTCAACAAAGACGGAAAGACGTTGAATTAAAGAAAAATTAAAAAAAAAAAAATTTAGAAATGTCAAAAGTTTTGTTTTATTTCGCATTTTGGTTTATTGGGTAATGTCAACAACTCCCTTTGTTTTAAAGAAACTGAATTGGAGATTGTTCTATGAAAACCATACACTTTCTCTTCAGCAATGATAGTAGCTCTTGAAAAATTAAACCAAATTCAATGGCCATTTATATCAAGACTTAACTCTTTAAGTATAAACGATTAAGTTTTCCATTTAAATTCCATTCAAAATTTATCATATAAATTTAAAAACAATAAATTTTATTATAAATGTTGCATGTGCAAACAGGTTACCCCTTAAGAGGTTTCAAACCACCATAGGTATGGCAAAGCTATCAACTGTGAAATATCTTTCATGTGAATTGATATTCATTTAGTGAAGGGCTTGCCATTTAGAAATATGGGTCGTTTAATAACTGAAGTAGGCTTTCAATCTTTCCACGACTGTGGTGATTCAAAAGTGTATACTTTTCAAGCATTACGGTTTGATAAGATTATTGGTTTATTAGACGTGAGGCCACGGTTCAAATCCCAGCTCAGACATCTTCCACAAAACAAAATATGGAAACAAATATTTCTTCGGTAATTTCAACTCATCAGACTTGTGACAAAAACCTATCATTCGACGACGACATTAATCAGTAGGTCTCGCCATTTCTGGGCTTCCTCTCAGCGGCTTCTTCTCAACAGATTTCTAAAAACTCTGAAAGTAAATAAAAATTGCCACAAAATGTTTCTCAAAAATCTGTTGTTCGGATCGACTTTAAACTCTAAGTCACGCAACTTATGTATGAAATTAAGAGACAGAGATGCTAGGTTGTAGTCCTGACTAAATGGTTGTAATGGCTAATTATGTGTGCGTAAGTATGTGTATAAAGAATTTTAGTGGCGCCTTGTGCACTTTATTGGAAGAGCTTGGCGGCCAAGAATAGTAGGCGTCTTTGGGCGACTGGACAGTGTTATGTATCAAATTCTGATCACGCAACTATCCTGAAGGAATTTGGCAACATCTAGGGTAGTGATTAAATGAAACCACAATACTACTTCTCAAGAAAATACAGGACATCCATTGCGGATAAAGAGGTTTGTAAAAGCTATGCAGAGCACCTCGTAAATAACTCCCTACAGATCTTCATTGATGACTTCAATTTGAATGGAACTGTGGGTGATGGAATTCTTTTGGAATCGCTTGGGATAACTGAGTCCGTAGGACTGTCGAATAACTATAGCGTCCTGCAGGCTGAAATGTCTACAATACCGTCTGCGGAGAGAATTATTTGAAATGCAAGTAACCCCAGACAGGATTCTACTATGTTTTCTGATAGTAGGAAGACTATTAAAGCACTAAGTGCCAATGTTATGAGCTTCAAAACGACGTACAGCTATTGCAGGTATCTCAACAAGGTAACGGACCGATTTGCTGTGCATGTCATACGGGTACTGGAACACAATGACATTCCAGGTACTTATAAAACGCTTGAACTACCCAGGTACACTACAATCATAAAACCTCTAATGAAATTACTACTATGGAGAACCTTTTAAAGACATTCGGGTTTATAATTAAAAATGGATTCCGTCAATGCCGGATGAGCGGTCTGAAATACAAGCATAACAGCGCAGAAAATCTGGTCAAAGTCTATTAGTAAGGCACGAAAAGTCTGCAAAACCTTCAAAAGAGCATGCTCAGAAAGGTTGTTGAAGGCATTATCGGACATTGCATTGTGGGTACTCATGCGAAACACTTTGGTCACTCGACACTTGACAGACGATTTCTACATGATCTGTAAAGATGAAATTGGAGACGGTGAGTCGCTTCATCACACATTTCAAATGGTTTCGTTACAAGGGGAAATGAAAAACTGTGTTATCACAATGCGCCTGATGTGACCTAAACGTGTCTATGCAACCTCTCAGACAACTCCAACTACCTACCCTTAGAGATTTTAAGAAGACTGAAAGCTTTACAGATATGATCAGACCTGTTTATCAGTGATTTGTATGACATTATTTTGCGTGCATTATGCCAAAGGGTGCAAGTATTACAATGAGAAAAAAATTTCATTAAAATTCTTACTTCATGTGTATCTTTTATTTAACTTCAATTTTGAAAGGGAAACATGGATAACCCTTTATTCTTTAAGCTCAGCATACTCTTACGCACACACACATGTATGCATATTTAATACGCAGCACAATGACAATTTAAAACATTGAAACAAAATGAAAATCCCTAACAAGACAAAAAACAACAAACAAAACAAACACAGACTCGTCAGGGTACTCATACGCTCCCATGACAATACACTTGTATAAATCCGTACTCGTACATGGCAATTTACACACGACTACATCCATACAATGGTAACAAATTCAAGAGAATAAAAATACAGTGAAGAACAACACAATACAGGAACAAAATTATGATTTGATTTAATTTTTTTTTTCTGTTTTAAAGCAGGAACTTTTTTCTATTTTAAAAAGAGCATAAGAAACTAGGAATACAGTGAAGAGAAAAAAATTTGATCGAATTCTAGAATTTTATTCACAGTGCCGAAGTGTTCCGCTTTTTTACGACAACTAAGTTGTGACATTATTCTCCTCCCTCATACTTCTTATTTGTTATCGTTGTGACATCTTCTAGAACTGTTACTGTTACTGTTGATTTGTTATAGTTTTTACAATTTCTTGTTCTCCCTATGTAGTTTTGTTATTGTAATGCGATATTTGTTTAACTGAGATTCTTGTAAATGCATTGTTTTTTTTTTATTTTTATAGAATAAACTTGTTATCCAATATTGCAATAAGGTATGGAAAATTGAGTTAAAATCATATATTGAACATTAAATTTTTAGTCTTACTGCCCTTAGTCCTTTCTAAGCCAATTCATGTGTGTTCTCTCACGTAACAAAGGTTAGCGGGTAGCTTGCCATCACACAGGCAAGTTCAATCGGTAGCCCATATGGTCGGTCCATTGTATCTTACATAACGAATTTTATATAAAAATGTTCACTATTTTTAACAGAATAATGACGAATATCATCCAAACAAGGCTACAAACTCAATAAGATTATGATTGTCGCAGAGAAAAGGAATATAAACAAATCCTGTTGAAGCCAAATGTCGTTGGTGACCAAATCATCCAATTCAAGCAATAAGAAATTGGTAATCAATGACCTATAGTGCTCCCCGTTAACAGAGATCGCCTGGCCAACGTTTTTCTCAAAGTAAATGCACCGGTGATGCCATTAGCAAAAAATTCAATCCACACACTGACTTTTCCGCGATGTATTCGACGTTCTTTAATTCCATTCCTATCTTTACAATTTTGACAATTTTGTTTGCTCATGTAACCCATTCCTCCAGAAATACACTTCATCGTTTAGAATGATTTTACAATTTCAAAATTCTGCAACCCATTCAACGAACGTACGTCGTTGGCTATGGGCACTCGCGGTGATTTGGCAAAACATACCGAATAGATGACAAGTAATTTGACAGATGTAGCTTTAACAAGATGTTATCTTGTTATCAATTGTCAAAGTTCGGAAGTCCCTGTTTGAACAATATTGTAATACATACTCCTATTAGAAAAATATCCTAGATTCGGTGACCTACTCCAGTGATAAAAAAGCAACGTCCTCTTAGCTCTTGACAAGAATATAATCGGGTTTATGGTTGTAAGACAATGTCTGATTGGCTGTTTGACTACTTCGTGTTCATATTACGACTTTTGTACGAACTATTTAGATGAGAAACACTGCACAATCGTTTCCGTGAAATTTACCTATTCTACGGGAGACTAGACTAAGGCATCTCAAGTTAATTTTAAAGAATTAGACTGTCTAGGAACTCAATTGTATCTATTGTAATAGGATTTTTCAAAACTATTGCTCTTATGTAGGAATGATTTCCGAGTGAACTAGAAAATTCACAAGCAATACCAACAATCTAAGTCGAGCTCACATACGTTTACTCTGTTAACATTCATTGTTGGCCATTAGAACCCTTTAAACAGTGTTTCGGGTTAGCTTTATACATCACACATATTGTGGACATTAATTTTATTTTTGAATGATAGAACTTATACCTTTACACTGAAGTTGCCATAGTCTAGTACGTAGTATGATGGCTTATTAGACGACAGCATTAGGTTCAAAATCCAGCTCAAACATCTCGAACAAAATTTGAAAATTTCTTTCGTTGACTTCCCTTTGCAAGCATTCTTGTGATAAAAACTCTGAAAGTAAAAATAAAACTGCCATTAAAAAATTTCTCAAATCGTTCCGAACATCGGATTCCACTGTTTATTCAACATTCCACTGTTGAATAAAATTAACATACATAACATGGGTGTAAAGAGATGCTAGGTTGTAATCCTGGCTAAAGGGTTATAATGACCAATTAAGTAAGTATTAGAAACCTCTACAGCCGCCCCACGTATAATGTAGTTCATAAGAATAAACTCAACAATGGGAGAAAACCGAAAGCTGAGTAAACATCGTTCTTGAGTTTGTGATGAGAAACTAAACGGGAATTGGCCGGTTTCATTCAGAGCTCGTGGTGTTTCAAGTCCACCATTAACGGATCAAGACAAGAGAATTCACCTAACACTGCGCATCGCAATTGACCATATGGGCCACCGAGTGAACTTGCCTGTGAACGCAAGCTAACCGCTAACTTAACCTAACGATACGACAACCTCCATCGATGGGAATTTGATTTGTTCTCTACACTTGTCGATGGAATATTGATGTGTTCTTCACAAGGAGATCTTAGCCTGCTAAAGAACAAGACGAAAATCATACACACGGTGACCGTCAACAACCAAGCTCTGCAGCTAAACCTCTCTATGCTTGAAGATATTGACACCTTCAGTTATCTTGAGTAATACTATCGTGAAAAGACTCACAATAGTCCAGCAGTTAGTGCGTTGGCTTATTAGACTTGAGGCCATTATTCAAATCCTTTGTCAAATGAAAATAAAAAAATATTACCGCGGCAGATTTCTGGCAGGAAAAACTCGGAGAGTAAATAATATTGCCACGAAAATCTTTCTCAAAAATCTGTTACTCGCAGTGGACTTTAAACTTTGCTGTTTAAGCCCTCTTGTATCAAAATTTCTATAATTTATGGGTTTCTTGTATCTAAAAAAAAAGCAAAAAACTAATCCCTGTTGTAGGAAATGCTTTACAAATAGCTTTAGAGTAACTGACCCCTGTTTTACCCACTTTTTCACTTTCTATGTTTTTTTTTTTGTATTTTTTCTTAATCTTGTAGGCAATGTTACGGCCATTCGAATGGTGAAATTAATTTCCATGTTTTTTTTTATTTTCTATTTTTCCTTTTCATCTTCACTAGAAACAGAAGAAGAAATAAAATTTATGCCCCAATGTTTACAAGACATTTTACTAAAGCCACAAACGAACAAAAAGCCAAAAAAAGAAGAATCACAAACGAACATAAAGGACCAAAGGGAACACTAACAAACGAACACAATGAACATTGAAATGAAAATTCATCAGGCATAAAAACACAAGAACAACAACAACAACAACAACAAAAAGAAGAACAAGAAGAAGAAGAAAAGAAATCATTTTTAGGATTTCTATGGCCTGCCTAGGCTCCTGTAAATACAGGTGAAAAGTGAAGGTAAAAAAAATTCCATAAAAACCAAAAAAAAACAAATTTTTTTCTCTTCTTTTTGGTTAAGATGTCAGTAAATTTTCTATTTTTCAAGTAAAACAAGTAAAAGAGTTGGGGGTATGATGAGGAAAAACATGTGTTTGTGTTGGTATTTGAGTTGATTTTGTAAGCAAAAGTATGGTTAAACAAGCAGCTGCAGCAGCATATTAAACGCAAGTACCTCTCCCTCTCTCTCTCTCTCTCTCTCTTACTTTCACATTCAGTTGGTCTCTTGGTTTTTAGTAGACATAAATATACTCTCCAAACTTTTAATGAATTTATAAGTGTATGAGCTTACACATACACATGCACACACGTACACATATGTATTGTGCTATACAGCTTTATAATGCTATCAATGTTGATGTGTTTGTTTATGTTTTCTGTGTTCGATGTGCAAGTATTTTAAGTCACCACCAGCATCACCAATACCAACAACAACAACATCTACACACCTACACCAAGTGAATTAAATTGAAAATAACAAAAGCAACAACAACAGGAACAAATCATTTTCAAATTTTTTTCTTCGTTTTTCAACAATATTTTAAAGAAACCAACAACAAAAACATTACAACAACACGTCATGCCAACAACGTACATACATATGTACATATATACAACATCATCATCGTTCATGCTGGCAAAAATAAAAACAACAACATCAGCAACTTTTGTTGTTGCCGATATAAACAATAAACTAAAATCACAAAATAAATACAACAACAACAGCAATAACAACAACAACTACTTCTGCTACATGAAATTTTAACTAAAAATCTGACTAAAATCACTGTCGTATACGGGTACGCCCTTGGTTTTTGCGGTTGACGAACAATTTTCGTTAAAATTATGATTTTTTTGCTTCTAAAGTAGGTTACGCTAGTTTATTACACCGTAAAACAAGACACATTTTAACGATTTTGACTACACTGTGCAACTTAAAATTTTACATGCAAAAGCTTCTGGTATAATACCTCATCCCGTCTCCGGAGGCGTATTGTGGTGGGTTATGATCGTATTATGCATTCCGTTTCTTTTGACGGACACAAGTTGTCGCCACAAATTTTTCGTAATTAAATCTAAGAACCTGGAATTCAAAAACGGAGGATCACACGTGACATTTCTAGTTTTCTGTAGTGTTAGGCGGTTACGTCTGTAGAATTGGTTGTCACGAGGCACGAGGTATCAGGTGTCACCCGTTATGATACCACAATTTATGTTTCCCCGTAATCCTGGAACAATCCGGAGCTCACAATAAAGCCATTGACTCTCACAATATCCATCCACAACCGGAGAGTAAATTTAACTTTAAAGTAGAAGCTACCATGTTTCTTTGTTTTGTCACATTATGCTGGACAAGTATCCAGTCGTTAAAAAATAGTTTCCTCTCCTTTTCTTCTTTAGCATTGCAACTTCTGCAAAAGTCATTCGCTAGATATTCAAGTCCCATACATATGTCTCCCACAAGTGCCCTGTACAAAATATCCATGATGACGTTAACAACGAGCTTATTGGGAGTTTAAGCTGACTTCCAGGAGCTCATTATACAGTTTTGCTCCGACTTGCTGTACTATTCAGCCCACAAGAATTTTATGAAGTCTATTGGCACAATGTCCATCATTACCTTACAGGTTGTCAATGGGTTTAATAATGTAGAAATTTCGTTCGCAAGTTCGTTGATTGCGTTAGGTTAGGTTAGGTTTGAGGACGTGTAATTGTCATTGGGATAAATACAATACCCAGAGGTCAAAATGACCCATTGTAATTTCGTTCTAGAGGAGAAAGAGAGATATTAGTAAAGGTGATTGGAACAGGAGAAAAGGTAGGAGTGATTGTGTTATCTTCGATTAAATAATCTTCTCTGCAAGTTTCAAGAATAGCACTGTCAATCGGTACCCATGTGCTGTAAATATTAAACTGCTCAGCCATTTCATTCCAAGGTCTGCGGTAGTTTAAAATCATTTTAAAATTTAGGTTTCCTCCTAAGCCTCTGTTGTAAAATCCTGTATATCCTTACACTGATGCAGCAGTCTTAGGAGTATTCGAGAGAAAAGTCCTACGTAAGATTTTCGGTTCACTGCGATCCAATAGTGTATGAGCTCCCCAACGATATGGACGTTGTGCACCGCATTTATATTCAGCGGCTGTGCTGGCTCAGAAATGTCGTTCGAATGGAGGAGAATGCTCAGGCGAGACTGATATTTGTTGCAGGGATTTGCGGAAGTCGACGAAGAGGATGACCTTGTTTGCGTTGGAAGGACCAAATCGAGAATTATATCATCAATTATATGATCCTCTACCTGTATCTAGTCCTTTCCTTTCCTTCCATATCTAGTCCTTCCACTATTTTCTGTTCTTGTACATGGCCTTCTGGCATGATTATGTCCAGTAGAGTATCGAAAAGCAATGGAAACATTATACAGCCCTGTCTGACAATTTTAAGCATAGGAATCCTACGACTACATGAGTTTCCATAAAGAATTCGCTATTTCGATTCCATTTATAACCTGATAGAGATCAGTTTCCTTAAATAAAATATTTTGATTGATGGAAAGAAATTGAAATTTAACTCTACCCCAACACCACATGTCAAACAAAAGAAAAATAAACTATTCTATGCCATCTTTCTTTTTCTTATCTTTTTTTTCCTTTTTCGGTACTAAGTATACCTGTAGATAACAGCATAACAACAACATCGACAACAACAATAATAACAATAAAAATGAAACTTATGAGCAAAAAAAAATTCCATAAAAGTCAATGTTTAACAAATTGATTCTCTTTTCTGTCATACTCTGTTTTTATCTTGACTTTTTGGGGCCATTTTTACTTTTTGACAAGCATCTGTGTTAACAAAAGAAAACACAGGCCCATCCAAACAAACAAAGCCTTATAACAAGTGAATGGACATTATAACTCCTTTGAACACTGTTGTGTTGTGTTGTGTTGTGTTGTATGTGTCCGTTGTAGTTGACTTGTTATACAAAAGCACTTGATAAGGGGGTGAAAAAAAAATATTCTTATCTCCTTTTGCTATTTCGCCATTTGCATTCAATTCGTTTCATTTTTTTCTTCTTTTTGTTTTTCCTTTTCTGTTGCCCATAAAATCAACATCATCTGTTGTTTTACTATTGTTTTGCAAGTTATCGATACGTTATTGATTAACCAGTATTAAAGGAAACGGAAAAATAAACCAGATACTATGTTATCCCTCACACATACACACACACACACACATGTCCATGATAAATTCATCATTAAATTAAGCCAACACAAGAGAAATAAAGAAATACAGAATCACTTGTATACATATCCTCACTGCAAATAAAACAACGTTTCTCTCATATACTCGTGCTGTAGAAAAACTAAAAGAAACTCTCATAGAGAAGAGAAGGCATATACAGGGTGGCTGATATACATATAATGCAACAAAGTAAAGCGCTATATTTTTTTAATTTTTTTTTTTTAATTTTATTGTTCAAAAGCAAAAAATGTTGGAAATAACATCAAATTTTAGAATCAGTTTAGATTTGTTCGAATTGGCCACCTTTGGTACGAATTATGGCCTTCAAACAGCCGACAAAGCCATCACAGGCTGCACAAAAGTGGCTCTGCGGTATTTTGGTCCATTCCCGGCGAAGCGCCGTCTTGAGATGATCGACACTTTGGTATTTTTTAGTGAGAACCTTACTCTCCAAAATGCTCAAGGCGCAAAAGTTTAACGGATTGAGATCCGGAGATTTTGGTGGCCATTGTGCGGTAGAAATGAAGCGAGGAACCCCCTTTTTAAGCCATTCTTGCAGGTGGTGCTGAGTCCTGTTGGAATGTCCATGGTCTGCGGCCGAAATGTTTATCTTCCCAGGGCTTCAATACTGTCTTTAAGACATTTTCCCGATAACATTTGGCAATATTCTAATTTTTGCCCATTTTTTCTCCCTTTGTCCCATTTTTTCTCCCCTTTTGGTCAAAATGTGGGCCTATGTCTGAGGAGAAATATAATAATTTTACTCTTCTTTCTTAATTCTCCCACAAACAGTACCCTGTTACACAAATAAAATCAACGAAATTAACGTTTAGTATGAAGCAGAGATCAGCAACGAGTATTCAAAACGATGAGTAGATTCGAGTCATACTTATTATTTCTGATACTTATACGCATTCATACTTATTTTAATATCATACTCATTCTACTCATACTCAAAGTTGGAAGTACTCGTCGTATTCATACTTAACAATACGCATGATGTTATTGACTTCGACTCGTCTCTACTTAACATTTATACGAAGCACAAAATAAGTATGATTCGCGTACGAACACTACTCTACTCACAAGAAGATTGTGTGTATGCTTTGCTTGTTGTCTTTGTCTTTCCTTTCTTCTTTGTTTGTATATGCAACAATAACAAAGGCTGTAAATTTTGATGAATGATTCGAGCCACTCGAATCACTTACATATAAGTATTATAAGTATTTTTCTAAATTTATGAATCAGAATGAGTAGGCGTATGAATCAAACATATTTCGAATGTTGTGAGTTTGATGTCAACGTTGTACTCATACTCATTGTAACCTATACTTATGTGATGTTTTTGTAACACAGCCTATTTCACTTGCCTGCCTGTTTATAAGGGAAACACAAACAAAATTGAGTGTTTTTGTTTGTGTTTTCCATGCAAACAGGCAGGCAAGTGAAATAGCCTGTGTTACAAAAACATCACTTTATAAATCAATGCTGTAGCGAGTACGAATGAATCAGAGTAGTTGAATTTCAATTCTGTTGATTCACTCATACTCAAAATTGCATGAGTGCTTATGAGTAGCGGAAAAACGATTCATTGCTGATCTCTGGTATGAAGGTATGGTAGCAGTTTTGAAAAATTTAGTACTTTAGTACTTTTCCATTTCAAAAACCTGCGACGCTTTAAATATTCTTTTCATGTTCGACGTAATGCTAACCTAGAAACGTACGTTCGTATTCAGAATAGTGTAAAGCAATAAGAACGCTCTTCATATGCTAAAAACGATCGTTCGTTCCGTCGGTATTTGATTTAACGGGGATTTTACGTTCAATTACTTTCCGAATCAGCTGTTTTTGCCGTTAGTTCCATTCCGTACGTGTATTAAGTATAAATAAATATTTTTAAATTTTTTCTTTTAATGCCTGTGCAAATTTAATATTTATTGAAAAAATAATAGAATTTTATTTTTATCAGTGTTTGTGGGCCTCTGTCTGAGGAGAAATATAATAATTTTACTCTTCTTTCTTAATTCTCCCAAAAATAAAATCATCGAAGTTAACGTTTAGCATAGGGGGAGGTATGGTAGCAATGTTGAAAAATTCATTACTTTAGTACTTTTCCATTTCAAAAATACCAGAGCACTCATGCTACTCTTTCAATACTCTTTTCATGTTCGACGTAATGCTGAACAAGAAACGTACGTTCGCATTCAGAGGGAGTAAAGCAATGAGAACGCTCTTCATATGCTAAAAACGAACGTACGTTCTGTGACGTTCCGTCGATGTTTGTCTTAACGGGGATTTTTTGTTCAATTACTTTTCGAATCAGCTGTTTTTTGTTTTGTATATCCCTTTAGTTTTTCTATTCCATTCCGTACGTGTAGTAAATATTTATTTTTTTTACAAAAGTACCATTCGATATGAAAAAGTACTCTTTCAGTAATACTTCAGTACCATTTCAAAATTTAAATTTTGCAACTCTGATAGGAGACATTTATGCCGACACACACACACTCACACTCATATTCCTTGTCTGTTTTAACTCTCTTCCTCTCCGTAAGTTTAACCAATATGTACTTCGAAGCATTAGAGGTGTGTAATAGAAAAAGTTCTTTTGTTCTAATGAAACTGTTGATGTACACGTACATATGTATGCATGTATATGTTTACGGTTATATATGTGTGTGAGAGTGTTTGAGAGAGTTTTTTTTATTGTATCAAATGATGGGTAAATTTCAATTTGGCACTTTTTCATTTCATTTCTTTTTTGTTGTTGCTGTCGTTATTGTATTCCTTTTATTGTTGATTTTTCTGTTAAGCAACCCTCATAAATTCTCTCTTTTACACACGTACACATACATATGTATATACTCTTGCAAATGTTTCTTAAATTTGTTTCGAAATGGCACAGTTTTTCATCTCTGGTTTCATTTTTTCTTTTTTTTTTTTTATTTTTAACGTTTTGTATATTGTTTGACTGGCTTTTATCGTTAGTTTGTTTTAATTTTTGGCAGAAATTAAATTGTTTCTGGAAAGCATTTTAAATCAGCGATAAGAAATGTAACATTTTAACGAATTGCAAACAATACAGGTAATACTGTTAACATTACAGTTGGTTGGTCATTACAATCCTTCAGTGAGGGTTACGACCTAGCTTCTCACGCCACTTATGTTGTGTGTGTTAATTTTATACATGAGTGGCGTGACCCACCAGTTTAAAGTCGATTCCGAATGACAGATATTTTAAGAAAATTTTTATTGACAATTTTATTTCATTTAATTGCAAAGTTTTTGCCAGAAATCTGTAGTGTAGTTAAAAGTGTTTTTTGGCTCATTAGTTGAGGACCCGTGTTTCAAACCCTAAACAAAACGAGTTCCTCTCAGCAGTTTTCTAGCAAAGACTCTGAGAGTAAATGAAATTACCATGAAATTTTACTCGAACTTGTCGTTTGCGGTCGGCGATAAACTGTTCGTACCGCCGCTCATTGAAAAAATTAGCAAATACAACATGGTTGGTGTGAGAAGCTAGGTTGTCATCATGGCTAGAGGCTTGTAATGACCAGTTAAGTAAGTAAGTGTGGTGCAACTGTGATTTCGCAACTGAAAATATCAAACTGTGTTGGCAAATCATTAGGAATCATCAAACAACCGAACAATGGCTCCTTACTTACGTACTTAATTGGCCATTGGTTAATTTTATACATGAGAGGAGGGACCTTCAATTTAACGTCACACAATGCTTCCAGATTCTATAAATTTACTTTGAAAACAGTAAATATGTTCATTACGGTCAATTAGGGATGCCAAACGGGATTGATTTTTAAAAATCCCGGGATATTTCGGGATAATTCGGGATCCAAAAATCCCGAAAAATCACGGGATAAATCGCGATTTTCTCTTAATAATAAAAATGAAAAAAATATTTTTTGTTCACAAAATCATTTATATATTCCAATTATATCAGAATTATATGTCATTAAAAATAAAATATAAAAAAAGCAAGACAAAAAGTAACAAAAAAGCGTAAATTAACAAAAATAAAAATTATTCGTACATATGCAAATGCATTAGTTTTAAGAAAATTATTTGGATTCCAAAAAAAGATTAAAGCATCTAACATATGTGATCTGATAGGCTTGAACGAATTTTGTTGTCAACATACGATGCCGTTGAAAAACACCTCTCGCAATCAACACTTGTTGGTAGAATAGTTCCGAGATAGCTACAGTGTTGGAAAAAATAATAGAAACGCATCAAATTTTTATTATTTCGTTAAATTTTTATTTATCTTTAAGTAAATAAAAAAAGGTATATACATAAACTTTAAAGTATCCCCATTGTCATTTACATTAGCAAGAATTTAACAGCGATTTCCAACAATAAAAGTTTATTACGAAAAAGTATACAATATTTTAATGATAAACTAGTAATCGTTTCTATTATTTTTTCCAACACTGTATATGCAGCTTGTAAATATTCACCTGATGTAAATATATCTATTTCTTTGGACAGTTGAGTATCTAAATCAGTAACCCTATTAATTGATTATATGTATAGGACTTTTGCATTCTTCGATGGCATCAAATAACTTTTTAGCAATGGAAGTGGGGTTTTCCTCATCTGAGATGCTATTATCGAAGTCGAGTGATATAGAATTTTTTTTTCAGGACCTTTTGCAGGGTCAAAATACATATGAATTCACAATCCCGAAAATCCCGAAAAATCCCGGGACAAGTTTTTAAAAATCCCGGGATTCGAGATTTGTGAATCCCGAAAATCCCGGGATTTCGGGATTCGGGATTTCCCGATTGGCATCCCTACGGTCAATATATTCGGCTTAGTTAACAAGTAATTCGCAATAATTTTACTCAACGTCACTCAACGAGACAACGTAAAAGGTGTACCGAGGAGAACTTTGCTGCTGAAGCGTAAAGTCTTGTAAAACACGCCGAAATATCGATTCGTTGTCGTTCTTAACTTGTGGGAATTTCTGCTTTGACTTCATTCTGCTTAAATACATACCTAATTAGTCATTACAACCCTTTAGTCAGGATTACGACCTAGTTTCTTATATTTTACATGAGTGGCATGTCGACTCCGAAACTTTAATGGCAATTTTTTATTTACTCTCAGAGTTTTTGCCAGAAATCTGCTGAGAGGAATACAAACCACAGCGGTCAAAAGTCAATATAACCTCTGCTATCGATCAAATTCAGTTTGATTTATGCACCAGAGTTATGGAAAATTGAACATTTCTGCGCTCCACCCAGAAAAGCCTTGACGGGCATTTGTACGAATGTTATATTCCATACATAATGGTATCAATAGATCTTTCAAACGAATAAAAAAGTTCGATGATATCACACACACATTTTATTTTATTAAAATTTAAAGGTAGGAAGCCCTTAATTAGAGACCCATTATAATTACATACAGTTGCCCTTGGCTGACTGTCTTATAATCAGCCTTCTTTCTTAACACTTTGCAATAGAACAGAGCTTTTAAGACACCTCCCCCCCCCCATGTATTAAATTAAAACTCTTCTACAAGGGAAATCAAATCTCTGCGCTTTTGTATAGAAACCTACGAAAATTTTTCTGTCATTTCCGTTTCATTTTTATACTCAATGTTGCTGTTGCTTTTACTACCACAACTGACTACGTATTCCACCAATTTAACTGCTTATTACCTGCCTTCGTAAAGAAGCTGAAATACGTTCAACTGGTTAGATTAGGATCAAGCATGGCAGGGGGAGACCATTTGTTAAAAGGCAGTATAGTAGGGGTGGTAGTGGCTTAAATTAACTTTAACGTAAATTGACAAACATTATCATTACAATGATGGCAGCATGATGACGGTTAAAATGTTTGTGAGCCATTTAAAGGATGTTATGCGAACGGCATGGGCTTTAGTGATACATACTTAGAAAAGAGGGCATAATTACGTTTCCAGCTGGTATTAGTGATGTTTAAAAGGGGTTTTAATTGTTAAGTAGTATTGATTCGAGGTAAATGAATACTAAAGCAGGCTATTTTCCTTAAAGGGGATGTAAAGTTCGTGAGAGAAAGTTTGATAGAAGAAAATACAGTGACGATAAAAAATTATACGCGTAAAAAATTGTGGGTCAAATGCCAATTCCAGGAATAGTTTTAAGGCGTTCTGTATGCCCACTTTACTGTTATTGAAACTCACTTGAACAAGTTTTTCGCCTGTGAACCTAAAAATGAATACCATATATTTTTCAATAAAACTGAGTTTCGGTTTTGTGTTCAATAGATAAATAAATTTATTTATTTTTATTTACATTACTAGACCTTATGAGAAAACTTACTTACGGCCTTTGTTCATGATCTTTCTGACTTACTTAATTGGTTATTACAACCTTTAGTCAGGATTACAACCTATCTTCTTACACCACCCATGTTATATGTGTTAATTTTATCCATAAGTGGTGGTACCTACAGTTTTCATAGCAATTTTATTCGCTTTCAGAGTTTTTACCAGAATATTACTGAAAGGACATCGCCGAATTAAATATGTTTTTCTTATTTCGCTTTGTTTGAGATATCTGAGCTGGGGTTTGAACCTAGATCTCTCGTCTAATATGACTACGGCGACTTACAAAATAAAAATTTTATCAAATGGAACCAATTTTGCTTTAAAATTTTTTAATGTCTTTTATTCACAAGTATTTACAATAGCAGTTCCCTCTCACTCTCTCTCTGAGTGTCTCTCTATATCTCTCTCTCCGCCCCGAATGCCATTATTGACGAAGACATTCTCTATCACAAGCAGCACGACTGCACCAGCGATTACCATTGCCGCCACAACCAAAATAATTCATTTGGCGACAAATATTCACAGAACCATCGTACCACCACATTAGACGGAACTGGCAACCAGGTCCTTGATTTCCCCAACTTCATGGCTGGCTACAATTGGGAATCCCTTCAAAAAAAAAAAAAAAATTTTTCTTATGGAAAGGATTTCTTATTTAACATGACTTACAACTCCTGCCAGCACATGTTTGTCGTTGACCTGTGACGCTGGCAACCAAAAAGATTAGAAGCAATGTTGAAACGGTTAAAAATTTCATTTTCTTGTAAAACGCTTGTGTAGAACACTGAATATGATCGATGGATTGGGGCTGGTATTTATACCGAAATGTTGAACTAGGAATTCTTATAAGGAAGTATGAAAATTTGGTTTAACGACATCTGTTGCTTTTTTTTTTTTTTTTGTTTCAATTGTTTTTAGAAGGCTTTTTATTGTATATGCTAGCACACTCGCTTTATAATTAAAAATAATGTCAGAGTTTGTGTTAAAAACACCTGCGTTTAAGGCCTTACCAAACAAACAAATCACACTGTTTGAACAGTTTTTGTTTTTTTAATTTTTCTTTAAAAAAATATGTTCAGAAATATTTTAAAAAATATGCTTTTGTTGTAAAAAAATGTTGCAAATTTTAAAAAATATTAAACAATAACCCGGCATATTTTATTTTCAATATTATGCTGATAATAATTCTTACTATTCCGCTGCAAGAAAATTCAAAGTTAATGTCAAGAAAAAGTTGTGGCCAATCACTACAGCATAGCCGATCCTGCTAGAACTTCAGCAATCAAATCAGCAATCAATCAAATCAGCAATAAATTAAATCAGCAATCAATCAAATCAGCAATCAATCAAATCGGCAATCAATTAAATCGGCAATCAAGCATATCAGCAATCAAGCATAACTGGAATGATCTATCACTGTGGATTACTTCTACGTCTTCAACAAAGGCAACGTTTCCTAAAAGATTCAAGCATTTATTTACATTAAACATAAATTACTATCTTCTTTAATTATCCACTATTTCTCACCCTCTCTCTCTCTCTTTCTAGAAAATATATGCATCAAGCCTCAGCCATAAAGCAGGCTTGAAGGTACATTTAATATAAAAAGTTAACAAAACCGAGTTCACTATCCGTTTTTCAACTCCCTACAACATTTTCAAACTTCAATTTTATTTCTCCTCTGGTAGAAAGCACATGCAAACTAACAAGAGCTTGGAATATTCTCTCTAGTACGCACAGATATGACTTGAATGACGAAAAGAATTTGATTGAAAGACTTAGTGCAGCTTTAAATTGAGTTTTGCTTCCCTTCTTCTTTTTATGGACTTCTAGCATTTCTGCATTCATTTTGTGTAGGCAAACTTCACTTATGAAGATTCTGATTTGATGACAGGAACTGAAATATCATCAAGCAGATTGACAGCCTATCGGCATAATGTATGCAAATCATACTGTCTATCGCTGAGCCGATTTGTACATTTCGGTTAAATTTTCATGACTCGATAAATATTCTTCTCAATTGAAATATAGTTCTAGTGAAGAGGGTGTGTGTGTTTTCCATTTATCGCCATACGCCTCCAATAAATAGGCATCTGTCAGTTAAGTATTGACAAAATTTAAACTTCTTGAATTAGGTAAGGTTAGTTGGCGAACTCTGTTTCAGGTTCAAACTCATAATTAGGTAAGCGTTTACGCTCATTGTGATACCATAAATAACTGCGTGATTTCGATATTCTAAAATAAAACCCCAAAATCTATGGACAATATCGAAATAAAATAAATTTCGTGCGTTCGAAAAGCGTCATAGAAAGCAAAGCTAAGTTTTGTAAATGCTATGGGCACTTTCCACCATCAATTTCAATGAAAAAAATCTGCTCGCTTACCATAATAGGGTGCATATTGAGGACCTCATAGCAGTTATATAAATAAATGGAAACTGGTCTCTGGGGACATGCGCCCACAGGCTCACTATAACTCACAGCGACTTTTGCAGAAGTTGTAGTGAAAATGAATAACAAAAGGCCACGGAATATATTCTTTATCACGGCCAGGCACTTGGCCATCTGGGTAGAAGGATTCCTGAATACCCAGAAGTTACATACAGAACGTGTCAAGACGAAAATGATTTTTTAGATGTCCGCAGTTGTATGACAAAATAATTGCTGTTGGTCTTACAAGGAGACCTTATAGGAGCTAAGTAAGCTACATTCTTAAAAACTGCTGCCTTGTGGACATACGGAAAGTGACAAATGCTAACAATAAGGCATGGATTAGTCTATGCGACCGAAAAACAAAATATTCACGACATGGTGTTAACCGATACACACATACATACATAATTATTTATTACAACCTTTCAATCAGGATTATGACCTAGCTTCTCACAAAACTTATATTGTGTGTGTTAATTTTATACACGAGTGGCTGGACCTACAGTCTAAAGTCGACTCCAAACGATACATTTTTTGCGGAATTTTCTCATTGCAATTTTATTATATTTTTACCGGAAATCTGCTGAGAGGAAGTCGCCGTATTCGTATTTCGTTTTGTTGAAGATGTCTGACCTGGGGTTTGAACCGCGATCTCACCCCAGCCAACACACTACCTACTAGACTACGGCGACTTCTATGTTAAGCGATAGGATATTGAAATTGCGAAAAATTGTAGAAGCCAGGTGATCATTTGAGTAGAATTTTTACACAACATGGGTGGAATGTATGCGCTTCAACCGACAACCAAAAACAATCACGTTTGGCACTGTCCAATCGCAATAAGGACGAATTTTTGTACCACTTGATAGACGTTCACAAAACGTGGATACGCCTTAATAGGGACCGCAACACATGGGAGAGAAAAAAGTCATTCAAACGAATGGATTTTTTTTGGAATACACGCATTACAATCCGTACCTACCTTCAAAAGATTAAAAAAATCGGTTATGCCGACTAATTGGCTCGATTTAATGGGAATTTGTAAGGCGCACTGCACACTTACGTAGATGCCATGTCAAAAATCCATTAATTACGCTAAGAATTGCTTTCTTATCAGCCATATTTTTTGAGTGACTATTTCCTATTTTTCAAACTTTCCCCACTATTTTTTGATACGAAAACAAAAAATTGGGAAAACAGTGTTCAAAGTTTTTAAAGTTTAAAGAAGACTGAAAAATAAATGATTTTTTTTTATCCAAGAACCTGTTTTTTATTCAAAACAAAAGGGATCATATTTTTTAAGGATATTTAAAGTATTCAAAATATTAATTCTGAAATCGTTTAACAGATGGCAGCACCTAGTGAATGCTATCAAAGTACGCCTATATACTATTTTTTCAGTTCTTTCTTTCTCTTTTTCACTCTCACTCTTTCTTTATATCTGCTCCGCGTGACTTTATCAACGACGACAGTTTCTTTCACAATCAGTACGACTGCACCAACGATTGCCGTTGCCACCACAGCCCATATAAGTCATTAGACGACAACTTCTAGTACCGCGATCGTACCACCACATAATAAGCGTCCGAGGACAACCAGGTCCACGGTAACCCAAATCCAAACGCTCGTTACAGTTGGCACGCCCTTAAAAATGAAATTTTTAAAAATTTTCTTTTAAAAAATCGAATTAATTTTAATGAAAAAATTATTTCTATTCAACAAAACTTACAAATCCTGCCACCACATATTTGCTGCTGAGCAGTGACGCTAGCTATCAAAAGGATCAAAAGAAGTGATGAAACGATTAAAAACTTCATTGTCGTTTAAAACACTTGTACAGAATACTGACTATGATCGATGGATTGGGGCTGATATTTATAGAAAGTACATAATGTGCAAGGAATTGTTATAGAAAAATACGAAAGTATGGTTTTAAGACGTGTTGAAGGGCTCTTCCCCTTTGAAATTAAAAATAATGGCAGTGTTTAACATACAAACAAAACACACTGTTTGAACAGTTTTTTTTTTAATTTTTCTTTAAAGAATCTTTACAAAACAATATTAAACAATAGGTTCTTGTTGTTGTAAAAAATGATTTTTAAATTTTAAAAAATATTAAAAAAAAAAAACGAAACAAAATTGAGAATGAAATTTATCACTCAATAAAAGGCCGTGTAGTCCTCAACAGATTTGTTTTTTTATTCTTTTTTTACTATGTTTTCTTTTCACAATTTTACACAGTTTTTGTAACAGCCGATCAGTTACCCGGATTGGCGAACACATCTTCTTTCACAAGCAGCACGGCTGCACCAACGATTATTAGTGCCAGCACAACCCATATAAGCAATTTCACGACAACTTCTACTATTACGATCGTACCCCCACATCGTACTCGGTGCAGGGCAACCAGGTCCTCGGGAACCCTGTTCTATATTCTGGAAACAGTTGGCAACCCCTTAAAAATGTTAAAAAAAATTTCGTATAAATCTCGAATTAAATTTTAAGGAAAAAAAAGTTGTTTTTTTCTTTTCATTCAACAAGACTTACAACTTCTGCTGCCACATCTTTGTAAGAAAGCTGTGCTGCTGGCAACCGAAAGGATCAAAACCAGTGATGAAACGATTACAAATTTCATTTTCGTTTAAAACTGCTCTCTGCAGTATATTGGATATGAACTGTGAATTGCGGCAGGTATTTATACCAAAATATTGGGCTAGGAATTCTTATAAAGAAGTATGAAACTCTGCTTTAAAGATTTACTGCTGTTGTTGGCTACTGCATCAATTGTTTTTGCCCCTCCCTTTGAAATTAAAATAATGGAAGTGTTTTATGGCTTTATTGAACAAACCAATCACGCTGATTAAACACTTTTTTTTTTTGTTTGTAATTTTTGTTTAAAAAATATTTTCAAAACAATGTTAAACAATTTGTATTTTTTACTGTAAAGAAATATTTTTAAATTTTAAAAATATTTTAAAAAAGAAGTCGACAATAGCTATAGCACAGCCGCTTCAACCAATCAGGGTTTTGTTACGTAAGTTGTACAGACACGCATTAACATTAAGCCGCCTGTTAAACAGGGCGTTTGTTAAAGTCTAGAAAATGTTTTCGAAACTTCAAGGACTAATAATGTTTCTGTCGACTTTGTCTGAATTGTAAAATGTTAGACAGTTTTTCTGACTTAATTTGGTCACCAAAGATTCGAATAATCAAAGTCCGATTGTCGCCAAGCCTAATGCCTGTTAGACTCATACATTTACGTGGTACTGAGTTATTCCCCAACGGTTTCCGTTTAAGCAAATGATTAAGCAACATCAGATGGTAATCCTGTCATCCTAAAACATGCCAGACACGACGCAAACTGTTACACAAATCAACAGTTTTTAAAAGATTCTACAATGGTCGCTGTAGTTTAATAGGTAGTGTGTTGGCTTTTTAGACTTGAGGCCTCTGTTCAAACCCCAAGTCAGACATCTTCAACTAAACGAAAAATGGAAAAATATTTCCTCGGCGACTTCCTCTCAGCAGGTTTCTGGCAAAAACTCTGTGAGTAAATAAAAAAATAAAATTGCCATGAAAAGTTTCTCAAAACTCTGTCGTTCGAAGTCGACATCAAACTGTCGGTCCTACCACTCATGTATAAAATTAACACACACAACATAAGTGGTGTGAGAATCTATGATATAATCCTGACTAAAGGGTTGCAATAACCAACAATGTATGTATAATAGTTTGAGCTGAGGTAGTCGAAAAAATTGTTGAGGAATTTAACGAAACCAGAGACAACTCGGTGTTGCTTTAAGGAATGAAAGGAAATAAAAATCTAGATGTGTAGATCAATAGACCTCGGTAGGTAATCTCTGGTCTTACAATATAAAAATACAAGAGAAGTGTATCCAGTTGTCCGATCTGTCCAATCACAAATATCTTATTAATCTAATCAAAGTATACGTGGAGCATTAATAATATGATTTGAACACCCAGCAATATGGTATGATGATGCATTTTTCAGTGCTGCGGTTCTCTGTGTCGTCTGCCATATATAGATGGCTGTAGCACATATCGCGCTATTACATGCTTTCATGAACAAGTTTCTCTGTTCGCAATAGTTTCACCTACATTCGCCATCAGGCCGCCAAACTTGATAATGTAGGCCTGGATTTTTTTTGTCATTACAACCCTTCAGGCAGGATTACGACCCAGCATCTCAAACCATTCATGTAGTGTGTGTTAATTTTATACATGAGTGGTGGGTCAGTTTAGGGTCGATTTTCGAACAACAGATTTTTTTTAGAAACTTTTCATGACAATTTTTTATTAACTCCCAGAGTTTTCGCCAGAAATCTACTGAGAGGCAGATGCCGAAGAAATATTTTTTTTTTCATATTTTGGTTTTGATGTCTGACCTGGGGTTTGAACCGTGATCTCACGTCTAATAAGCCAATACACTAACTAGTAGACTAGGCGAATTATAAAAACTTTTAAACAGGAATAACATAATCGCCCGCGTATTTTTTGAAACGGAAACCAAAAATTGGAGGAACCGTTGAACAAATTGTTTAGAGTCCAAACGAGGCTTTGAGCGGGTAGATAGAGGTGGCTGTCCATCCAAAGAAATTGTTTTTTTTTTATCTAAAAACCTGCCTTTTATTAAAAACCTCAAGGATCATAATTCTTTAAGGATATTTAAAGTATTTAAAATATTAATTAATTTTAAAATCGTTTCAAAAATATCAAAATACGCCATTAAAGCAAACAATTCAATTCATGATTTTTATATAAAAAGGTTGAGTAGTTTTTAAGCACTTTCTATTTTTTATGTTTTCTCTGCTACTCTCTCTTTATATCTGCTCCAAGTGACTTTATCAATGACGAGCACATCTTCTTTCACAAACACCATATCGACACCAACGATTACCATTGCCACCACAACCCAAATACAACATTCGGCGACATCTTCTTACAGAGCGATCGTAATACCACAGAATACTCGGCGGAGGACAATTAGGTCCTCGATTACCCGAATCTTTAGGCTGGCCACAGTAGGGAATCCCTTAAACAGGAAATTTTTTAGAAAATTTTCGTTTAAAAAATAGAAATAATTTGAATGAAGGATTTCTTTTTTATTCAACAAAACTTACAACTTCTGCCACCACAAGTTTGAATCTGAGCCGTGACATTGGCTATCAAAAAGAGAAAAAGCAGTGATGATACGATTAAAAACTTCATTGTCGTTTAAAACACTTGTGCAGAATACTGAATATGATCAATGGATTGGGGATGATATTTATAGAAAGTATTATGCAAGGAATTTTTATAAAAAAATACGAAAGTCTGCAGGGCTCTTCCCCTTTGAAATTAAAAATAATGGCAGTGTTTAACGTTCGAACAAAACACACTATTTGAACAGTTTTTATTTTTTTAATTTTCCTTTAAAGAATCTTTTCAAAACAATATTAAAACAACATGTTTTTGTTATTGTAAAAAAAGATTTTTAAATTTTAAAAAATATTAAAAAAAAACCCGGAACAAAATTGAGAATGAAATTTATTACACAATAAAAGGCCGTGTAGTTCTCAACAGTTTTGTTTTTTTATTCTTTTTTTTTTATTACGTTTTCTATGGTTCCTCTGTTTCTCCATGCCTTTCTTTCTTTAACACCGACCAGTTAAGCTTATCGGCGAACACATCTTCTTTCACAAGCAGCACGGCTGCACCAACGATTAGCAGTGCCACCACAACCCATATAAGCAATTTCACGACAACTTCTACTATTACGATCATAGCCCCACATCGTACTCGGTGCAGGGCAACCAGGTCCTCGGGAACCCCGTTCTATATCCTGGTGGCAGTTGGCAAACCCTTTAAAAATCGAATCAAATTTTAATGAAAAAAAATTTTGTTTTTTCTCTTCATTCAACAAGACTTACAACTTCTGCTACCACATCTTTGAAAGAAAGCTGTGCTGCTCGCAATCGAAAGGATTAAAACCAGTGAGGAAACGATTACAAATTTCATTTTCGTTTAAAACTGCTCTCTGCAGTATATTGGATATGGACTGTGAGTTGCGGCAGGTATTTATACCAGAATATTGGGCTAGGAATTCTTATAAAGAAGTATGAAACTCTGCTTTAAAGATTTGCTGCTGTTGTTGGCTACTGCATCAATTGTTTTTGCCCCTCCCTTTGAAATTAAAATAATGGAAGTGCTTTATGGTTTTAATGAACAAACCAATCACGCTGATTAAACACTTTTTTTTTTGTAATTTTTGTTTAAAAAATATTTTCAAAACAATGTTAAACAATCTAGATTTGTTATTGAAAAAAAATTTGTTTAAATTTTAAAAATATTTTAAAAAGAAGTCAACAATAGCTATAGCCCAGCTGCTCCAGCCAAAGCTTCGCTGGTTGCGCTAACAATTGTTCCGGTTGGAAATGAAATATTACTTCATTCATATGGCTGCCTCGGCTGGCCTCACAGTACCTCATGCGATCAGACCAATTTTCGTGCACATTTTCAAGTGTATGGGGTCGTAACTCGGTAATGGCATCACGAATGTTGGTCTTCAAAAGCGCAATTGTCTCTGGTTTTTCTTTACCGGCGCCCCACAGAAAATAGTACAACGGTGTCAAATCGCAGCTTCTTAGCAGCCAATTGGAATTACTCTTTCAGTTCATCAAACGGCCATCAAACGTTTGACGCAATAAATCGATTGTGGCATGAGGTGTGCGGCTAGTTACACCATCCGGTTGAAACCAAACACATCAACCACGTTCACATCAATGCCATGAAGAATGGGTACAAAAAAATCGTTTATCATAATGCGATAGGTGTTTCCATTGACCGTAATGGTTGCGCCGTCCTTATTTGCAAAGAAATATGCGCCAATGATGCCTCCACTCCACAAGCCGTACCAAATAGTCACTCGTAATGGATCCGTAAGACCACATGTGGGTTTACTGAGCCTCAAATACGGCAATTTGGCTTATTAAAGTGGTAGAAGGTAGACAGCTTTCCTGACTTCATTTGGTCACCAAAGATTTGGATGGTCAAAGTTCGATTGTCGCTAATGCTAGTGCCTGTTACACTCATTCATTCGTGTGGAAGTGAGTTATTCCGCAATGGTTTCAGTTTAAGCAAATGATTAATCAACTTTGGATGGTAATCCTATCATTCTAGAACCTGCTAGCCACTTAAACTCTTGAACAAACATCAACAGTTTCTAAACGATACTATAATGGTTTGAGCTGAAGTAAGCGAAAAAATTGTAGAGGAATTTAAAATAACCAGAGACAACTCGGTGTTGCTTTAAGAAGTGAAAGAAAATAAAACACTTGATGTGTAAATCAATCAATCTCGTGAAGTAATCTCTGGTCTTGCGGTATAAAAATACAAGTGAAGTGTATTCAGTTGGCCGGTCTGTCCAACCACAAATATCCAGAACCTGTTGTGGAGGATGTTATTACATGTTTTCATTAACAAGTTTCTCTGTTTACAATAGTTTCACATGCAATCGCCATCAGGCCGCGCAACTACATAATGCAGGTCTGATTTTTTTTTTTTTGTCATTACAACCCTTCAGTCAGGATTACGACATAGCTTCTCACACCACTTACGTTGTGTACGTTAATTTTATACATGAGTTGCGAGACCTACAGTTTGAAGTCGACACCGAGCGACATATTTTCGAGAAACTTTTCATGGCAATTTTATTTACACTCAGAGTTTTTCCCAGAAATATGCTGAGGAGAAGTCGCCGAAGAAACATTTTTTTCATATTTTCCTTTTGATGTCTGACCTGGGGTTTGAACCGTGGCCTTACGTCTAATAAGCCAACACACTACCTTCTAGACTACGGTGACTAATCTGTGTTGGAAACAGCGGGCAATAAAATACTTTGGTGTGCTGATTGATGGAAGATTATGGCTGAGAACATATGTACATCGTTTGTTCGCGAATTTTATGCCGAATATTGACTGTCTTCTCGGGGTGAAAGAAGACACTTTCAGTATATGGTTGTGTCGATTGGGCCGCACTTTACGCAGCACTGTTTGAGCCAGATAATATGCATAAGCGGTCTGATTTAATATTCTCCTACGCATAAAAGACAGTAGCCGGAGAGGCGAAATTGCCGATAAATATCCACAAAAGAGAGAGCTATGCCGGATCTATAATATGTAGATCGCAGCACCATTACAGCAACTTAAATCAGAGGAGCGCTCACAATCTATTAGAGAATGGCAGCGTACGTGGAAGACGCTTCATAAAGGTGAATGGACAACTGTTTGTCAGACGAGGCTTGACATAATCGAAAGGGAACATAAAGCACTACAACAACTGGATCTACAACGACGGCTGGATGTAAATTGACAATTGATAGGCGGTCAGGTTGAATTTAATGGCAAGCTTTAAACATATAGTGACTTAATTGCAGAACTGTAAGAGCATGACGTTTTGAGCATAGCTCTTCGGACGGCCTCTTGACATAGTACTTAATGGATGGTTCTGGGAATGATTTTAGTATGTGGAAGTTCCACACCAAATGATGCTTTAAACTCCATCACGTTTTGGTGAAAAAAATCTACGCAATTATTGTGAGATGTCCCTGTGGCTAGGAATCCATATGAGATTGACTGAACACTGTCATTGAAAGACCCGCTTAAATGCAAGCTGCTATTCACTGCTTTCTTTTCAATAAAAACGATTTCATAAGCGCAACAGATTGTGTTTTTATTACGAAATTGTTTTTATTGTTTTAAGCCACATGTTCGTTCACATGACTTGAATTTCAAACAATTGTTTTTATTGTTGTTGTTGTTGCCGTTTTCTTTATAACAACTGTTTACAACCTAAAAAAAAAAAACAACAACAAAACCATGAATATCACCTGCACATGCCTCCATTCGTTTGTATAAATAGCCCCCCTAACTTTAAAAACTTTAGCAGAACATGTTCTACTGCGAGTTAAGCTTTTGCTATTATAAAGTATTTAATCTCCAACGCTTTTCTGTTGATCATATTTTTCTGCCATTGTCGGACTCAAGTGCAATACTGTGTTGGCAGAGCCTGTAAGTTTGAAAGGGTTTTTCGTAAAGACAGAAATTTAAATTTAAAGAATGGATTTTTTTTTCGTGACCAATTGTAGGGACTGCTATCTGCATGAATAATTCTAATTGGTTCACTAGAGGTCCTGGCTGTAGACCACGCGTTATGTGATGGTATGATCGTATTCTTCGATCCTGTCGCCAAATGTGGTATGGTGGCTGTGGTGGTAATCAGAATCGTTGGTGTTCGAGAGAAGCCTTTGAAAGATTTTGCCGACGTTAGTATCACACTGTCGCAACAGTGACTCACACAACTAGTTCCGGTTTTGAAAAGTTTTAGAAATAAAGCTGCTCTGTCTCTTAAATCATATGAATTAAGTTATCTATTGACTGGATAAACAAGACAACAGTGAAAATCTATTCCAGCTTTTCATCAATCCTCTTTGAACAGCCGATGTGTGATCCAGAAAAACTTATCAAATTAAGCTAGTCTAGAGGTAAGACATCTTTTGGCTGCCCTAAATATTTACCTCAGTAATGTGGTGTAGTATTTAGGTTGATTGACTACAAACCCGAAGTCCGGAGTCCAAAAAAAAAAGTAAAAAAGCTTAAAACGCCTTCAATACTCCTCCAAATAAACCATAAAAAAATCTCCTTGACACTTCCATAGAAAGGAGATGAACATGATTGGAAGGTCCGATAACAACACATGTTATTTACTCTCAGGGTTTTTGACAGAAGGCTGTTGAGAGGATGAAAATATTGTTCCCCATATTTCGATTTGTTCCAGATGTCTGAGCTGGTATTTAAACCAGAGGCTCACGGAATTTTGTTTGTCTAGCATCCAATCCATATATCTAAGGCGTTGTCAATGGTCAGTTGGGTTGTATTGCTCTGAGAGTTGAAGTTTAGAGGGAAAAAGGTGCAACTTCAAATGCAAAATACGCCATAATAAACCGTAAGATATGTCCCGTATCTATAAATACAGATTATCTGCCACACATTCTCTAACAGAAGCGATACTATCGACAGTGAGTACATTACTTGATGAACAGGACTGACAACATCAGTAACGCTCTTTAGGTTAGGCTAGGTTATGCCATTATGTCTCCCATAGATAAATTTTAAAATTCTAAAGATATGCCCTTAGCCAGTCAATTCCCTTTTTTGAACCCTATTAGATCCTCAAATTTGCAGTACTTCAGGTCTATGAAAACATCTCAGCCTGATCCACTGTTGCCTTCACATAGCGTGCAGAAATCAGAAATATTCCTATGCCCTCCTTAGGAGCCATGCCCCTTTAGTACTCTTACAATAGCTGTCATCTCCCGCCTACACATGCTTAGAATTTGTTACGTTCCTATAAGATTGAGCTTTGCCATAAAGCTGTTGCAACCCGTTCTACAAGCCCATGCACACACATACATACATACATAATTGGTCATTACAAACCTTTAGTGGCTTCTCACGCCACTTATGTTGTGTGTGTTAATTTTATACATGTGTTGATGCGTCCTATATTTGAAAGTCGACTCCGTACGACTTTCCATGGCAATTTTTATTAACTCTTAGAGTTTTCGCTAGAAATCTGCTGGAATATTTGTTTTCGTTTTGTTGGAGATGTCTAACCTGGGGTTTTAACAATGGCCTCTTGTCTAATAAGCCAACATACTACCTACTAGACTAGGGCGACTTCAACAACCCAATGCACAATACAAGTAAATCAAACTTTTTCTAAATAATTCCGCAGAAAAATCCTATTGGTGGTCTTACCGAGTTCTCTTCTGTTGTAATTTTCAAAGCTGAACCTGAACTTGCCAATTCATACGCAACTTTGATGCCAATAATACTGCGATGACCACGTGATCCAACATAAGGTTGCTTAGCAGCCTGTTACTTTAAAATTCTCTATAATCATTGTAGTCCCTTACATAGTAATCCTCCCATTATGTTCAAAACGGTATTACGTTTAAATTAAAATGTTTGTCGTAAGTTTTAAACGATCATAAGAGAGACATTTAACAGCTGACAACCTTTCCATACCGGCAGTTTTAAAAGCAATAAATGGATAACCCGGTAATAGGTTCGGGCGCGTTTAATCAATATTCCTAAGCTTTCTAGAGCTTCTTACTAATCTTGAGCTACCTAACCTTCACGTGAAGAATTTTTTTTAATTACTTTTCTCTTTCACCTTTTTTTTGGGTATAACTTTCCGGCTCTTTAAATTTCTTCTTATCAGGACTTAATTTTTTTTTTTGACTTTTTAACAGGAAAGTAATGTGTACCGTTATCTTCAATGATTTGGTTTTTGTCGTTCTTCGTGTAACATGAAAAATTTTTTTTATCACAATTTTATGTTTATGTTTCGTTTTTATCGCTCTTCTCTCGCTCTCTCTCTCACTCACACTCTCTCTCTCGCTCTCTCTCTGTCCCTGACACTGCCTCTTCGTGTCTCAATATTCCAATTTTAATATAATTTTGAACAGTTTTGTGTTGTACAAATCCCCGGTAGACAATATTATTTGCAACGAGAGAAAAAAAGTGAAAAAGGAAAATTATTATCAGCCTTGTTTTTATGGCTTAAATTAACCGTGTTGTTCGGCGTATAAACATTTTTTAGTTGTTTTTTATTATTTTAAATTCTCTCTCTCTCTCTCTCTCTCACACACGGCTCTTTATCCTGTCTCCTTAGCTGTCTTTATATCTTTCTCTTCTTGTATATCACCATCCAGTCTCTTATTCAAGTCATGCATGAATTTAAGTGTGTATGTGTGTATATAACGGTATTATTTTTGGTTTCAATAAGTGAATTAGATGATGCCACTGAGTGTAACTGTTTGTTAATAAACATGTACGTGTATTTGTGTACGTGTATATGTGTTAGTGTATTGAATAAAGACACGAAAAGAGGAGGGAGAGACTGAGAGAGGGAGAGTGAAAGAGAGAGCGTACAAGTATTAGTTTTCCTTCAACATCATCATTCAAAAGTTCTCTTTAGGCTTAGTTAAGTATGCAAGTGTATAGGTGTATACATTTCAAAATAATTGTAAATATGTATACTCGAAGTGTATGTATGTATGTATGGGTGAGTGCCTTTATTTTATCAAAAAAAAAAAATGAGAAATTGTGTGAGAAACAACATCAATAGTTGCTGTTCTAAATCTTGTATATTTAAATAGAAACATACACGCACACGTAGATACTTACACAAACACAAATATAAACAGCTATTCATATACACACATTTGCATGTATTAGTAACGAATATTTTTAGTTTGAAATTTTTCCAAAAGCAAAAGCAGAAATTCAATATCAAAAATCAATAATTTTCTGTGGGAGTAGAAGTTTTTTTATTTTCTCTACCTGTATACCTTGCTCTCTCTCTCTCTCTCACTCTGCATGCATTGTTTTTGTTTTGCAAATATTATGTTAAAAATAACTGCTAATACATGTAATGGTTTTGAGATTCTAAAAGGCCAAAAATAATCAACCGGAAATTGAATAATTTAAGAGGTTTTTTTTGAATTTTTTATTGGATTTTTTGCAAACAACAGCGCATGATGACAACCAAATATTGTGACGGACAGGAGGAATATCTTAAAGGTTGAATGGTCTCTACAAAAGATAAATTGGGATTCGCAAAGCAAGATTTATAGCCGGCTTGTCACAGCTCAATAGTAACCAACTTTTCATCGATTATACACTATGATGATGGCATCGCATTGAAGGTTTGATATGCTAGAAGTAAAGCTGGAAGCTGCAGCAGGAATACGGACTTTGCTGGATATTATAGGCCTAGGGCAATCCACACAACACGTTCTACAACCACATGCACAATAGTAGCAAATCAAACTTTTTCTGAATAATTTCACAAGAATTGTTAAATATGGATAATCCGGCTGGATATTACAGGCCTAGGGTAAGCAACACAAAAGGGAGAAGTGCGCACTAACGATAGCAGCATAAATATCAGTGTATTGATGGTCACATGTTTATTTCACTAGCGGCAATATAGGACCTTAACGCAATGATTGCTGAAAGACTTAGGCTCAGCAACCGTTGGCTTTAAAACTGGAAATACAAGTTATGCTTACTTGCCGATTATTGGAATAATATGAGGCTATTAAAAAATCCAGTGTATACATAGGTATATATACATACACACATAATTGGTCATTACAACCCTTCAGTCAGAATTACAACCTAGCTTCTCACACCACTTATTGTTGTGTGTGTTATTTTTTTACATGAGTAGTGGGACTTACAGTTTAAAGTCGATTTCGAACGATTCATATTTGGGAAACTTTTCATGGCAATTTTGTATTTACTCTCAGAGTTGTTGCCAGAAATCTGCTGAGAGGAAGAAGTTGCCAAAGAAATATTTTTTCATATTTCATTTGACCTGGGGTTTGAACCGTGGCCTCACGCCAATAAGCCTATACACTACCCCAACTAGACTAGGTCTACTGTATACGTCAGATAATACAGGCTCATAGAAATCAAAAACCTCCTACGCATATACAGTATTCCAAGTGGCATTATGCTGCTGACAAGCCAATGGTTTAGCGGGTTATATTAGCTCTCTTATGTATTATATTAATGATAAATAAATGAATAAATAATAATAAAAGAAAAAAAAATTGTTGTACTATCTGTAAAAAGGCCAAAAGATACCCACGTGTCAGAGCTCTGTCGGCTTTACACCATAGCATTAAAGGTACAGCAGCCTTGCAGGAATGGAAAGTAAGGAAGCGTTCTCGATCTCAAGCAAACCAGCAGCAAAGATGGGAGATGAATCAAGTTACACCTGCAGGGGTAGATTAGAAAAACGAATAGATTTGCCAAAAAGGTCGTGAATTATAGAAGGTTTTAGTTGCAGACCATCGGCTGAAATTTAAACGATTGAATGTATTTATCAAGTTACTATTGGAATGACAGCCAATTCTTCACCAGAAGAGTTCTGCACAGACTCAGCATAATACAGACAGACAACCGAATGACAAACTTTTCAAAAACTTTACATAGCAAATGTATTTTCTCCCAGAATTTTTTTGCCAGAATTTCTTGTTTCTGAACTAATGAATAACATTTTAGAAGTCGCCGTAGTCTAGTAGGTAGTGTGTTGGCTTATTAGACGTAAAGCCTGGGTTCGTATCCCAGATCAGGCATCAAAATGAAATATGAAAAAAAAATATTTCTTCGGCGATTTCCTCTCAGCAGATTTCTGGCAAAAAACTCTGAGAGTAAATAAAATTTGCCATGAAAAAATTTCTCAAAAATCTGTCGTTTGGAGTCGACGTTAAATTATAGGCCCCGCCACTTACGTATAAAATTAACGCACACAACATGAGTGGTGTGAGAAGCTAGGACATTGTACAATGGGTCAATTCGACCTCCGGGTACTGTACTTGTCACAGTTGACAAGTACACGTCCTCTAACCCAACCTAACCTAACCTAATGAATAACACCAGTATTAAGGAAAATGTTTAATATCCTTAAAGAATTACTTTCAAAATATTTAATTTAACCACGAAATAATTATTCGTTCCAAATCTAAGTTGTGTTTTGCCTTCATAATGGCTTAGATATAGAGGAGACTTTTGATTCTTCTAAAGGAAATGGTATTCTAAAAGATTTAATTTCAATAACTTACACTGGAAGTCGCCTTAGTCTAGTAGGTAGTGTGTTGACTTATTAGAAGTGAGGCCACGGTTAAAACCTCTGGTCAGACAGGTCCAACATAACGAAACATGAAAACAAATATTTCTTCAGCAGATTTCTGGCAATAACTCTGAAAGTCAATAAAATTGCCACAAATCTGTCGTTAGGAGTCGATTTTAATTTGTAGGTCCCGCCACGCATGCATAAAAATTAACACCCACAACTTAAGTGGTGTGAGAAGCTATGTCGTAATCCTGACTAAAAGGTTGTAATGACCAATTATGTATGCAGGTATCTTTCATATTAAAAAATTCGTTTAAACTCTTCATAAAAATTAGAATTTTTATATTTTTCCTGAAAGAATAGGTGGCTATGATGAGACCAACACTCAATTCTCTCTACTCATTATGTGCACTGGCTGGAATTCAGAGTGTAGGTCTGAATTCCAAGTTGGAAAGGCGAGGTTGGAAAGACGAAATAAATCAACGAATCAAATTTCCTCATAATTTACAACTGACTTCAAATTAATTGCAATAAGACGAGATATATACCATAAGTCATGAAGACTTTTCGAAATAATTGTTAATCATTTAAGCAGAATTCATACGAAACATGGTTGTCAAGCAAATTGAAGCCAAGAGACGTTGAAAAGTAACTTCACTTAAACAAAATTCTGTTTGCATATCATCATAAATGCAATTTCATAGAATTACTGCTTGCGATTACTACGATCCAAAAAGAGAAGAAACGGAATATCCATAATGCCTATAAAAATCTTTATATTTGGTGGATTCAGAAAGGTCCAATGAATTTTTCATTATGTCCAGTGTCAATAACTCTGGGCATTCCTATGAGAATCTGTAGGCTCATAATTGAAAATGCGATCGTAGATTCCGTATACCCTACGATACGGGTTGAACAGCGCATAAAATCTGGCCAAGTATAGATGAAGGGCGCACGATAGATCTGCTTAAGTGTATTCATCCGATTCCCTTAGAAGCACAGGCACCTCTGCCTACCTACCTACCAGTGCCAACAACAAGGGGGTATCAATTAAAACGATTAGAATTTATGAACAGAAAGGGTGTTCAGTTTTATGACTGGACCTTCAATTCTTAGATTATCTACTTTCAATTTGTGAAAGAATCACTTAATTGTGTAAATTTCGTAAGAAACGTAATTATTTTCCTTTTGAAACTCAAAACAAAAAATAATTCTTTTCTTAAGCAATTATTTCAGTTAAAAATCTATTTCTGTGTCCTTTATGTAAATGACAGACTAATGGTCAGGCAGAAATAAATTTCCAGCTGAGATTTTAATTGAAATTGAAATTGACACATAAACACAGACACAGACACACAATTTCCCCAAAATTTAACAAAGCCTAAACCATGCTGTAAGTAAAGTGAAATCAATTAAAAGAGAAAGAAATTTACAAAAAAAAAATAAAAAAAATTAATTCTCAAGAGGTTTAGGGTTTTAGAAGAAGAAAAAAACAGAACATTTTTAAGCCTTTAATACGGCTTTTTAGCCTTTATTTTTATTTCACTTCAAAATTAAAGCCTTTAAAATCAACATTTCTTCTCCCATGGCATTGCTGTATAAACAGAGAGCTCAAGTTACAGAGAATAACAGCGAAAATAATAATTAAAAACAAATAAAAGCCTTACAAAAAAAAAAAAAAAAAAACAAAGAAAATAAAAAAAATAAAAAAAATAACAGTAAAAAAATGGAAATAAATAAAAAAGAAATGGAAATCAAAAGCACGTTATTTAAATTTCTACAACAAAACAAATTGTTGAATGCTTGTAAGTGTGTAGGTGAGAAGAGAAAAACCCGTGCCTTTCTTTATTTTCTTTTTTAATTTTATTTTTATTTCACTTTCCATTTATTTTTTTATTTTTTTTTTTTTTTCTTTTATTATTCTGTTTTTGTTGCTTTGTAGTGGTAGCAACAAATTCTTATAGCAAATCACATACAAACGCACACACATTTACAAGCTTAAACAGCACTCTTCCTTTATTGTTGCTGCTACTACTAAACAACGAGAGCTGTCTGGCCAGCGAAAGAACGAGAGTGAGACAGAGAGAGAGAGAACCATTTATTTTATTTTATTTCTGTAATGCTTTAAAAATTCTTTTTGTGTGTGCGTGTTTCTATTTTATTTCTTGTTTTTTGTTAAAGAGTAAACAAACCAGTGAGTAGTATGCATGTGTATGTGTATGCGTGTGTATGCTATACAAGGATATATTAGGCGACCCTCTCTTTGAAAAAAAAAACGCTTCGCTGGTGTTTTCCAAAGTTAACATCAACGAAACGAAACAAAACGAAAAGAAACACATCGAAACGAACCGAACCGTAACAAAAAACATACAGGAACTGAAACATTTATAAGGCATTTTAAGCAAATGAAAACAACACTTTTTTTTTTCTACATTGTAAAGATAAAGAATATGTTATATGTAGTGGTAGAGAGAGAGCAAGTATACGCCACGTTTAACTAAGCTCTGTGTAGGTATTGAAATATTGGCAATAAAAATTTGTATTACTGTGTAATAAAAACAACAACAACAACGTTACTAACAAACAATATTACCACTAACACACTGACATTTCGTACACTTGTTGGCAGAAGGCGAAACAAAGCAAAACTTTTAACTCAAGCAACGTGTTTTACATAGGCCTTACATTCAAAAAAATGAAATACATGATATACTGATTCAAGTAAATTTTTATTTTTACCTTTTCAAATCGGTAAATGAGAATTATAAATAAATTTTATTTATTTTATTTGTGAGAACATTGGCCATAAAAGAGGGTTGGCAAACCTATAAAAAATTATTATTTTTTTTTTTTTTTTGTTTTTTTTGTTTAATAATTTCATTTAATTGTAATAACTTTTAGCATTAATTAGCAGATATCAGAAATAATTTCTTTTTTATTTTTAGAGCTCAAATTACGTTATAATTAACTATTGTATAGAATAGATTTAAAGTTTGATACGGCTATTGAACTTTTTCCGCGCCGACCGGTTAATAAGTTGGTGACGTTTTAAAGGACCACAATTTCTTTTGGATAAAAAAAAGTCATTTTATTTTTTAACGTAGTTTCGTCGTGGTCTAGTAGGTAGTTTGTTAGCTCATTTGACCTAAGGCGTCCGCTCAAACCCCAGGTCACACATCTCAACCAAAACGAAATATGAAGAAAAAAATATTTCTTCGGTGACTTGCTTCGTCAGATTTCTGGCAAAATTTCTGAGAGTAAATAAAAAATTGCTATGAAAACATTTTTCAAAAATCTGTCGTTCTGAGTTGACTTTAAACTGCAGGTTCCACCTTTCATGTAAAAAATTTATACACACAGCATAAGTGCTGTGAGAAGCTAGGTTGTAATCCCAACTGAAGGGTTGTAATGACCAATTCTGTAAATTATGTATTTAGTTCCATTTAAATAATATTTCTAAAAGTTTTTTTTTTTTTTGTTCAATTCAAAAGAATTTTATTTAGAAGTTGCGGTGGTCTAGTAGGTAGTGTGTTGGCTTATAAGACGTGAGGCCTTGGTTCAAACCCCAGGTCAGGCATCAAAACGGAATATGAAAAAATATTTCTCCGGCGACTTCCTCTCAGCAGATTTCTGGGAAAAACTCCATGAAAAAATGGAAAAATTTCCATGAAAAGTTTCTCAGAAATCTGTCGTTCGGAGTCAACTTTAAACTGTAGGTCCCACCACTCATGTATAAAAAAAATTAACGCACACAACATAAGAGCTGTGAGAAACTAGGTCGTAATCCTGATTAAAGGGTTGTACTGACCTATTATGTATGTGAAATAATTTTAGCGAAACAGACTTGTTAGTGACATGCTGTCATAGTAGGTTAGGTTAGGTTAGAGGACGTGTACTTGTCCGTTAAGACAAGTACAATACCCGGAGGTCGAAATTGACCCATTGTTCAACGTCCTTATAGAGGGAAGGAAATAGAGGGAATAGGATGAAAGGAGGGCATAAGGGTAAGGGGAGGATGGGAATCACACAGAAAGAAACAGACACAAACAAGGGTTGAGCGAGCGACTACACTTATGAAGCCCTAGCACCTCTCAACCAGCTCAAACTGCTAATGAATCTGTGGAGAGCCTTGATGTCGGCTCTCGACACAGAACTCAAGCCCTCAAAGAAGGCTCAACCTACCAAGGGCTGGGCAGTTACAGAGGCTGGGATCTGTTCCAGATCCCCGTCAGCGACCTAATCTCGCAGTGCCCTGTGATAAAACCGACAACCAACCTTACGCTGGCCTTAACCAAGCCCAGCAGCCAATCTGTTCTCTTACTGTCCACAGCAGGCCATAGACGTCTAGAGACAGAACAACCTGATCCGTTCCTCCAACGCCTCTGCTCTTCCTCCCTGACCCATCCATCGATGAGGCCATAGAGGTGGCAGACTGGGGGTTCAGGACCAACTATTAAATCGCCCCCCGAAAGGGATGCTGTCATAGTAGGTGTTATATCTCTTTCTGACACGTCTATTCTTTTAAGTTAGGAAATAAGAATTTATCACGCACAGGTTAATCTAGAGAATAAAATGAAGAAACACGTAACATTACGTAATGATTCTTGCAATGCATATGGAATGGTAGGTTTAAATGGTAGCTTTGATACCAAAGCTTACTCGAGCACACATAGCGGCCCGTTGTGATGCCACTGGTAAAAGAATTGTAAAGTGCGGTTTTCATTAATTTTTCCAATTTCTAATAAAATCACTTGGTAGTCTGCTATTCCGTATTGCGTTCATAGTAGTCTAGTAGGTAGTATGTTGAGTTATTAGACGCGAGCCCGTACTTTAGACCTCAGCTTAGTCACATCAAACAACAGAAACGTCTCTGGCAAAAACTCTGAAAGAAATAAATCTGCCATGAGTAGTCAACGTTAAACTGAAGGTGCCGCATAAAATAAACGCACACGATATTAATAGTGTGAGACGCTAGGTTGTAATCTTAACTAAACAGTTATAATGACCCATTCTAAGTAAGTTAATAATGTAAACAACTGAGAGGCTTTTCTTTTTTTAAGAGTACTGTAAAATGTAATTGAATGAGTGTTTCGTTTGTAAAAGAATCACAGAAGTTCTATTAGAAATTCGAATAAAGAAACACATACGATACATGGTGTAATTATGCTCGTTTCAAATGTAATAACAATATGATTCATTTTTGATTAATTTGCAACCAAAGATCTGACCAACATTATATTTTATTGGCGCGTATGGTACGCTGCGGTAAACGAAACACAGTTTTTTCTTTTTTAACAAAAAATAATATTTTAGCGGTAATTCTTTTAAATTTTACACATTTTATATAATATTTCTTAATTGTAAGAATTACAAAATTACACAAAACTTTACTTGAAGAGGTAGAGTGACCATAAAAATTTAATTTAAAAAATAATATTTTTAAATTTTTTTTTTTTGCATAAGTCCAGAAATTCTGTAGAATTTTTATTTTATATTTTTTTAATTTTAATTTCTACTTTGAAATTAAATATTTTCTTTTTTCAATTTACCTTTAATGTAAGCCTGGTTTTCCTTTGAAATATTTTTTATAATAAAACTTGTGTTTGTTGACAATTATTATTTATATTTTTATATTTGGTATTCTTTTTTTTTTTGTTATTGTTTAGTTTATAATTTTTTATTTCTTGTTTTCATTTAATATAGGCTTTGTCTATTGATATATAAAAAAAAATTATTTATTTGAGCCTTTAATAATTTTATAATAATTTGAATTACTTTTTTTTATTGATTTTTTAAATTTAAATTTTATTTTATTTTTAATATTTGATGTTAATTAACTAATTGACTTTAAACAATTTTTATTTTCATATTAAATTTTAATCAAAAGTTTTTTCTATTAATTTGACTTTTAATATAGGCCTTGTGTATCTCTTTATTGCTATTTTTTATTTTTTCGTTCTTAATATTATATTGACTTGAATTTAATATAATTTAAATCTGTTTTCTCTTTTAGGTTGGCATTCAAACAAAATTTTATTTTCTTGCTTCACTTTTTAACATGGACTAAAGGTTTGCTTTTCGATTTTTTTATTTTCATTATTTTTATTTTGAATCATTGTTTTTAAATCATTCTACAGGATGTAAAATAATCGTAGATATTCATTTAAAAGACTTCTTATTTCCATACATTTTTATTTTTGAAAATAATTTTTTTTATTTACTTTACGTTCTTAAGTTATCCATTAAATTATGAAAGATTCAATTAAATTTAATTTAATTTTTAATTTTTTTATTATTATCATGAATTTAATAATTTTCGTAATTTATTTTATTTAAACCATTATGATATCTGATTTATTTTCTTAAAGACACAGCTTTCATAAAAGAATTTATTGTATTAAATTTTTTTTATTTTTTATTATTAGTTTTGTTTATTTTACTGCACTAAATAACTGTAATTATTTTTCAATTTTTTGCCATTTTAATACAAAAAGATTTTTTTCTAAACAGGCCAATTTTCCATTATGAAAATATTTTGTTATTCAATTTTATGTTTTGAATTTCAGATTAATTTTCAAATTTCTTTTCCTATTAAATTTCGTTTAGCATACACCATTTTTTTATATTCTCTTTATAATTGAAGAGCATATTTCTTTTATATTGTATTCAACTTTTTTAAATTTTTTTTTTTAATTTTTATATTTCGTTTAAATTTTTTTTTGTATTTTTTTAATTTTTATTTATTTCTTTTTAATTTATTAATTTTTTTTTTAAATAGGCTCACTCTTTTTTATTCTGTAATTTTTGTTTTATTCCACTTTATTTAAAATTATTTTATTTTAGATTTTTCTGTTGACATTGACCTGCGTTTTTCCTTATTCAGATCCTCTTTACTTTCTTGTTCTTTTTTAACAAAAATTTATTTTTGAAACTTTTTATTTGTAACAAAAATTTTTGAAACTTTTGTATTTTTTATATATGTATGAATGTTTCTTTATATAAATTTTATTTTGTAAATTTTATTTAGTTTCACTTTATTTGAAATTATTTTGGTTTTTTCATTTTGTTGGTTACATAGACTTGCATTTTCCCTTACTCAGCTCAGTGAAATTTAATTTTTGAAACTATTTATTTGTTAAAATTTTTTTTTTAAACTTTAAATCGTTTGATATATTTGTTTATAGTAATTTAATTAATTTAGTTAATTTTTATATTAAGTTAATTTATTAACTTCAATTCATTTTAATTTTCTATGCAAATATTGTTCTACATTGTGGTGGTTTTTAACTTTTTTATATTAAATTTGTTTTTGTTATTAAATCGCACGCATTTTACAATTTTATTTATGTAAAACTTTTATTTTAATTTTATTTTATCCTTTCCATATACATATATGTACATACGTTAATTTTATAAATTTTTTTATATTTTTTTTTTCTTTTTTAATTTTATTTGTTAGTTGACTTTATTATGCATTTTAAATTCAATTTAGAAATTTTTTCATTTTAATTTATAATTGCGGCCTTTTTTATTACTTATTTAATATTTTTATTTATTTTATGTTATAATTTGTTCTTATTTCTTTTTTAATTTTATTTTATTTACTTGTAGAAATTTTTTTCTTTTTAATTCATAACACAGGCCTTCAATATTTTATTTAATTAAAATTTATTTTTAATATTCTAATTTTATGTAATTTTAATTTGTTTTCATGTTCTTTGTTTTACTTCTTTCCGTTTATTATGCAAATGAAACTTTTATTGTAATTAACAATATTTTTTTACGTATATTTTGATACATATAGGCTGCTTTTTTCTTATGAAATATTTTGTTTTCGATTTTTTTTTTTTATTTATTTTATTTATTTTTTTATATTGTTTTATTAAATGTAAATCAATTTTTTTCTTCCTTTATTATTGAAAAATTTTTTTCTTTATTTATTATTTATTTTATTTATCTTTTTATGTTGTTTTGTAAAATGTAAATTAATTTTTTTCTTCCTTTTTATTATTTAACATTGATTTTCCATTAATAAAAAACGCTTTTTTATTTATAATTTGCTTATATTAGTTAAATTTCATGTTTTTAATATGCAAATGAATTTTTTTTATCTCCTTTTTAATTCATAATTTTCTGTTGTACTTGCTTATATTAAAACAGAGCTTAATTTTCTTAATAACATATTTTTCTTCTTCTGGTAACAGGTGTAATTAATTCTTTAATACATTTTTCTTATTTTTTTTTTTATAAAACTTAACTTTAAAACTTTCTTTCTAATTGCTTTTCTTTCTTAAACGCTTCATTTTCTTTAACTTTTTTCAGAAACTTTCGTTGCTTTTTAAAATTTTTCTTTTCTTTTCTTCTTCTATAAAATATTTATAAAATCACCCAGAAAATTAATTATTCTTATTTGATTTGCTTTGTATTATTTCTTCTTTCATTTTCCCTTCTTATTACACATAAAGATTTTTTTACTTCGATTTTTTAATATTTTTTTTTACATTTTTTTAAAAACAATTTTTTAAACAAAAAACCGCGTTATTAGCACAACCAAACATAAAGAATACTCGTTTCATACTGGTACCAAAAGAAAAAAGAAACTCAACAAATACCATTTGGTTTGCCTTGGCAAATAATCTAGTAGCTGGATACTCTCACATACATGCACACACACACACACACACACACATCTAAAAGAAAAGAAAAAATAAAAAAAGAAATACAGTTACATACCATCAAACTCTGTTATACGAATGATGCGTACATATGTATCTACATTCTAATAAAAATATGCAACAGCTGGAGTATATTAAACACATACTCACACACATACAGTTTTAAATACCAATACATACGTATAGCAAGCAACAGTCTCAGTATACATGTGTAGCTAAGCACTAAAAGAAAATTGAAAACAAAAAAGAACAACAAAATCATGCGTAAAACATAAACAAATTGTTTGCATTACATACAGAAACTCTTATACTAATAACAGCTGCTTTCAATATAGAATTTTATTCTCACTCTTTAGTTTACTCTCTTTGTATTTCTCTCTTTTACTGTTAAATATTAAATATTTACAGTGTGTTACAGCTGTATCCTAGGAATAGACCACAAATTCGGCTAATAGGTCAGTTCTTATACTACATAACGTATGCTTTAATACATTCTTTCCCAAGTTTTTTCTTTTTTTTTTGGTTTTTAAACAAGAAAAAATTGTTTACACAGCTTTTTCTCTGCTGTTAAAGTATTAATCTCTTTTAACCAATGTTTACATGTTTAAGTTGTTGTATGAAAATATGTATTATCCAGAACTTAATTTTTAATTTCAATTTTTTTCTGGAAATAGGCCTTGTTTTGAAAAATGTTGAAAAAATAAACAATTAAAAATTATTTATGTAATTTAATCTTTAATTTAATATCGAATTAAAACTACGTGTTAAAATCTAGAAATTTATGACTGATCAACATCCAACCATAGTAGTTTTTTTCAATAATTTCTAACTCACATGGGAAGACGACTATTACAGGCCAAGGGAATATATGGTTAGGTTAGGTTTGGTCTGAAGACATTTACTTATCATTGGGATAAGTACAATACTCAGAGGTCAAAATAACCCATTGTTAATACGTTCTAGAGGAGAGAGAGTGAAAAGGTAGTGGAGGAGATAGGGAAATAGGAAAAGGAGAAGAATACATAAGACCCAAGCGCTTGATGTCCTAGCACTTCTAAAACAGTTCATCCTATTTATGAATCTATGGAGAACCCCAATTTCGGCTCTCGACAAAGACTCAAAACACTTGAAAAAGCACCTTCACAGAGTCCTCAACCTACTAAGGACTGGACAGAGGAGGTTTTCGATAGTTTTCAACTCCTTCTCATCGCAACATCCTTGTAATAGTCCGGCTGGGATGTGTTTCAGTTCCTTGTCAGTTCTCGCAGTGCCCTGTAATGAACCCAATAACTAACCTCAAACTGGCCTTATCTAAGCCCAGCAGCAAACCTGTTATATCACTGTTTATAGCACACCATAGACACCTAGACACATAACATCTCGATACACCGCCATACGCCTCTGCTATTTCCCCTGACCCATCCAGTGATCAGGCCGGAGAAGTGACAGATTGAGTGATCAGGACCAGAAGGGAATATAAAGTTTTTCAAACCTTTCTTGGAATATTTTACAATCCAATCTCTATTATCTTTATGGGCTATTTGTGGTTTTTAGTAGAGTTGCTGTATTCATGCCTAAAATCTTATTTTGACGGCACTGAAGATTTTCAGTGCTAGTTCGCAATAACTGGTTAGGTAAATACCATATTGGTTTTAGAAGAAAAACTTTAAACAGGCTTTTCTACCAATTAGCCAATTTATATAGATTTTACTTGAATTTAAAACGACCAAGTCAGTCGTCTATCAAAGTGAATTCCAACATACTTAATACGCAATTGCTAAGGTATTTCGTGCTTATTTGATCGCAATGTGAACCTCAATTTAGCATATTTGTATTCATTCACTTTATTTTTCCAAAGATTGAATCACTTCTCCAGCTATGTACCTGTACAAGCCGATACTTTTTGTAGGGGTCCTTATGTGTGTTAGGAATGACAGTGGCATTAGAGTATAAATGCTCAATGACAAGTCCTATGTTAGGTTAGGTTAGGTTAGGTCGGAGTGGTAGCTCTGATGTCACAAAGCTCACTTGAGCACGCATAGCGGCCCGTTGTGATGCCACGGGTGAACGCAGTCCCTGTACTGACCAAGTTCCACCACAATCAGGGAAAAGGAAGAAGTTGGTCAGCGCAAGGGCTGCACAAGTCCTATGTAAACGTTTAAAAAATTTTTTGCAATTTCGAGCTTTTGAATTTATGGGAAACTCTGAGTCTTAAACTGCTCTTAAAAATAAAAAAAAGAATCCTTGTGGCTATATGAGGCAGCACAAAGGGGATATTCTTATTGCTTTTATCAACTCCATATAGTTTTAGGGATCGTACAAAGCTCAAATCCTAGCGGGACTACAAGTAAAACAGCAATAGGTACCAAATCTATCGTATTATTGCAGATATTAAAAGTATAAATGAATCTTAGATCAGGTTTACAGTTTACATTTTTTAGAATCATTTCGCCCCTAGCCACTATATCAGAGATCCCTTATCATCCCTTGTTCAGATGAAAACGTATGATCGTGTTACTTAACGCATTTGCGCCTTGTCTACATAGAACACTGAATATAAGGACAATAACAGGCCAATAGTAAATAGGCCTCCAAACATTATCATATGTTTTTGCAATTCGTATTTAACGTATTTACCCAGTAATGGTAATAATGTTATGAAGAGTTGAAATTTATCCACTTTTAAATAGAATAGTGCCGCCAAAAGATTTATTTTCTGAGGTTCCCAACAAAAAAGTTAGTCTCCCCATTGTTCTCATGGTTTCTGTTTATGAAGAAATCATGAAGTATGCCCATTAATCGGCTACTTTTATGATTTCAATGAATAAATCCAATGCTTTTTGAATATCCATTAATAGTTTGGTCTGCCTTCGAATGAGCCAATAACTTTATTATTTTTATTTGTAAATGAGGCTAATGAATGAGTGTTTGCGATCATTTTGCATGTTTGCACTTTTGTTTCGTTTTATTTTGGCATTGTACCAGCCTTTATAAGTCCTTTACTTATGCTGTTGATTTTCTAATCTACGTTTTTTTGAATGTGTGTGTACCAGAGATCAGCAATAAATCATTTTTTCGCTACTCATAAGCACTGATGAAATTTTGAACATAAGTGAGTCAACAAGATTGAAATTTAACTATGTACTCTGATTCATTAGTACTCACTACAACGTTGATTTATAAGTATAGGTTGCAATCAGTATGCGTACAACGTTGACATCAAACTCATACCATTCGAAATATGTCTGATTCTTAAGCCTATTTATTCAGATTCATAACTTTAGAAAAATATTGATTATACTTAGTGGTTAGGCATTTACAGCAAAAGAAAAAAGCAAAAGCATAAGCAAAAAAAACAGAGCAGCTAGCAGAACAAGCACACAACATTCTAGTATGTATTTTAGTGTTCGTACGCGATTCATACATATTTTGTGATTCGTGTATATGTTGAGTTATCAACATAATACGTGTTGTTAAGTATGAAAATGATGAGTACTTCAAAGTTCCATGATAAGATAAGATAAGTATGAATGCGTATAAGTATCAAAAATTATGAGTATGATTCGATTCTAATCATTGCTGATCTCTGGTATGTACACTATCTGGTGCAAAAGCAACCAGCATCAAGCTATGTAATGACTGCTTTGCTACGATTCAGTATGTGAATACCGATATGCAATATTGGCTGATATCGAATTTGTTGCGCAGCTGTTTTTAAAGTCATTATTTCAGCTTACATATGTACATACATACATAAATACATACATAATTAGTCATTACAATCCTTCAGTTAAAATTACGACCTAGCTTCTCATACCACTTATGATGTGTATGTTAATTTTATGCATATGAGTGACGAGACCTCCAGTTTAAAGTCTATTCCGAACGACAGATTTTTGAGAAATTTTTCCATGGCAATTTTTTTATTTACTCTCAGGGTTTTTGCTAGAAATCTGCTGAGAGGAAATGGCTGAAGAAATATTTTTTTAAATCTCATTTTGTTGAAGATGTTTGACCTGGGGTTTGAACCATGTCCTCGCATCTAATAAGCCAACACACTACCTACTAGACTACGTCATTACAACCCTTTGGTCAAGATTACGACCTAGCTTCTCACACCACTTATGTATCGGTGACTGTCCCGGCGACTAATATTACGTATTATAATAGAGTAGTTAAGGGGACAATCTACGAGTGAACTGTTTCGAAAAGATTCTGTGTCATGCCTTATTACGAGATCTTGTTCTGTCAGCGGATACTTGCATGATATTTTCTGGGAGGCATTTTTTTTTTAAGAACTGTGGTTAGCGATGAAGCTCTTTCTGGCTAAATGATTACATCAATAAGCAAAATTGTCATGTTAAGTCGTTAACGAATGAACAACAAGTCCATTAAAATTATATTATGAGCAGAGGTTTACACCCTGAGATCATTATCGATTTTCAATGAAATGGGCAGCTGACGTTTTTATAAAATAAATTCCATCAAATGATCTTCAAGATTATAATAAAAATGATTTCATTCGCACAGTATTTTTGTTTTCTGTTGTCATTTTAAAATCTCAAACTCTGAAATCGTCGTAGTCTAGTAGGTAGTGTGAAGCCGCGAATCAAGCCCCATTTCAGATATCTCCAACAAAACGAAATATAAAGAAAAAATATTTCTTCAACGACTTTTTCTCTGCATGTTTCTGGAAAAAGTTCTGAGAGTAAATAAAAAATTGCCATGAAAAGTTTCTGAAAAATCTGTCGTTCGGAATCAACTTCAAATTATAGGTCCTGCCACTCATGTATAAAATTAACACACACAACATCCGTGGTGCAAGAAGCTAGGTCGTAATCCTTATGTAGGATACATGCTGAGGGAATTATCGATTTTCAAAGAACTGAGCGGCTGACCTGTAGAAAAAATAAATGCCATCAAATGGTCTTCAAGATTATAAAAAAAAAAGAAAGGATTTCATTCGAATTTAAATTCTCAAAGTCTTTAAAAAACATCGCTGGTGTAAATTTGTTAGCTCAAATGAGGAGAATTGTTATGTTAGAGAAGCTATTGTCTATATTACAACAACAATGTTTTCAAGTATCATATTTAGATTTTAACGTGTTTTCAAAGTGATTAAACATACGATTAAAGTCGTAGACGTTATACTGGACGTATGAGTAATAATTAAATAATGCACTGACATTAATCATACGTAACCCAGTTCCTATGGAAATCATTTGAAATTTACGGATTGTACGGATTGTAAGATTTCCATTCACTTAAACGTATTAAAATATTAAAAAAGGAAGAAATATATTTTGTTTTCATTTTAATTCTCTTCCTCTGCCCAATAATATTGATTTGAAAATCACCTTGAAAATTTATATTTTTAGCTTATGCACGTGTGTTTGTGTGTACGTCAGTTTGTATAGCCAACATATACAGCCACAAATTGAATTTCCGGTCAATGTTGTTCAACTAATTTCGTTATTGACATATTTTAACAAATACACACGCACACACATACACACTAACACATACACCGACTTGCTTACGAACACACAGAGGCATTGACACATTCGTAAGGGATTTCAAATGAAATGAAAATATTTTCCATTCGATTGTGCGAAAGAAAGAAAGAAAGTGAAAAATTCATTTCATTTCAATGACATTTTCTTATGCCACATACCACACCAACAACAACAACGAAATTTTTTTCGCATAATGATTCCCTTTACAAGGGACTATGGACGGATGACTGGATGATTTTCTACAATAAATATTGAAAAAAAAAAATTTTGTGTGGAATTGTCGATTTTATGCAAATTGAATATGTTTCTTGTAGAAATCATGCTTACATAGAAATCATTTGTAAATTAAAGCTTACACTGGGTTACAAAAAAAAAAAAACAACACGTGAAAAATATGGCATTATTCCTTGAAGGAAGTTGATAGAATATGGTAGTGCTGAGGGGTTTTGCCTTTATTTTAAACCAACCAAAAGCGAATATTGGTATCGCAGATATGCTATAACTAGAAAGTCGTCGTAGTCTAGTAGGTAGTGTGTTGGCTTATTAAACGTGAGGCCACGGTTCAAAACACAGATCAGAAATCTCAAAAAAAACGAAATATTTCTTAGGTGATATCCTCTCAGCAGATTTCTGGCAGAAACTCTGAGAGTTAAAATAAAATTGCCATGAAAAGTTTCCTAAAAATCTGTCGTTCAAACACGACTTTAAACTGTAGGTCCCGCTACTCATACATAAAATTAATACACATTACATAAGTGGTGAGAAAAGCTAGGTCGTAATCCTAACTAAAGGGTTGTAATGACCAATTATGTATGTATACATACATATATGTAGATATGCTATTGGCATGTTTATTATGAACAAATAAGGTGTTCTTGAGTTTTTGTAGACGAAATCACGAAAATTCTACCTTCCATTACAACATTATAGAATATGTAGCGACAAAATATGTCAGAGAAATTCAAACTGCAATCCAGAGAATAAAAATTAATAAACGTGCTGGTACTGTTCTCCACTACTACTTTGTAAAATCTGGACCTTGAAAAATATTACGAGAAGAACAAAGTGCTGATATATTTTACCGCATTTATGAAAAGGAAGACAGGAAAAAATGCAGCACATACATATCTAGGTATTAGCCTCCTCAACGTCGCATATAAGCTAATGGCACCCGGTCTATATGTAAGACTGAAACCCCTGGTCCGCCGTGTGAATGATTCATACCAGATTGGTTTCATACCTGCCTACTGGCTGAACATTGAACGAGGTAATCGGATCATACTCTGCACTCGAGAAAGAAGCGATTTCAGTAGGTCTGATGGTTAACGCAGCAAAAGCAAATAAAGGGTGGGCCATTTAAAAGTTTAAAGTTAAAAATACAACAAAACAAAAACGGTTTAAAATTTTGCAAAATTTATTCTTTTGTTATGAAGTACAATTGTTCCGGTTAGAAATGGAAAATATTTCATTCATATGGCTGCCACGCCGTAACTCACAGTACCTCATTCGATCAAACCAATTTTCGTGCACTTTTTCGAGTGTAGGGGGTCGTATCGCGGCAATGGCATCACGTTTGTTGGCCTTCAAATGCTCAAATGTCTCTGGTTTGTCGGCATAACACTTTTCTTTAATACCCCTCCCCCGGAAATTAGTCCAACGGTGTCAAGTTGCAGCTTCTTGGCGGCCAACGGATATCATCATTTCGGCTAATTAAACGGCCATCAAAAGTTTGATGCAATAAATCAATTGTGACATGAGATGTACGGTAAGCTGCACCATCCTGTTTAAACCATAACATAGTTCACATGAATTTCATGAAAACCAGGTACAAAAAATCTGTTATCATGGTGCGGTTACATTGACCGTAATGGTTGGGTCGTCCTCATTTTCAAAGATGCCTCCGCTCCTCTAGGCGCACCAAAAAGTCGCTCGTAATGGGTGCATTGGTTTCTGTAAGACCAACTGCTGATTTTCTGAGCCCTAAATACGGCAATTTTGCTTATTAACGTACCCACCGAGCTTCATCCGAAAAGATGATTTTTTTTTTGGCAAAATCGACATCATCGTGCAGTCTCTCGTTGTCCCGTCTAGCGAAGCGAAAACGAAGCGGGTGGCCATGCGTCTTCAATTTTTGTGACCAATTGAACTTTGTAAGGCGTCATACCGACACCTTTTCACAAAAGATGCGCTCACGTCTCTAGCTCAGTGTCACGAACTCTAGCAATAAACTTGCGTATACCGGGCACGGTATTCTCTGCGACCTAATTCTCTTCTCTGCGACCAAATTGTCCTTGTCTTGGAAATAGATTTCCATTAAATCCCAACGTTGTTCAAGCGTAAATCGTTTCATTACGTTCAGTAGAGATAATATACTGAATTTTGTGACAGAAGAGAATGACGTAAGTATTGCCAGATTGGTAATAAACGATGATTGGGGTCGCCGTGGTCTAGCAGGTAGTGTGCTGGCTTATTAGACGTAAAAGCCAGGGTTCGAGTCCCAGGCCAGACATCAAAAAATAAAAAAAATACAAAAAGTATTTTTTCGGCTATTTCTTGTCAGTTTCTCAAACAAATCTGTCGTTCGGAGTCGACTTTAAACTGTAGGTCCCGCCACTTATGTATAAAATTAACACACACAACATAAGTGGTGTGAGAAACTGCGGGCTTCTTGGGGACGATTGCCTGTAGACTGTCTAATGGTGAAGGTATAGCACTGGCCATTTTATAGTCACCTAGCAGCAACTCGTTTCCTTGCCGTTCGCATCTTCCCCCGTTCCACCTTTCCTAAAAAACCTGCACAATGCACTGCATGAGTAGGGGCCATCCCCTGAGTGCTGGTTTCATAAAAAAAAAAAAAAAAAAAAAATTGTACAAATTTAAACCGATTAATAGCCCACCCGATTCAACAACGACTCGAAACATAATTCCCTGGAGAAGGTACATGAACGAGATACGATTGTCATATAAAGTAAAAACGTTTTCAGGAAGTCTGTTTCACATAAAATCCAGTTAATTATGAACAAATGATCCATAATGGAAATGTAATCTTGGTGTTCAATTCAAAGGTGGGAAATAAGACCGCAGTGCCCACAAATAGACCACTTGCGATAACTACAAATTATGATATTAGATGTACATATGTATATACCATACATGGGCATACTGCATTATAATTCTAATGCATTAAGCTTTTCAGTATTCAGTAAATGTTTACTGGTAATGAAATTTAGATTTCATTTTTGTAACTGTAATTTTTTTCAGTAATCAGTAAAAATCAATTTTTACTGAAATTTTACTGGTACTGCAAAGTGCCCATCTATGGTATATACGTTGTAAAATTCACATGTACCTTTCTAGCGGTAGCTGAAACTATTGAAAAACATGCTCAATTCATCCAGAACAGGATGTTCAAATAATCAATCACAGCAGGGCTATGTGACATTCAGGCTGCCAAACAAATACTTGGTCACGCTTACATTGACTCGACAAGCAGTTTTTGTTTTTACCCAGGTGCAGGCCAAAAATCAAGTTAAAATGAGCAGGCGAATGGGATTGCTTTTTCAACGCTAATGGTATCAAAGTCTTTTGCTGAAAAGGGAACAGGAGAAAGATAGAGAGAGATGAAGACGGATTCTAGATGTTTTTTGTAGCACAGTGTTATTGAAAAAATATTTTTTTGATTTTTATTCTCACAAAACCTTTAAAGGCGCTAAGAAAACTAATCTTTATTCTATTTATTCGCTTTTTTTTTTGCTTTAATATTTTATTGCAGTCTTATAGTTTTAAAACGACTAACTGTCTGTCATTTAGAAAGAAAAGAAAACTTTTGGCAGAATGAAAGAGAATAATAAAGAGAAGTAAAATAAGCTTTGTTTTCTTATGTATTTTTTTTTTTTTCTTTCAATAGATGAATACGTTTAACAAAGAGTGTGTAATGTTATCAGCATAGTTGTTCCCCCCACACAATTACTTTTCTTTATTGTTATCCTTTAATAAGAAATGTAGGATTATTATCTGGTGATAAGTTTGTGTTGGAAATCAAACATTCAATTGAAATAATTTTGAACAGAAACTTATCAGCCAAGCTACGCTTTAAAGCATACACAAGGAAACAGTTGCAATAAGTGTTGATTGATGCCTTTCCTTGGGTTCAATTGTAAGAAAATTTCTCTTTTCCTCACGCGCTCACTCCCTCTCTCTCTCTCTCTCTCTCTCTCTCCCTCCCCCTCCCTCTCTCTGTCTGTCTTACTTCGTATACAATTAAATAGAAAACGAAAACGAAATCAAAGATATCAAGGATGTTTCATATTTTTGCAACATCCTTTCAAGTCCTCAATTGTAGTAAACATACGTATGTGTATGTGTTGACATGTATATACATATATATGCTTGTGTATGTGTGCGTATGAAATGATGATTGTAACAATACGTTTATTAGTTGGTATGTGAGACAATCACTTACACACAGGCATCCTTAAACGTGCATAACTTAGGAAAATAATGCCAACGTAAGTGTTGAAAATCGATTGGCAAGCGTAGAAAGTAAAAAAGAATCTGCATTTTCAACAATTTCATACTTTTTTTTTTTTTTGTTGGGTTTTGGCAACGGAATTCTAACAATGAATTCAATTTTTTCGCTTTCTTTTTGTTGCTGTTATTGTTTTTTTTTTTTTTTTTTTGTATTTTAATGTTGATTTTTAACTGCTGCTCTAGTGGAAAATGGTTGGAAAATTGTTTTTCTTTTTTTTTTTTGTTTTGTATTTTTGTTGCTTGTTCTTGTTGTTCTCTTATAATCTGTGTCTGTTTTACCGCCACAGCGATTATTCATTTTTAATCCGTAGCGTCTTAGTTAAGTGACTCGATATAAATTGTTTGCCCATACATGTTAGCATGTGTGTCTGTCACCATTATGGTCTGGATTTGTTTCATTTTTTTGGTTTTTCAGTTCATATTTTAGTTTTAACCCTTAAAATGGCCAAGAAAAGAAATTGATCCTTACTTACTTAACTGGTAAGCTTCTCACACCACCTCCTTCTGCATCCTCCATGAGTGGCAGAACCTACAGTTTATTTTTGAAAAACTTTTTATGGCTATTTTATTTACTCTCAAGAGTTTTTGTCAAAAAACTGCTAATAACATTCCACTAAAGCTAGAGAAGCTCTAATGGTTGTTGGATATGACCCAACAGCAGCAAACCAGGCCGAGATTTGGACTTAATGATGGGCGATGTCATGGGCAAGCTTATACCCAATACGGAAGTTGATACATTTGGTGAATTCGATGAGCAGCAGGATGGTCGAAATCTTTAAAAATTATGACAAAAAACCAATCCCAACGGCATTATTGTAAACAATCGCTCGCAATTATTAAATTTGGATGTCAGTCGAGTGGACAAAGTCATGGGTGTGTTCCATTCCTCCACCATGGCCGACAATTAAAAACCAACGCGTTTAGCTGCTATGGCCGAAAAGGCCATAGAATTCTTATGCAGTAATGAAGAGGGTTGTGTAATCTTCATGGAGGGTGGCCGTATAGATCACGACCATCATCAGACCAAACCCGGCCTAAGTTTAGATGAAGCCCTTGAAATGGACGAAGCCATCCTGTGAGCTTTGAAAATGACAAACCCTGAAAAACTCTTACCGTTGTTTTATCCGATCATGGACATCCTTTTAGCATAAGCGATTTTCCCGGCCGTGGTACAACCATTTTGGGTTTCAATCAACACAACAGCGATGGGATCAAATATGCCACTTTAAATTATGCTTTAGGACCTCAACAATATTTAGATGAACATGGTTAACGTTTGGACTTAGAGGGCATAGTGGGGGTATCGTTAAGTTGCTGCCGAGTTAAGGAATGAATTTATCTAAGCATGGCTCATGTGTTTTTTTTCTCTTTTTTCATAGATTCTACTTATTCCAGCCAAATACCTCTGTTTGTGAGCGTACACTCCGATGAAGCTGTGGGTATTTTTGGGAATGTTTCGAATATCTTTGTTTGTGATCGAACCAGGCAATTTGAACTTATTTTCTTCAAGCTTGAGTGACTTGGTAGCTCGATTTCATAGATCTTCAATTGCTTCTTATATTTTCAAACGGAAATTCTTTCACTTATGGGTTAACAGCTCATGTTGGTGGAAAAGAAAAAGTTTCTAGTTTTTGTTTTTACCACAACTACAGCAATAACATCAGCAGCAAAACAAAACCCATAAACCAACAACCCATCAACCAACATATTCTTTTTGCTGTTTCTGTTATTGTTTCTATTATTGTTTCTATTTTCCTCTTTTCTTTTTTCATTCTTTTACCATTGTCCTGTGTTCGGTGTCTTTAAAACTTTTTTTCCGCTGTGTTCACACAGTCAAAATGAAAGAGAAACTTTTTTTCGTAAAAGTTTTTCTTGTCATTTTTCCCCACTAAGCACTTTCTCTCTCTCAACGTTACATTGAATGAACAACAACAACTATTGCACAGCATAGCCACATATACGCTGTACGCAAAAATATTGTTGCAGTCTTTAGCATTCGAGGCAATAAAACAAAAATTGCAGCAGCAGTAGCAGCAGCCGCATAACTTTTTGCCAAGAAATTCATGGTTTTTCTTTGGTATTTTTTTTTTCTTTTCCTTTTCTTAGTTTTTAATTTTATTTTTTCATTAAATTATTATTGTTTTGTTAAATATCCATCCACATGCATATGGATATGGTTGCGAGAGTAAATAAAAGAATTTGGCTTTTTTGCTCAAGGATTTATTAACGAAAATTGTTGTTTTAAGAGAATTATTGAAGACTCCGTTTCAGTTTACTATTCTCATATAAAAATCCATGGATAAGTCAAGTTTTAAATCCATTAAATGGAAAAGAAAATATTCGTTTTTAATTTAAAGTTTTCCATACAATTTTCCAAATAATTTTTGTGCAATAAATTTTGAGCAGTCAAAGGATGCCTTAAAGGAGTAGAAATTGAGAAAAAAAAACATGACTTACTTAGCTTACGACAATAACCACCCCCTTGCCGTATATCGAGCAGCCTCAAGCGTCTCTGCCTCGCGTGGGCCACAGCATTCAAACAACAGACTGTAAAAGCTTCCGCTATTCGGTTTTTCTAATCCAGACTAGGTCATGCTCTACTTACTTACTTCTTACTTAATGCTTCTTGCGCGTCTACGCCAGTTGGTCACACCAATCGATGACAGGGCTTCCTCGATTTGGTCCTTTCAACGGATACAAGGTAGTCCTCTTCGTCGACTTACGTAGATCCCCGCATCAAATACTCGTCTCGCCGGAGCATCCTTCTCCATTCGAACGACATGGCCGAGCCAGCGCAGCCGCTGGATATTAATACGCTGCACAACGTCTATGTCGTTAAGGAGCTCATACAGCTCACTGTTGAATCGGATGCGGAAATCATCGCCAACTCGCACTGGACCGAAGATCTTAAGTAGGACTTTTCTCTCGAATACTCTCAAGGCTGCTGCATCAGTGCTTAATAGGATCGATGCCTCTGAGCAATAAAAAAGCATGGTTAGGATGAGCGTCTTGTAGAGGTCATGCTCTACACAGTCGTCAAATTCCATCGTCCCGCCGCATAATTTTCTTTCATCCGAACGATATGATCGAGCCAGCCTAAAAGCTGGAGATTAATGCACTGAACAATGCACATTTCATTGGATTGGATTTGCGTCCTCCACTCGGGATAGCAGTGTCTAAGCACGTGTTGACATAATCAGGTATTAAAGCAGAAGGGTGAGTTTGCACCATTAATATTTAATGCAGGCAAATCCTTGCCCAACCTGGACTATGAACAGGCTTCTGTTCTGGGAGGACAAAGACACATATGAACCGATTATATGGCAACAAACATCGTCTGTGTTTCTGCGTCATAATGAAGCACGGGTAGAATAAACGACTCATAGAACACTAGAGAAGACTCTGCTACACAATTGACTAATACAGAGTGTCCGGTAACGGCGGAGTCAAGGTGAATAAATTCCCTGCCAGCATAAAAGCTAAGGTAAAATATACTCAATTTCATACGTCGCGGACTCTGGTCTCAAATTCAAACATGAACCACTGGACACTTTTGCAAAAAATTACATCATTGCGATGAACTTCCGCCTTCTACAGAAAACTTTCCGTCAAAGAGTTAAAGAAGTCGTATGATAAGGAATATTTTCTCAAAAATCTGACTTCAAACTGTAGGTCCCTCAACTCATGAACAAAATGAACAGACACAACATGGGTGATATATAAGATGTTAGGTTATAATCCTGACTAAAGCGCTGTAGTTAAGTAGGGAATCTCCTTGTCAAAGAGGTTCAAGGACTGTAAGAGTTTATCAACGTCACTCTGTGTGGCATAATTAGCAAGACATCTTACCTTATGGTCTACAAACTTAGGACCCACGTCAACTAGGTTTTCATGGGTCTTCTTCGAGTTATACCACAGTGTGCAGACCCATGTTAAAGTCAACTCAGTGCCTTCAGTTGTTCGCACGATATACACCAAAGAATCTTACATGTAATAGGGGGAAGGCTTATGTGTCGGCAGTAGGTACATATCACTGTGTGTCCCTTTTTCAATACAGAATGCTGAACTAAAAGTTGCGCGAAATTTATTAATACAAGCCCGTTAGACTTCAGTCGAATCATCTTCAGGTCTTATGAGATCGCCCACAGTAATCAAGGGAGGGATGTTGGTGTACATACGCCAACCATGATTTGGAAAAGTCTTCATTGCCTCAATCGAAATTAGTTCCGAATGCTGATGAGCGAGAAGCCATTCACGTTTTCCAATTTGTCTACACTAAGTTCCTTTGATGTGCTCTTCGTTTCGCACTTTTTAGGGGCAATTTTAAGGCAGATGATGACTATCAGAAGATGAAAGTCACTGGAAACATCCCTTTAAGCGCATTAAACAAGAATCCACGCCTTTTTCAACAGGTGGTTCAGACCCCGGCTAATACATCCGAGATAAAAATATTTCTGTCGGAGTTTTCCTCTCAAAAGTTTCTATCGCACGGAGTCGGCGTTAAACTGTATGTCCCGCAACTCAGAGATAAAATTAACACACACTGGATGGTGTGAGAAACTAGGTTGTAATCCTTACTTAAGGGTTTCAATGACCAATTAAGTAATGCTATATAACTACGCCTGCGGAACTAAGTGCCAATAATTTAAAGTGAGTAGTGGAGACAAAGGCCTGCGAAAATGTTTTCCTTTTCTGTTATGCAGCTAACTTCATGTCGATCAATTACTGATGACATGCTAGAATCGCTGTCGGCTATATTTTGTATTGTTATGAGTTTCGTTATTTCGAGGTGTGGTCATAAAGGATTGAATGGTTTTGCAATCAGCATTCCAGACCCTCCATAACATTTGTATCATTAGCAAAGTCTTAATGGCGATTATCTTAAGTATTCGCTTTGTCCTACGCCAACAAAGTTATTGTATTCCAAGGATGTTTCTTCAACTTTGACTGTTACAATACATTATCTAATAAGATAAGAAGAAAAAGAAAAAAAAAAGAGAAATAGAATTTATAGGCCTCCTATAAAAACCGCACAAACAACCACAAACCGAAATTTGTTGAGATTTCCGTTTATTAGGTGGCCTCATAAAAAAAGATTTCAAAATCTTTTTTATGGCAGCCATCGCTTTAATAATGATAAACGATGATCGTGTACTAAATTCCCACGTAAACTTGACACCAGAAAGATAAAAAATCAAAAGCTCACCCATAAAACATGAAATGAAATGCGATAAGATATGAAACGGGGCCTATATAAGCTTACCACAGTTGGCTTGTGATTAGTAGAACCACAAAACACAAGCAGCCGAGAAGATCATTAAGAAGAACTCCTCTGATGGTTTCAACATAAAAAAAAATGAAAAAATTTTTAAGTCTACTTTTCATATCCCTAAACATCTGGGTTTTGGTTTCGGCTAAACCGGATCTGCATAGATATTTAAATTTGGATGGTCCAAAGCCGGATGATAAGGATCAGCGCCTTATAAATGTGTTGGGCAGCAACAAACCCACACCTGTGGCTGAAGCAAATAAGGAGTACTGGATTAAACGGGCTAACGAGGACATAGCGAATCGTTTAAAGGCCAATGCCAACATCAACAAAAAGGCCAAAAATATTATATTCTTTTTGGGTGATGGCATGTCCTTGACCACTGTTACCGCTGCACGCATACGCAAAGGTCAATTGAAGGGCAATAATGGTGAGGAGGATGCTTTAACGTTCGACAAGTTTCCCTATGTGGGCTTAAGCAAGGTACGATTAACGTTTTTGAATTAAAAAATATTTCCTTCTCATAACAAAAAAAAACAATAATCTTACAGACCTACTGTGCCAATGGCCAAGTACCGGACTCGGCCTGTACAGCCACCGCTTATTTGTGTGGCGTAAAGGCTAACATTGTCACCATAGGCGTTTCGGCGGCTGTGGAGTATAATAACTGCTCGATGAGCATGGATCCTGCTAACCACGTTTCGTCTATAGCTGACTGGGCCAAAAAGGCAGGCAAGTCTACTGGTTTTGTCACCACCACCACCTTAACACATGCCAGTCCATCGGGCATGTATGCCCATACAGCCAATCGTTTTTGGGAATGTGATACTGATGTTGCAAATTTTGGCAAAGATCCCTTAACGTGCATTGATATGGCCCAACAATTGATCAAAGAGAAACCAGGCAGCGATTTGGACCTAATGATGGGCGGTGGCATGGGCAAGTTTATACCCAATACAGAGGTTGATGCATTTGGTGAATTGGGTGAGCGACAGGATGGTCAAAATCTTTTAAAATTATGGCAACAAAACAATCCCAACGGCATTATTGTAACCAATCGCTCGCAATTATTAAATTTGGATGTCAACCAAGTGGACAAAGTCATGGGAATATTCCATTCCTCCTCCATGGATTATCATGCCTTGGCCGACAATGAAAAAAAACCGCGTTTAGTTGATATGACCGAAAAGGCCATTGAATTCTTGTGCAAAAATGAAGAGGGTTGTGTAATCTTCATTGAGGGTGGCCGTATAGATTCCGCCCATCATGAGAACAATCCCGCCTTAAGTTTAGATGAAGCCCTTGAAATGGATGAAGCCATACTGCGTGCTTTGGAATTGACAAATCCAGAAGAAACTCTTATTGTTGTTTCAGCCGATCATGGACATCCTTTCAGCATATCCGGTTTTCCCGGCCGTGGTACACCCATTTTAGATCTCAATCAACACAATACCGATTGGAATGGCGTCAAATACTCCATTTTAAATTATGCTGTGGGACCCAAACAGTATTTAGATGAGCATGGCCAACGTTTGGACTTAGAGGGCATAGTTGGTGGTATGGGTAAGTTGTTGCCGAGCTAATTGAATTAATTTTTCTAAGCAAGGTTCATGTGATATCTCTTCATTTAGATTCTACCCATCCCAGTCAAATACCTCTGATTATGGGCGTACACTCCGGTGAAGATGTGGGTATTTTTGCATATGGTCCTCAGGCCCATCTGTTTAGTGGTGTTATGGAACAGCACACCCTTCCCCATTTGATGGCCTACGCTGCCTGCATTGGCGAAGGTTCAACCATGTGTGACGATAATGCTGAGCCTAAGTAAAATCAAAAAAAAGAGAAAATAAATAAGTTTTAAATGAAATTAAGCATTTTATAATTGAAAAATAGGCCCCTTGAAGGAAAAAGAATAAATTTTTGGGTGAACATTTTTCGGACACGACTCAGATTCAACATTTTCTGGAATTGAAGAACATAAATTCGAAATTGTCGAGATGACTTTTCGAGCTGCCGCTGCCGTTTTTTCTCGTCCAATTCAGGTTGCGCAAAGGGGGCTTATTTATAACAAGTATTCTAAGGTTCTTTGTAGCGTCCCATAAAGAGTAATCCAGGTTTTCAAGGTACGCGGTCAATCCAGCACGACCTCACCATTTCTCTGTTCAAAGCTGTTTTATGTACACAGTTGCGATCCTAGTACATCTGGTTAGGTATGTTGTTGTGCATCTTTGGTTGCCGTAGCATATTGGCTTACCTAACGAAAGTTGCTCAAAACTGTTGAATTCGAATTCGATATTAAACTGTAGTTCGCTCTAACCATTGATAAAGTGAACACATATAACCTAGTAATTCTAATTTAAAGGTTGTTATGATCAATAATCTTTACATATGTATATGTATGTTCCGCAGCAAATCTAAAATTGTAAATAAAATTGCTGATTGCTGAAACAACACCTTATGTCGGTCGTACTTCGCACCATGTCTTCTAAACAGTGAATACTGAGATATTTTCTATAATTCTACCAATTTATTCGGTGATCACTTGGACAAACTTTTTTTAACTCGTCATTACAACCCTTCAATCAGAATTACAACCTAGCTTATCACACCACTTACTATATATGTATTGTGTGTGTTAATTTTATACATGAGTGGCGGGACTTTTAATTTAAAGTCGACTCCGAGCGACAGATTTTTTGAGAAACTTTTTTATGGCAATTTTTATGATTTATGTTTTTGCCAGAAATGTGCTGAGAGGAAGTCGCCGAAAAAATATTTTTCCGTATTTCGTTTTGTTTCGTATTTTCGTTATTTTTCGTCTGACCGTGGCCTCACGTCAAATAAGTCAACACACTACCTACTAGGCTAGAGAGCGTTGCACAAGTGGATTATCTTTCACCACCTCAAATTCGGGAGTAAGCCCTAATAGGTTTACTTAGCATTATATTAATTAATTTAACAAAGCATCAGTTCGATTTTCGGTGACTGAAAAATTTCAAAGTTTCTATTAAAATCATCTAACATTGAACGGTGAGTGTATATTTGCAGAGAATTCGAAAGAATATGTGGCTCACAATCGCCAAAGTCTAGAAAGTAGTGTGCTGGCTTTTTAAACGAGAACCGATGGGTCAATCCCCAGACATTTCAAAGCAAGCGAAATCTGTCAGCAGTTTATTGGCAAGAAATGTGGTACCTCAGCTCGTCAATAAAGTCAGCAGACGCAACAAAGGTGGTATGAGAAGCTAAGTTGCTATCCTGACTGAATGGGACTCACACTCCAGTGCTCTCGATTTTAGAATGACGGTATTAAACATAGTTTTATAGGACCATACAATCAATCGGTGCCTTCTGTAGATTAATTGCCAGGCAATTTACTCTGCTCCACTTAGAGAGAATTTCAAAAAAAGGAGAAAAAGAAGAAAGAAAGTGAAGCCGGTCGGAGAACATTTGGGTAGGTTATCTGCGAGAATGATAAACTAAAGATTACGCCATCACGCACACAAAGGCTGACTTTCAAAATGTATCTACACAAAGTTTGTATGCAGTTCTACTGCGGTATATAAATTATGTAGATATGCAAAGTTACCAAATAATGCATCAACTATAAATCCGATGCCTGATTGCTTTTTGACTGCGTTAAAAATACACAATGACGACGTTTTGAAATAGTATACATTGTAAATATTTTGTACAGCGACTTTATGAAACACTATACTTTGTTCAAATACAAAGCACCTAACATTTTGGAAGTCAGCCAAAATTAAAACTTTCTGCGCATGTTGAATCAATGACGTCACGCAACTTTGTTCCTATTGGGTAATGATAATGTGAGCTATATTGCAGGGCTGCCAACTACTTTCACGTAGTGCAAACATTTTTCAGAAGAAATGTTAATTTTCACATATGAAAAAGACTTGGAAACCTTTAAAATAGCGCAACTACGTCATCTAACGGGAAAACATGCGCAAGGCGTAATCTTTAGTTTATCATTCTTGGGTTATCTGTATTACCCATTACTGTCCAAGCCACAACAGTTAAACAAATGTAAGTTCTTTAACAAAAGTTAGTAAAGAATATTTTTAAATAATTTTTTTATTAACTTTTAAGTACTTTTTATGCCAGAAAGTACTATAAATAGTAATTGTCGTCTGAAAAACGTAGTTAGAAAATAGTACTTTTTAAAAAGTAGTTTTGAAAAAGCACTTTTAGAAAGGTACTATTAAAAAAGTACTTTAATAAAAGGTTGTTTAAAGCGATACTTATAAAAAGTGCGTTTAATAAGATACTTTTAAAAAGTTCTTTTTAAATGTATGTACTTTTGAAAAATAATTTTAAAAAGATCCTTTTAAACAAGTACTTTTAAAAAGGTACTTTTAAAAAATAATTTCAAAAAAGTGCTTTTTTAAATTTTAATCTAACAAGAACTACTTTTATTAGCTTCTTAAATCTTTATTTCTTATAAAAAAAAACAAGACCAAAAAGAGTTTTAGTACCATTTGAAAAAAAAATTTTTTTATAAAAAAAAATGCCCTTGATAATGACAATTACCTTATAAAAGTACTTTTTTAAAATTTTCAACTTTCATTTTTCAACTTTAAAAAGCACTTTTTTAGTCCAGTAGATACTTTAAACTACTATCGTCCCCCTTAAAATAAAATTACTTTTGGTACCTTTTTACTTTTTTTCATTAAAAAAAAAGTACTTTTTGACATTTTTCCATTTTGTTTATTTATTTTTATCACACATTGTTGGTCCATCACCAATACAGGCAGCATATGCCATTAAGTGTGGTAATGAATGCTGCTGTAAAACGCCTCTAAACATATGAGAATAGGGTCCCCTGGCAAATATGCCAACATCATCACCTGAGTGGACACCTATTGCACCAGGCATATGGCTAGGCTGGAAGTCAGCTTGAAAATGAAAAAGGAATCATTAAATTGAGAGCCTTAAGTCTTACATCACTTTACTTACTGATGCCACCAATTTTATCCGTCAAATCCAAACGTTGACCCTGTTCATCCAAGTACTGCTGAGTTCCTATGGCATAGTTCACCGTGGCATAGTGTACACCATTAACATCGACATCATTGGGATTTACACCCAAAATAGGTGTACCACGGTCAGCATTACCGGCTATCATCAAAGGATGGCCATGATCGGATGATATTACAATCAGTGTATCCTTGGCTTCAGTCAGTTTTAATGCCACTTCTACAGCCTTGGCCATTTCCGCGGTCTCATCTGTGCTAAAGCCGGCAATATTAGCATGATTACCGTAGTCAATTAAGCCACCTTCTGCGAACAGGAAATAACCTTTTTTATTGCGGCTTAAAAACTTTAAAGCGGTTTCTACCATCTCCGCCAAAGTGGGCTCTTTTTTAGCGTCAGCCAAGGCATGGAAATTCATTACCGAAGAACCAAAAATACCCATAATTTTACCAGCCTCTGTTACATTTATACTCAAGAGATCATCTCTATTGGTAACCAGTTTCCCGGTAGGATGCATTTCTTTCCATAATTTCAATAAGTCCTGGCCATCGGTACGTTCACCCGTTTTACCATGAGCATCTTGCTGGGTATTCGGCAGAAATTTACCCATGCCACCACCCATTAACAAGTCCAAATTGCGTCCCGGCGATTGTTTTATCAACTGTTGGGCCATATCAATGCATGTCAAGGGATCTTCACCGGCATTTATAACATCCGTATCACATTCCCAAAAACGATTGGCCGTATGGGCATACATGCCTGATGGACTGGCATGGGTTAAGGTGGTGGTGGTTATGAAACCTGTAGATTTGCCAGCCTTTTGTGCCCAATCAGCTATCGAACTTAATTGATTGGCAGGATCCATAGCCTGCGAACAGTTGTTATATTCGACTTTGGCAGATACACCCAGGGTAACAATATTGGCCTTAACGCCACACAAATACGCCGTGGAGGTACAGGCTGAATCAGGTACTTGGGCATTGGCACAGTAGGTCTATGGGATAAAATTAAAATATTGAGAAAAAAAAAATTAGTTTTGTTATGTATTTGGTCCGGGTATCATACGGTACCTGAATTTTAAAAACAAAATTTCCAAAATCCCAGTATTTTTCACACTTTTATATAAAATAATTCCCCGAACTTGTTAAAACCTGTGCTAATATTTCCTAGAAACACAATTAAACAGTCTGAGACAATATCTTAGAATTCCCAAAATTTTTTGGAGATTATCCCCACAAATTCCTAAATTCCCAAAATTCTTGCAAAATATCTTTCCTTTTGAAATACAATTAAACGTTGAACAGCATTAAGCATTCCACCAAAGACATTGCTTTAGAATTCCCAAAATTTTTTGGAGATTATCCCCGAATTCCCAAAATTCCTCTAAAATATCCTCCTTTTGAAATCCAACATCCCCAATAAGCCCAATTCATATCAATTATTCCAGATATTTATATTACTCACACGACTTAATCCAGTGTGGGGAAATTTCTCAAAACTCAGCAACTCTGCTTCACCACTCTTGCCCTCCAGTTGACCCTTACGTATGCGTGATGCCGCCACTGTGGTCAATGACATGCCATCACCCAGAAAGAATATAATATTTTTGGCCTGATTAAAATTATAAGTTTCCTGTAAACTTTTGGCCAATTGTTTGCGAGCCAACGTACGCCAATATTCGGGATTGACTTCCTCAGCTGGAGTATGTCGACCGGCAGCCAATTGCTCGATTAGTTTTCGCTCTTTTAGAAAACTGCTTTGCTTATCAGCCTCATTTATGGCCAAAGTCTTAACAGTGATGGCCATAAAGGCTAAAATTATGAAAAATATCTTCATATCAGCGTGATCTTTTCCGAGATTGTTGCTCGGCTGGCAAATTCTTAATGAAACTGTCATTGTTTCTAAGAATTTCATGTCGTTTTATACTGAAAGAAATACAGAGAAATTTTAAAGCATTTTAATGGCCAGAGATAACATTTTCATTTACCACATGTGAAAAGCACGTGTCTATTTTTAAAATCTAATCTAAAAATATGCTTCAAATGTTATACATTTCGCTTGAGTATGCCATAAAACAGGCAAGAGCCCGTTCAAATTTATGTTTACGACTCAAAACAAGTGCAAAAAGAAAACCCAAAGCCATGCACATATTTTTGGCAAAAGTAAAGTGAAAATAAAATCTGGAATGCTGCGATAAGATAAGACGTTCAAAATACAAGTTTCAAGAAAGTACCAAACATTTTTAATAAAAAAAAAATGAATGATTTTCTTAAAACAAGGAGAAACCCGAAAGCTAATCCTCCCTTTATAAAATTTATGCAAATTCATCATGACAAAAAAATAATAAAATATTGAGCTGCTATAAAGTACTAATCTAAAAAATAAAATACCATTCGCAGACAATATGTATCACTCTCCTAAAAAAAGTACCATTTATTTAAAAATAAAGTACTAATTTAAAAAAGTACCATAAGCAGACGCCAGTAAAATATTTTTACTAAAGACGATCAAATATTTTTAACAAGAATTAATTTTGATAAAGTGAATGTTTTTAAAAAAGTACCATTTATTTAAAAAAGTACTTTGGTCCTCTATAAAGCATTAATTTTAAAAAAGTACTATTCGCAGGCCACATGTATCACTCTCCTGCCATCAGTAAAATATTTTTAAAAAACGATCAAATAATTTTGACAATGACTAATTTTGATATGAATGGCGTCTATAAAAAAGTGCCACTTATATAAAAAAGTACTTTCACCTTCTACAAGGCAAAATTGTCAGACGATATGTGTCACTCTCCTGCCATCAGTAAAATATTTTTACTAAAAATAATCAAATAATTTTAACAAGGATTTATTTTGATGCGAAGGACGTTTTTAAAAAAGTACCATTTATTTAAAAAAGTACTTTGATCATCTATAAAGTACTAATTTAGAAAAAGTACCATACGCAGACGTCAGTAAAATATATTTTCCAAAAACGATTAAATATATATAACAAACCTCAATCTTGATACGAAGAATGTCTTTAAAAAAGTACCATTTATTTAAAAAAGTACTTTGGTTTTCTATAAAGTATTAATTTAAAAAAGTACCATTCGAAGACGTCAGAAAAATGTTTTTTCCAAAATCAGTCAAATATTCTTAACAACAATTTATGTTGATATGAAAGGTGTCTTCAAAAAAGTACCATTTATTTAAAAAGTACCAGACTCAGACGCCAGTAAAACATTTTTACTAAAGACAATCAAATATTTTTAACAAGAATTAATTTTGATAAAAAGGATGTTTTTAAAAAAGTATCATTTATTTAAAAAAGTACTTTGACTTTCTATAAAGTAATAATTTAAAAAAGTGTACCAAAGTAATAATTTAAAAAAGTGTACCATTCGCAGATGATATGCATGTATCACTCTTTTATCATACGGCAAATATTTTTACTGAAAACAATCAAATATTTTTAACAATAACTAATTTTGAAATGAAAGATGCTTTAAAAAAGTACCATTAATTTGAAAAGTACTTTTTATATAAAAAATAGTGTTTTTAAAAAGTCTTTTTGCCTTCAGTCTATTTATATTAAGAGCCTAAAATATCAATTATATTTTATTACAAAAAGTTCCTTAAAAATAGTACTTTTTGTTAAGGTTAAAGTAATTTTTGATACAAAAAAAGATAAGATACTTGGATATAAAAAATACAATTACAGTTTACAGCCGTATTTATTCAAACAAAAGCGTGACTTATTTACCCCAAATTTTAAACTATTTAAACACTTGTCTAAACAAATAAATAAATAAACCAGGCTGATATAAATAGCCCGACTGTGAGCCATAATTTTGCATTCAGTCGTTAACTTGTCTTACAGCTGCAAATACACGTCTTAAAATGAAATTGATTTTCTTAACACTTTTCGTGGTAGTCTACTTAATGGATGCTACCACTGAAGCACAATGGCCTCCTCGTTGTGTAAGCGCAAGTAAGTAATAGGAGTGAGGAGAGACAAATTTTGTTTTTAAAACTAAAAAAAAATTTTTTTCTTCTTCTTAATTTGATTAGATCCGGCCAATTGTACATTACCAATGAATGTCGGTACTAATTGCACTACAGCACCAAGACGTCGCATGTGGTTTTATGATACCAATAGTCGTAGTTGTCGCGACATGGCTTACTTGGGTTGTGGCGGCAATGACAATCGTTTTTGTTCTTGGTTAGAATGTATATTTAGATGTCCAGGCAGACGTCCATAAATAAAAACCATTCAATCAATATGAATGAAAAGAAAATAAGTTTTTGAAAAAAATGACAGGAAATAAAATGAAAATAATTTCCAAGGCCCTATGGAGATATTTTCACACATTTAGCAATTAATCCACAAAATGTTCTTTTTTTGTAACGCTTCACCCTTTCTGAGCAGGCATTACATTTAATTTTTTAGATGCGTTCAGTGTTGAGAGCATACATACTTACATGCATACATAATTGGTCATTACAACCCTTTAGCCAGGATTACGACCTAGCTTTTCATGTTAATTTTATACATGTGTGGTGGGGGACCTACAGTTTAAAGTCGACTCCGAACGACAGATTTCTGAGAAACTTTTCATGGAAATTTTTTATTTGCTCTCAGAGTTTTTGCCAGAAATCTGTGGTGTGAGAATCTAGGTTGTAATCCTAGCTAATGACCAATTGTGTATGTACATATGTATATAATTGCCACTAGGGCACAATTACTTGCATGTCAAAGGCATTGCAGTAACCCACTAGTCTGTAAACAATATCACGAATTACGTTTTTGTTAGGGATACAAAAAGTACTTTTAAATTGATTTTATTCTTATACTAAAAACTATGTTCCAAAAAGTACTATGTGATATAAAATTTTTTTTACACAAAAGGTAATTTTAAAATAAATAAAAAGTACTTTTGAAATAAAAAAGTACCTTTTGTAATAAAAAAAAGTACTTTTAAAATAAAAAAGTGCTTTCAAAAAAGTTCCATTAAAAAACTCAAAAAAGAATATTAAAAAGTATTTTAATATATTTTAACGTAAAATAAATCCTATTAAAAAAGTACTTAAAAAATAGTACTTTTTATTACGAAAAGGTTGATAGCGAAAAAAACAGTTAGGGACAGGGCTATTTTTTAGTTTCTTTTAATTGCCTTTAATTACTGAAATCACTATATTTCAGGCGAGATTACTTAAATAAAGTTTTGAATTCTAAGAAACATTTTTTAATGTTATGGTACTAAAAAATAGTACATTTATACAAAGTTATATACAATATTTCTAAATGATTTACATGTTTAAGTAGGTATCTCGTCGACTCTCTTTGCATATTTCCATATTTAAAGATAAAAAGACTTTACAAAGTACCTTTCCTAAAAATCTGTTCTTAAAAAAAGTACTTTATTGTAGAAAAAGTTTATTTTTGCTAAGGGAATCTAATTAAAAAAAGTGATGTTTTATATTTTTGAAGTCGCCGTAGTGTAGTAGGTAGTGTGTTGGTTTATTAGACGAAAGACCCAAGTTCAAATCCCAGGTCAGACATCAAAACGAAAATATGAAAATATTTCTTCGGTGACTTCCTCTCAGCAGATTTCTGGCAAAAACTCTGAGAGTAAAAATTGCCATGAAAAGCTTTTCAAAAAAAAAAAACAAAATCTGTCGTTCGGAGTCGACTTTAAACTGTAGGTCCCGTCACTCATGTATAAAATTAACGCAAACAACACGAGTGGTGTGAGAAGCTAGGACGTTGTACAATGGGTCAATTCGAACTCCGGGTACTGTACATGTCACAGTTGATAAGTACACGTCCTCTAACCTAACCTAACCTAGGATTTATAAAATAAAATAGGCCTCTACAAGGGGTAATTATTTTGAAAATGTTTTCTTATTTGGGTCCTCGAACGATTAGCATACCCAGCAAACATTTACGGAGCCGGTTGTCAAAAATATAATTTTTCTGTTAAAGACGGCTATTTTGTGAAACTTATAATGGTTACTGCTTTATTGTTTTGTGAAATGGTCGAGTCGCGATAATAACGTAGCCAATAATTTATAAAATTTCATTTAATTTTCCTAAAGCACGTTTATCATTAACGGAACAATTTAATTGGGTTTTTAGAATAAAAAAAATTAAACAAAAGAACACTTTCAATGGGGGTTTTTTATTAAACAATTGCAGTTCAACACCGTATTTATTCAAACAAAAACGTGTTACTATTTACCTTAAATCTTAAACTATTTAAACACTTGTCTAAACAAATAAATAAATAAACCAGACTTATATAAATAACCCGACTGTAGCCCTAATTTGCGTTCAGTCGTTAACTTGACTTAAAACTGCAAATACAAGTCTTAAAATGAAATTGATTTTCTTAACACTTTTTTTGGTTGTCTACTTAATGGATGCTACCACTGAAGCACAAAGACGTTCGCGTTGTAGGGAAGCCGCAAGTAAGTAATCGGAACGAGCTGCAATTTTGTTTTTTAAAGGTAAAAAATAAATATTTTTTTTTTCTTAATTTAATTAGATCCGGCCAATTGTACATTACCAATGAATGTCGGTACTAATTGCACTACAGCACCAGGACGTCGCATGTGGTATTTTGATATCAATAGTCGTGATTGTCGCGACATGGCTTACTTGGGTTGTGGCGGCAATGACAATCGTTTTTGTTCGAGAAGAGAATGTATACGTAGATGTATACGCGCACGTCGATAAATAAAAACCATACAATCAATCAATATGAATGAAAAGAAAATAAATTTTTGAAAAAAAAAATATGAAACGAAATAAAATGAAAATAATTTCCAATTACCAAGGCCCCCCTCTGGAGATATTTTCACACACTTAGCAATTAAACCACACACTATTCTTTTATTGTAACGCTTCATACTTTCTGAGCAGGCATTACATTATCTTTCAGATACGTTCATTGTTGAGAGTATTACCACCCTTTAGTCAGGTTTACGACCTAGCTTCTGACGCCACTTATGTTGTGTGTATTAATTTTATACATGAGTGGCGGCACCTACAGTTTTAAGGTCGACTCCGGATGACAGATTTTTTGGATAAACTTTTCAGGGCAATTTTATTTTACTCTCAAAAATCTGCTAAGAGGAAGTTGCCTAAGAAATACTTGTTTTCATACTTCTTTTTGTTGGTGATGTTTGGGCTGGGATTTGAACCGTGGCCTCACGTCTAATAAGCCAACACGGCGACCCCATAGACTACGGCGACTTCTGAGTTAAATAAAGTTCACATAAATAGAGACTACTGGAATGAGCTGTCAAATCATTCTCCAAATTCTTTGGAAAAACATTCAATGATGACTCACGATCGCCGTAGTCTAGTAGGTAGTGTGTTGGCTTATTAGACGTAAAGCCAGGGTTCGAGCCCCAGGCCAGACATCAAAACAAAATACAAAAAGTATTTCTTCGGCGATTTCCTCTCAGCAGATTTCTGGCAAAAATTCTGAGAGTAAATAAAATTGCCATGAAAAGTTTCTCAAAAAAAAATCTGTCTTTCGGAGTCGACTTTAAACTGTAGGTCCCGCCACTTATGTATAAAATTAACACACACAACATAAGTGGTGTGAGAAACTAGGTCAATAATCCTGACTGAAGGGTTGTAATGACCAATTATGTACTATGTATGGATGACTAACGATTTGATGGACAAATAGGTTCTGCTAAGTATATCAAGGAGTTGACACTCATACACGTCGGAATCACTGCCGTAGCTTTCAAGTTGAAGTCGTGTTCAGAATATTAATTGTGCATTGATCTGTTCGAATAGGCTGGTAGCTATTTGAACATTACATCGAGGTTCAAACTTGTCCATGAATGTCGCCAAATTGCCCCGGAATATGGCGTACTATTTTAAAGATCTCAGTTATTTAGGACTACTCACAGAGACGTGTCACACCCTGAAACTTTTTTTACGTACGAATTGCCCAGAACAAATACTAAATTCCACAAACCTCTGTGTCATCCATACTTAGGGATCTTTTTCGATACGATTAGATTGGATATTAAAGATAAAGTCCTGATGTTTCTTGGGTAAATGAAACGACCTATGCGATCGTTAGGCTCTCTTTCGACTAGATATTTATTACGTGGCCTCTGTGATTAGGAGACACGGCCTACTAAAGAGCCATGTCCGTTAACTAGTTACCCCCTCAAACGATTTCTGCAGAATTTAGTCAAGACAAGGAAGATACATTCTGTCACTTAAAGTGTTAATGCCAAGCATTCACTTGAAAGTTACTAATGCACACACTTGTGATATTCATAACGGAGCTGGTTTTAGTCGTTACTATCCCATAAGCAACCATATTAAATTGAAAGGTTTTACCACCCATGTATCAAGTCAAATGGAAGAATTACCTCGTGTAAGGTTTTAGAAAGTTATTCTTCATTCCGATTAGCTTTCATATGTTTGTATTTAACTGTGCAGGTACTTTAAAGTCGATGTATAACTCGCTCCTAAGTTATGTTGTGTTAACAACACAATAAAATTTTGTAGCAGCAATAATGTTAACAAAAAAATTTATTTAAAGCAAAAGCTTATCGGACTTTTAATTTTTGTTGCACAAAGTCTTAATCACTTGACTCAGAAACTCAAATACTCACACTTGAAAAATACAGCGAGAGGTGTCTTAAAGGTATTCAGCAAAGAAAAACATTGGATCTTATGAACAAAAATTGCATTCCACCAAAGGAAGTCATCATATCTGTGATGAGATCACATAATTGAGAAGTTAAATACGGCGACTATAGCCATAGTCCCAGTTGAATGCATAAGGTTTATACCAATAGCTTCAAAAATTCTCATATTAAACTGGCAAATAGGCCATCTAATCACTACACCGTCTGCGACTCAAAATCGCCGTGACCTCAGCACGTGATCTTCGCACAATTACGATAATCACGGACCACTGTACTTTTTTGAGGCTTGTCGATATAGTCTAGTAGGTGAAGTCGCCGTAGTCTATTAACCCGTATGTGCCCAACTTAATTTTTCTCATAAAAACATGGATTTTTTGTATTAATTCGAATCTATATGGTATAAAATATATGTTTTTTCTTTAAATAAAATACTAACAATTTTACCATTTTGGAAATATTCAACGCCCCAATTTTGAGGCACTGAGCACCGCCAGCCACGAAATACCAATCAATATCTTACCGTTTTAAAAATGGGGTGATAAGCACATATGGGTTAAGTAGTGTGTTGGTTTATTTGACGTGAGGCCATGGTTCAAACCCTTGGCTCAAACATCTGCAACAAAACGAAATATGAAAAATATTCCTTAGAGGCAGCTTCCCCGCAGCAGATGTCTGGAAAAAACTCTGAGAGCAAATAAAATTGCCATTAAACAGTTTCTAAAAAAATCTTACGTTCGGAATCGACTTTAAATTTCAGATCCCGCCAGTCGCGTATAAAATTAAAACACACAATATAAATGATGTGTGAACCTAGGTCGTAATCCTGATTGAAGGGTTGTAATGACCGTTTAGGTATGTATAGCCTTAGTCTCAGTGGAATCCTTAAGGTTTCTACAAATGGCTGCAAAATGCTGAACAGATTAGACTGTGTTAATATATATTAAGGATTCTGATATTACACATGCAAATAGGCTGCCCAACCACTGTGATATTTTCGATGCTGAGGTCACGGCCGTTTTGAAAGTGACGCAATGTTGGGTAATAGAATGGTTTCTAAATCTCTTAATTAACTCGCATAGGAAGGCTACATTTAAGTGACGTTTGTTCTCTTTGAATTTACGAACCGTTGCCAAGTAACTTTTATAAGAGCTCCAGAGCATAAGGATGTCAATGAAAATTGCCTTCCTGGGAACTAGGCAGAACTAATACGGAGCCCGCAATCTTCGATATATTATAGAGCAGAGTTTCGATTGCTTCAGTAGGAGACTAGGTATTCTTCTCTCATTGTACATGGAAGCTCTACTTTGTTAGGACCTGGAAGGTACGTGCAATACCACTAGTCTCTGCCAGACTTGAATTGATAAGAAGAGAACTGATTGCGTTCTGTCCTCAAATCGCAATGCCATCCATCACACAATTGCAATGTTCAAGAGCCACTGTATTTTTGGTAGGCTTGTCGATTGAGTCTAGTAGATGAAGTCGCCGTAGTCTAGTAGGCAGTGTATTGACTTTTTAAACGTGAGACCTCGCTTCAAACCCCATGACAGACATAAAAATATTTCTTTGGTTACTGCCTCTCCACAGATTTCTGGCAAAAATTCTGAAAGTAAATAAAATTGCCATGAAAGGTTTCTCAAAAAAATCTGTCGTTCGGAGCGGACTTTAAACTATACTTCTGACCATTCATGTGTAAAATTAACACAGACACAGCATAAGTGGTGTGAAAAGCTAGGTTGTAATCCTGATGAAGGGTTGTAATGAGCAATTATAAAGGTATGTAATCGATCACGAGATTTAAAGACTTTCAGACTGTATGTATGTATGTTGATGATGTACGCAGCATTCCATCAAATATCTTCGTTAGGAGCTTTGGCTGTAAGGAGCAGGAAGGCACCACTTTTCACCTGATGTGCCAGTGCCGTGCTTTTACAACAAAGAAACGGACATTCTTAGCCTCTCATTTCCTATCACCTTTGACTGAACTCTCCAACAAAAAATGTTGTCGTTGGCATTGGAAAAATTTCAAGCCATCAGCCAACAACGCTTGTGAGTGAATAGGTGTGAGAGTTTTACGTCTCTGAAAACACTTTAAGGGTGCTAAAAATAAACACCTCAAATAGCATTTAAAAGCAAACATTTTCTATTTAAATTATGGCCGTAAATAAATTATGCTTTCATACAAGTTAACAATGATTTTTTTAAAAGAGATAAAGAATCCCAAAAAGTGCTCACAATCACTCACGTGCTTCGGCCAAAGTATTAAAGCCCAAAATAGACTATAAAACAATACATGATGCGTACACTGATAAACAGTCTTATTTCAAATTTGGCCAAAAGCAAATGGCAAAATATACAATAATTTGGCTTTAAACACTCAGAAATATGAATTCGAATCCATGCATTGTACTACTTCTGCTCTTTTCCGGAACATGGGCTTTGCAATTCAACGACAAGGCCTATCATCCAGTGCCTAGTTTCTTAAAAGACCCTGTGCAACAACAACATCGCAGTAACATTTTGGAAGCCTTGGGAGCAAATAAATACACTCCTGAGGCTGAAGCCAATACTGAATATTGGCTTAATTTGGCAAGAGATGAGATCAATAAGCGGATCAACGAAGATGCTTTCAATAACAATGAAGCCAAGAACATCATATTGTTTGTGGCAAATGGCATGTCTCTGTCCACCGGTACTGCGGCACGCATACGTAAGGGCCAACTGAAGGGCAATACTGGCGAAGAGGATGCCTTAAGTTGGGAAAAGTTTCCCTATATGGGTTTGAGTAAGGTAAAGTTGTGTTTGAGTTGGCTGTCAGCACAGTGTTTTATACAGGATTTTGTTTTTTCCAGACCTACTGCACTAATGCCCAGATAGGCGACTCGGCTTGCACTGCCACGGCTTATCTAAGCGGTATTAAAACTAATATGTTCACCTTGGGCGTCACCGGTAAAGTCAACTTTAATAATTGCTCGGAAAGTGCAGATTCCTTGAATCAGGTAACCTCTTTGGCAGACTGGGCCCAAAGAGCAGGCAAAGCTAGCGGTTTCATAACAACCGGCTCCGTAACACATGCCAGTTCAGCTGCATTGTATGCCCATGCAGCCAATCGTTTTTGGGAAAGTGACAATGACGTAAACAACTGCGGCAATGAGCCCTCCCAATGCATGGACATAGCCCAGCAATTGATTACACAAAAGCCAGGCAATAATTTCGATTTAATAATGGGTGGCGGCATGACCAAATTTTTACCCCAAACCGTAAAAGATCTGCATGGTAATAAAGGCCAACGTTTGGATAAGAAAAATCTTTTAAGCTTATGGCAGGGCATGCATCCCCAAGGTATTATTGTTCGCAATCGCAATGAGCTTCTTAATCTCAATACTTCGAAAACATCCCACATTATGGGTCTTTTCTCAAGCGGCCATATGGACTTCCATTTGAAACACGAACAAAACAAAGAACCCTCTTTACTGGAAATGACTGAGGTGGCCATCAACTATCTCAGCAAGAAGAGTGAACAGGGCTACTTCCTCTTGATAGATGCCGCACAAATCGATAGGGCACATCATTTAAATTTGGCTGCCGTAAGTCTCGATGAGACTTTACTATTGGAGCAGGCAGTACAAAAAGCTCGTGATATGACCAATGCAAAGGACACGCTCATTGTAATGTCCTCAGATCTTGCCAGTCCTTTAAGTATATCCGGTTATCCTGGTCGGGGCACTAATATTTTGGGCATTAACCAACATGATACCGATAGTAATGGCCAACGTTATACCACCTTAAATTATGCTGCTGGCTCTCAACAATATTTGGATGACCACGGCCAACGTTTGAATATTGAAGACGTATTTGGTGAGAACGTATGGGCCCAGTATTCCAGTTATATACACAAAGAGTATGGTATTCATGCTAGCGATGATGTTGGCGTATTTGCCTCCGGACCCTATGCCCATTTGTTCCGTGGCGTTTCGGAACAACACGCCATACCCCACTTAATGGCCTATGCCGCATGCATGGGTGATGGTCCTACCAAGTGTGATAATGAAGTTTAATTAATAAAAATACGAAAATAATCTCATTTTCTATTAAATTGTTTTAAAATTTAAATTTTAAAAGGCAAGTGGGGAATAAGAAAACCAATGTGGTTTAGGGATTTGGCATAAAAGTGTTCATTTTTTTAAAATGTTCCACAGCCTGCCTTTATTTTTTGTCCAAGCTGCTGTTCCAGAATAATTTACTTGGGAATCTAATGCAGTGTTTGGACTGCAATGCAACAATACTTGCTTACAACACTACTTGTTCGTTAGATCTGTATAGCGGAGATCTTCAAACCACGACTGTTCTCTTTACACGCAACGCGTCTTCACAGAAGACTGACTGAATTACTACTGACTCGTGGTCTGCTTTGTCATGTCTTTTTATAGGCGCACGCATCAGTCTGAAGTGGAACGTTCAGGGTCTCGCCTTCTCGAGTATTCTATCGCGACACATTGCTTGTTGTTGCGTTTGCTTACTTGTCTTACATATATAATTTCGATGTACATATGTGTTAATGTAGCTGGTAGCTGTTGTTTATTGTTTTCGTGTGAAATGATATTAGGTTAAATGATAATGATAATGATAGTAGATTAAACACAATCAGCATTACAGCCTAGATTCTCACTGGTGCTAATTTTATACCTACAGTTTAAAGTTGATTTCGAACGACAGATTTTTTAGAGAAACATTTCATGGCGTTTTTATTTACGCTAAGAGTTTTTGCCACAAATCTGCTGAGAGCAAATCGCCTAAGAAATATTTGTTTTTATATTTTGCTTTGTTGGAGATGTCTGACCTGGTGTTTGAACCGTGGCTTCACGTCTAATAAGCCAGCACACTACCCACTAGACTACGGCGACTTCAACTGATAGTCTTTGTGGTAGAAAAAATTTG